>JANRMT010062838.1:11523267-11596834 GCA_026402145.1 Polypterus bichir lapradei | reverse complement strand
ATCTATCTATCTATCTATCTATCTATCTATCTATCTATCTATCTATCGGTTCACGCTCAAATCTCTCCACACTGACCGCAGCACACCCCGGTGCAACACCTGCTTAGCTCACTGCAGAGGGTGGTGAAGGTGACACAGGGCATTACCAGCACCTACTTGCCTTCTGTTCAGGAGAGGCACACAACACTCACTGCCATAGAAAGGCAAACTGGATCATTAAAGAACTCGGCCATCTCACTCCTCCCTTCCGACAGACAAGTCAGGACCAATGGCACTAACACCAGTAGATTCAGAGCCAAGTTCTACTCACAAGTCAGAAGGTTGCTGAATTGTAAGTATTCAAATATTGCTTTGTAACAGACAGTATGAATAAATATATATGCATGTGTACAGGTATATTTAATACAAATGCATAGCGTATTGCCTGTACAGTATATACTGGATGTATGTTGCATGCTATGTTTCCATTTTGATTTTGTTTCCTGTGTGATTGTTTGTTGGTATTGTGTCATTGTCAACTATTCGGAGGAAACATGAAAGTAAGAATTTGAGTATACACAACACTAAACTTGACCTGACTTGATAAATGCTGCTGCCACCCACTACTAGTCAGGTCACTTTCAGTAGCAGGTGTCTGTCATCGCCTGAGGCCGAACGTAGGAGCCAACCTTAGGATCATACTTTTTATTTTCCCCTTATTTTAGGAACTGTTTTTGTAAATATTATAAACACTGAATTGTTCAATACTTTAGTGATTTACAAGACAACTGTATATAGTATAAACTCTATGAGGTTCATTTTAAAAATGTAAATTTTCCAAATTGCACTGTGACCAGTTAATATTTAGTCTTTAAATTGGATCTTTTTACATTCTGTGAACACTGCAATTACCATTGAGCACAAGTTAAAAAAAAAAAAAAACTCATAGAACTGGCTTTTCTTTTTACCCATGTTGTGTTTAGCTGTTATGTGATACTATTGAGTCTACACTTCAGGGCTGTCAAATTTTTTTTTTGTTACACTAGTTAAGTAACAAATGAGCTGCTTTGGCTTTAGAGGTCTGCATCCTCGGGCATTTATGGCATCTCACAGATCCCCACTAAAGAACAGGAATGTTGTCAGATTAGGACATTTCACACTTTGCCACTGTTTGTTTTTAGGGGTGCGCAGATGGATATCTCTGCTGTTGGGCACTAATTTACCCTGACATGTATATAATATTTTATTTGTCCTATACAGATTATTAATGCAGTTCAATGTGTTGTGTAATTAGAACAGTCTAGACGAGAACAGGCCATTCAGCCTAACAGAGCTCACCAGTTCTATCCACTTAATTCTTCTAAAATAACATCAAGTTGAGCTTTGGAAGACCCTAAAGTCCTACTGTCTACCAGATTACTTGGTCATTTATTCATTTATTACATGTGTCTGTGGTTCCCCATGTGAAAAAAAACTTCCTAATATTTGTGAGAAATTAATCCTTAACAGGTTTCCAACTGTGTCCTCATGTTCTTGATGAAGTCGTTTTAAAATGACAGTCTGATTTACTGGACTAATTCCTGTCATAATTTTAAGCATAATTTTAAACACTTCAGTCATGTCACCTCTTAATCTTCTTTTGTTTAAACTGTGAAGGCTCAGTGCTTTTAGTTTTCATAACTCATCCTCCGTAGCCCTGAATCAGCCACATCGCTCTTCTCTGGACCTTTTCTAGTGCTGCTATGTCCTTTTTATAGCCTGAAGACAAAAACTGCACACAGAACTCCCGATGAGGCCTCACCAGTGTGTTATAAAGCTTCAGCTGAACCTCCTGTGGCTTATTTACAGAAGCTCAAGAAAAAACAATATATGTAAATGAATAAGTATTATCATGTAAATAAATAGTAGAACAAACAAACAACTCTCCAAAAACACATAAGAATTTTTGAATAAGAGAGCTCCTGCTCACAACCCCAGACTTGTAGGTGGAATGCCGTCAGATCTGCTTGGTTGTACTGCAAGTTTAAAGGCCTTGACATTGAACGCAAATCCAACATACTAATTGAAGTTTGCTCATTCCAATGCCCCCCTGGTCAAGTCAGCACTTGACCAGGATCGGAATGGTTCAATCATTAGAGTATTAGTTCAACGTCACACATGCACATCTGAGGAGCACCTTCTGGGCTCATCCAAAGTAAGCAATACCACCCCTGGATAAGAGGGGGCAGTGTCGTTTCTTTCTGTTCACTCAGCACCAAGAAGACACCCAATGTGGGCAGCTGAGTCCACCCCTTCTGGTCAGAGGACTATACATTTGAGGCGCCTTGTTTAGATGTACGTTCAGCCCAGGATGGCGCTCTACCCCAGACCTGACCCACTGCTTAATATGGCACTGCAGTCTTGTATTTTTGCTTGTTTGCTCCACCCATCACTATTTCTGTTATAGCTGACTAATTTATAAAATGTTTATTTTGGATCTCCTGTCATACCTCACACAGCCATAACACTTCTGTTCCTGTGTCAACCCACATTAATCAGGATGATGCAAATTATCTCCCTAGGCAGAAACCTGGACAGATTCAGTCAGTATGCCAATGACTAGATAACACATTTTAGTTTTATTTGTCATGTGTCAAATTCACTCATTTCCAGACCACTCTGTCTGATTGTATCAAGTGAAAAAACGTCCAGCATTAAAATAGCGTCTGAAATAAGATCTGGTTCTCTGCAAGAAACAAATGTCACAGTACCTCACCTTGCCATGACGTGGAAAAGTTCATCCAACTTATTTCAGACCGATTGAACATTCTATGTTAATGGAGAAAGGCCAGTTCTGAGTGCTTTCCACTTTACTTTTAATCTTGTTCCATATTCTTTCCACATTCAGACGAGCTGTTCCTGCGACATATTAAAATATTAATGGGTACATTTAGACAAAGTGTTTGGCCATTTTCGATTAATGTTTTATTGATTAATCCAGAAATAAGCAAGTAGATGGTTCAAAGTTTACCATATTTTGCAGATTGTGGGACAAATAGCCCCCTACAAAAGCAGATTAAGAAATCCATTTGTGCTTAGAAGCAGCTAAATACTGAGTGTAGTGCTCTTGAAAGCCGACTTTTGACACTGTTTATTTGATCTTCACAGGTTATTTGCTGAGGGAAATTAAGAAAGCAGACATCCTACTTCCAGCTGAAGATGTTACCCCTGTGGCCCCGGTTCCTAAAAATGTGCTGCTGATTGTGGTGAGTTAGGCTTTTAATTTAAGCTGTTTCTGTAATGTTCCTGTTTTCTAATGATGCTATTGACATCTCAATTTCTTAATGGCAGTTTTAAAAAGCAATTCTGTGAAATTGATTTCTTAGAAATACCCAAAGCATAGTCTTTGATCCCTACTTTACCAGTGTCACACATTAGTCTGTCTCTCTCATACTTAGTTTGTCTCCCTTAAAATCAAACCGGCTGTCTGCTCAGCACTTAAGATGTTCAATGGCTGGTGTGTCAGGCACAGTGGACCTCCCTTTATGCTTTGTTATCTTACACAGGGGATGAGTTAAACTCGCACTTTAAGAAATCAATCCATCGTGGCCTATCAAATCTCTTTTTGTTCTTTAAATTTGGGGGTTTCTGTGAGTTGTGGAATGGCACTGTTCGATGAGATCAACGTCTGTGGGGTCTGGAGGGGCCCTCCTTGCAGCATTTAACAGCACAAAGTAGGATCATACAGTAGAGACCATGTTTGTCATTAGAGAGAAAAGAGCAGCATACTTCATTATAACACAAGATTTCCTTTGAAGCTCTCGCCAAAAGTACCCTTTCTCTGGTGCTTCTGTGTCCGTGAATTATTAGGGTGTCTGAGAACTTCTTACAGCGGAATGATGTGACATGAACACATTCGTAACACTGTTTATTGCTATTAATTTATTCAGTATATAAAAAGACAAACACATGCTGCAAATAGAAATCAAGGGAGGGAGCAGTTTTAGAAGGCTTTATGTTAAAGTTTGCATTTATAATTAGACATCATCCATTGATTTATCAGCAACCAACTACTGTGTATCTGCTTTTCCTTGGGTGCAGGGATGACTGCAAGGCAGTGAGATGCCAGTCTATCACAAGACACAAACGAGGTCGGTTTGGAGTCACTCAGCTTTAAGTATTAGTAGAGAAAATCATGTCACATGTCTAAGAAAAAACAGCAGATGTTTGAACTCCTCAGATTTTGATTTCACTTTTTCTAAGAGAGACAGTATTTACAGCTTTATGGGCCTTTTCTAAATGTAATCTAAAATGTGCCTTGACCTGAGAATGTCTGAATGAATGAAGATGGTGATCTTTAGGGGCATCTGACACATCCTTGTCAATTCTGTCCCTAGCAATACTGACAATTATCTACACAGTGGGCTTTGTGCTCTTCTTTAAAAAGTAATGTATTTGGTTTTGCCAAAAAAAAAAAAAGAAAATGCCTGAACTCAGGACAAAAAGACAAAGAGTTGTTTGTTTATGCTCACATTTTAGGAGCAACTGCAAAAGCTTGAAGTTGAGATAAAAGAGGTAACCAAGAACAAGGAGAAACTGCAGAAGAATCTGTTGGAGCTGACAGAGTACACTCACATGCTTAGAATCACGAAGAACTTCATCCAGAGGACTGCTGAGGTAAAAGTCTGCAAAAGCTACTTGCTTGAAGGTCCGTGAATAGAAGTGCTTAGGCATGACAGTCCAGAGCAAATAACCAATTTCCAGCTTTAATAATCATACACAGCTTTTTAAAAAGCCGGTAACTCAAGAGTAGCTGTGATTCATCTGACATATCATATGACTAATTAAACAGACAATTTGTAGGGTCATTATTGTCATGTGTACAGAGTAGAGTGAAATTGTTACTTGCACATGCTAATCAATGTTGACGCTTACCGTGGACAATGAAATAAACTCTGTGTTTCCCACAGTTGCCTCTGTTCCAGATGAGGTTAATCTTCTTTATGCTCACTTTCACTCAAAGCATGAAGATACTGCCCCCAAAGCCATCTTGTATTCTCACTGTGTGCAGAGAATGAGAGGACGCCTTTGACAGTAAACCCCTGTCGTATTGCTAGGCCTGACAGCATGAACAGTTGCATGTTCTGAGCAAGTTCCCAATTGCTGCCTTGTATCTTTAAAATGTCGTTGGCTTAGGATGTAGTTGCTGTGTGATTTTAAGTTGATCAGAAGTGTAATCTGTGCTTAAACAATTTAATGAGTACCAACCTGCTGCACTTAGCCATCATAGTAAAGTGCATTGAGAGGCCGGCCATGGCACTGAAACTCTTCAGTTGTATCAAGTCTGCATCGTTGGCAGTAGCTTTTTGCTGATAAATTCAAGAGAGAATTTGAGAATAAGTATCAAAGTAAAGTCTCCATTCATCTCAGTCCATTGACATTCTAGCCACAGGTCATATACAGTATGTCCCTGTTTATCTTGGCAGTCATTACTGGTGTATCCTGTCCTGACTTGTAAACAGCTGTTGCCCTTGGGTTATACCTTACACGTTTTAATTTGACTTCTGTATGGAAGTCCATTTTTTTGTGAACTCCTCCTTTCACTACCTGCTTACCTTGAATTACTGATCTTATAAATACAGAAGTCTTGGTTTTATTAAACATATCTTTTGTGACCTCCCACAATCAGTCATTTCTTCTTTAAATGTCAAGCAAGTCTTTGCCACTGCTCCTTTCCAGACTCCAGACCTATCCGACTGGTGATAGGGTAGTTCTTTTAAGCCGTAGCCCTAAAGCACTTCTAGTTCAATTTAGGATTTACTTTGTAGTGCTGGGATTAGCGCTGTATACGTAAAGCCCCTGGGAGATGAGCAACATCACATTTTGTGTACCTTTATGTCCGTCATTAATTCATTATTTTTTCAACCCATAAAGGTTGACTTCCTAGTAAATATAATGGCTGTTAGGTAATACCAACCTTGCTTTTTGTTGTTAACAACATCATTTGTATGACATTTGATATGGAGAGGCTTATTCAAATAAAGCTGTAATACAAACATACATCCTAAGGGCAGTAGTCCTCATCTCTCCCCAACCATTCCCCCTCACCCAGTTTAACCACTTACATTATACTATATTGATAATGGCCTATTGTTCCAATAATGCTTAGCTTGCCATTAATTGTGCTTGGACTTGTGAAATCATAACCTCTGTTTACAGTAGATCAGACTCCAGAGAGCTCAATTATATTGTGACTTGGCTCTTAGTGATTGGTTACAGCTTTTTGAATGTAGCTGTGTTTATTAATATTTTCTATCATTAATATATTATTATAATAACATAGAATATTATATATAATTTTTTTTTTTTTAATATAGCAAGAGCCATCGCACCTTCAGTATGAAGAATTCCCCTCTCTGGAGAAGGACTACTTGGTGGACTATTCAAATATGCAGAGGATGGGAGCCAAACTGGGGTGTGTATGTCAATGTTTGAGATCTCCGAATTATGTTCAGCATTTATCTTATCTAATTTCCAATCTTTAAGTAAAAAAATGAACCTTTGCAATTAGTACAGTTTTTTTTTTTTCTTTTTTTATCATTAAAGATGTTTCTGACTGTTGTGTAACTATAAAAAGGGCAGACAGAAGTTAGGCAGTTTAGGAAAAAGAAGAGAGATTTGTCTTGATTAATTATTAGTTTTGCCTTTGACAGTGCTCTTAATTAGTTCATTTGGTAAGGCTTCTGCTTTATTTCCCTTTCCTTTCTCTGTAAGAAACAGGATAAAACAATTTAATCAGGATTATAGAAGTTATGAATGGATTAGGTTTATACACTGTCTTTGCACAGATAAGCAGTTTTATCATACTAAATCTTAAGGATGATGTACGATGTTGTATGGAGTGTTGCTGTTGGTCCAGGTTCTAGTGGAGGATTTCTCTTGCGTTGGTGTGTATTCTTTCTCTTTGTGACGTGGTCCTTGGTTTGTAGTGTGCCGTGTTTCTCTCGTTCAGGCTCTTTGCTATGTCATCTGCAACTTCACAGGGAAAAGCATTACTTTTTCAGGCACAAGAGTATAGATGCGGTAATTCCCCTCTTGAAGTAATGGCTGCTTCTCAGACTGAGCTCAGTTTGTGCCACAGTGCTTGGCTTGGCCGAGTAGATCTTTGCTTTCATGTTCACAAAGAGAAGAGACTGTTAGATTTCTGCTCCCCAAAGAGGAAGCAGCTCATCAGCTTTCAGAGTTCAGAGAGTGCAAGATAGTCATTTTGGAGAGTGCCCACAGCTTTTTTTCCCCCCACAGAGAGAGTTTAGCTAGTTTTTTAAGGAAGGAGAGACCTTGGGTGATTGGATTAAAGTCACTTCCAGTGCCTGCTCATTGGCATGTTATTTTGTCCATCACAGTAGTTAGTTACTCATTGAATTATAGCTTTTTGTTCAGACTTGGGTGTCCACTTGGTGCCTTCTAGTCTCAAAAGAGTCTTCAGAGATGTCAGTTCAACTCTGATTTACACCTTTGTTATAAGACGAAGTCCAGGACTGAGACTGGTATGAAATGCAATTCATACCACTTACTGAAATGTAGGTGGAGGTTTGGTGCAACTGGATTTCTGCATCGCTGTTTTAACAGGCCTTGTGTGCCACTAAAACCTACCAGAATGGGCAGTGCTCACTAGGTCCTACAGCATTGTCATACCTAATCTTAAGAGAACTGGTTTTACTATTATATCTTTTTTTTTTTTTTTTTACTTGCAGGTTTGTGTCTGGCTTAATCCACAGAGTAAAAATTGAAGCTTTTGAAAAAATGCTGTGGAGAGTGTGTAAAGGCTACACCATTCTTAGTTATTCGGAGATTGATGAGTACATTCAAGACTATGACACTGTAAGTGCTGACATTTCATCCTTAATTTATTTTCATGTGGAATTTGAGGCAGTCCAGTTTAACGTATCAGCTTGTCACAAAGGTTTGTATACCACTAGTAAATTCACATTAGCACGCTGCCTCGAAAGTGTGCCCATTTTCAGGTACTTTTCTCAGCTCTAATATTATTTTCTTTGCCTTTTCTAGACTAATGTTTGTAGGTGAGAGGAACACACACTTTGCAGTAAATTTGTTCAGTTTTTTTTTTTATGTTTTGTGCATGGACCTTGGGGTCTTTATAATTCAAAACAGTGGGCTATAGTTGTAACAGAATAGCAAAATCTCCATGTGGCACTTCTAAAGCTTAGTCATTCTGGAATATAAACTTAGGGAAGTTGATCAGATTTGTAATTCGACAATATATTATTATATTCCTGAATATAAAAATTGATGTACTTTACACTTGCTCACTGTGTGGAGAAGGGAATATGTTGTTTAGTTTAGCACCATCATTTTTGAACCTTCGTGTAGTGTTACTGTTACAGAGTTTTAAATGTGCTGTGTTCATACCACCCTGAATTGATGATCTGATGACATCAGAGCAAAAATACGTAACTGCAAATGGGAATTATTTGTTCTTTTTATTTTAACTAGTGTTTGTGCTACACAGCACTTAGACCCACAGTAGGATGCCTGCTTGCTTAATTATTTGTGTACCTGTGTTGTTTGGGTTGTGGGTGCAAATCCCTTTGAAACATCCAGTGATGCCTGCTTAGTGTTTGACTCTCTGCAGTGCCTTCTGGGGCATTATGGGTGCAGCTAGGTGTTCTTCACGGATGGCTTTTTGATGCTACAGGGTAAAAAGATGATAGTGTTAGTGCCAGCACTCCCGTCATCTTTGGGTGGTACTGCTTACATCATCGTGGCCTGGAAGGTGGTCCCCAGGCTCACATGCCTGACACTGGGGATAAGATGTGTGGTTCATGGAATTCATTTAAAGAATGGGAAAAAGTTTATCTACGAGTATATGTAGGTATATATGTGTATATACAGTATATGTTTATATTGTTAGGAGTAGAGTGTGCTTTATAAAACATATTTGTAGATCAAGTGAATACATTGAAGTTTAATATTTGTCTTGTTATTTGATTGAATAAAGTTTGTTTAAAAATAAAAAAAAAATCTATCTGTCTGTTATAGGTAGGAATAAGAAATTAATGTTCACCATAATTTCAGGACAGACATTTTCTTATATTGTTGTATGTTGTATTTTTAACATTATTTTGCCTTGTTTTGTTTCAAGGGGGAAATTACAAAGAGTGTTGTATTTTTAGTTTCTTATTGGGGCGAACAAATAGGACAGAAGGTGAAGAAGATATGTGATTGGTAAGATGCTTATTTGATTCATTCAGTTCTTTGCATTTTTTAAAATCCAACTCTGGACTAATGCTGCATTCCATTAACTATGTGAGGTGGATGTCAGAGCTCGAATTGACTGCGTTCCAGTAAAACATTCAGAAAACATCTCCTGGAAAAACTTTGTTGTGCTTGCGCCATCAGAATAAACAGCAATTGATAACCATTCCTTACACAGTATTCTGCAAATCCAAGCACTGTAGCAGCATCTCCACAGGTAGAAACTGGACAGTACTGTGCGTGCAACTGATTTAATGAGTACTAATAAGCAGTAAATGCTACAGCTTTCACTAAAGTTTGCAGCTTGGGTTGATGTCATGTTCTTAAGTCGGACAAACTTGGACTTAACAGACCAGCCCTAAATTTCTGAGTTGGAAATCGCGCTTAAAAGGGGACATTCCAGTTGAAAATTATGACTAGCAACAACTTGGAAATTCCGACTTCCCACTTCAAATGGAATGCAGTATTACAGCATTAAGTACCCATATATAAAATCAAATTGAAAGATTTGGAAGTTTTAAACCGTTTAAAAGACGTATAAGGCATAGTAATCATGTCAACACCTGGACTGGATACCCGTGATTAAGTCATTTATAAATTTGCTATGCTGTGTTTGATACTAAGAAGCATTTGTGGTGTAAAGTTAGCATAGCAGTGGATTTCTCCTGTACCAGGGATCCATACAGATGACATAATGGCTGGGGAGGAGCTGAGACTGATGAAACTTTTGTGCTTCATTCATGTGTTGAAAAAGAATGTTTGATATATATGGTGAATTCAAAACGCTGTATTGTGACAGGGGCTAATCTGTTATGGTGGAGTTAACAGCATGGTGACTCTCCAGCAACACTAAATCCATAAAGCTTGGTAACGCACTTGGAAGTCCCACGGTGACAGTGTGCACCTTTATATATAAAGTGTAGTGTCTTCTGAATATCACAGTAGGATACAACATTCAGTCTTCCTACTGCTGCACATCATGCTAGGGATCTGTTGCTTTCCACCATAAAGATTTTTGTGACATGTGTATTAGGCACTAGGGAACCTGAATATGAAACAGGGCCAGATATAAGTGATGCATTCTTGTAAATTAGAATCACCTCCACAAAATGAAAATGTATTGGATTGCTTTTGTTTGTGCTTTGTAAAATGAACTGAAATTGTAAAAACCCCAGGGTAAACTCAGGTTAGGCCCTACATAAACTCTACAGGACAGTCTTTGTCGCAGTCATGTGACTTTACTCTTGTCATTTCTTTCTTAGTTACCACTGCCACATCTATCCATATCCCAGCAACAGTGATGAGAGGAAAGAAATCGTTGAAGGGCTGAAGACTCGTATTCAGGATCTACACACTGTACGTGTTCACTACAAGACGAGTTGTTTGTTGCGATGGCACAGTAGAATAAGCAGTTTCTGTTACACAAGCATTAACAAGCAGACTTGATTTACCTGCTTTTCTCTGTTGATCACCAAACTGAGGTGCTTGACGTTGAGACAACTTGAATCAAGTTCTTTTTCTTTTTGATTGTGATGACCTGTTGAAACCGGTGGGGACTGATCTGGCAGTTTTGAAGTTTACAGTTCAGCTTGCCTTGTGAACTGCTCCCCCTGACAGGATGACTTCAGCTTTGATTCTATTCTAAAACGTCATGTCCAAGCCCTGAATGTGCTATAGCTTATCATGGGTGACTGAAGAATTCAACAGAATATTAAAAAAAAGAAAAAAAAAAACAAAGAAACAAAAGTTAGCTGTAGAAATATAGAAATTGTAAGAACTTTGGTCTTTATAACCTAGCCAGTGTATCGCCAATGTGTTACCAAAACATGTGAACAGAGGTGGTGTATCTCTGTGGATATGAAATCAGTTTGTTTGTTTCCTGAAAGGTTTTAAACAGGACTGAAGATTATCTAAGACAAGTCCTATGTAAGGCCTCAGAGTCCATTTACACCTGGGTGATCCAGATTAAAAAGATGAAGGCTATCTATCACATCCTGAACTACTGCAGCTTTGATGTCACTAATAAGTGTCTCATCGCAGAGGTCTGGTGCCCAGTGAATGACCTTGCATCTTTACGCCGAGCACTTGAAGAAGGATCAGTAAGTGGGTTTTTTATTTTTTTTTAGTTAGTACTAATGTTGCTTACACAAAGGCTGCCTTCCTGCGCTACTTTCGCAGTAACCTGAGTTTCCAGAAATTGTGACAGCACAGAGACAAAGTTGGCTGCCTTGATGTAATTCACTGTGTTAAGGCTGTCGTGAAGTCTGTGAGTGTCAAAAAGCAGCTGTAACTGTTTAGTTCCAATTCATTGTCGTGTGTATTGAGTATGAAAAAATTCCCTGTGAGTAAACTAACAAAATATTGGAGGTGTAATCTAGGATTTATTTAAGTGCATGTTTTAATTTTCTTGTTTTTAAAACATCAGAGTGGGCAAGTTTTATTTTTTTTTTCAATTGGAAATTAAAAACAATGATAGTTAAGAAGCACAAGTGTTTTTTGGTCAGTGGAATGTCTGAATTGTTTCAGTTTAGTAGTACAGAAAAATAATGATGAGATTAAAATTGTATTTGATATAAACCCCAATCCCCCATACCGACACCCATTTAGCTTACACTTATCAATAATTCTTTTTATTTTTCTGGGTGTCTACAAATATATTTCTTTTCTACTAGAGAAAGAGTTCAGCAACTGTCCCATCCTTTGTGAATCGAATCCCAACTACAGAGACGCCCCCCACTCTCATCCGCACAAACAAGTTCACCTCAGGATTCCAGAACATTGTTGATGCCTATGGAGTCGGTAACTACAGAGAAGTCAATCCAGGTAATTAGAATCGTGTAACTCTGCTTTTAAGGAGCATGGAATATTTTAACTTGTGCCCTAGTACAGGGGTCACCAACTCCGGTCCTGGAAGACCAACGTGGCTGCAGGTTTTCATTCTAATCCTTTTCTTAATGAGTAACCTGTTTTTGCTGCTAATTAACTTCTTTTGAAGTCATTGTAACTGACTTGCTCTTGAAAACTCAGGCCCCTTAATTGTTTCTTTTTCCTTAATTAGCAGCCAAACAATAATGAGATACAAAATGCGCCAAAACAACTGGTGTCCATCACACAATATCTGAAAATACAGAAAGGTGAAGGTCTTTGGAATTCAGATCTGCTCAGGTCCACAAAACATTTTAACAGGGCTCTTAGAAAAGAGAAAATCGACAGATTCGTAAATGTCTGTTAATTCACCATGAGAGCAGCAACAAGCCATAGAATTAAAGAACGGGTTTAATTAACAACAAGATTTGGCACCTTATTAAGCAACTGGTTGGAGTGAAATTGGCTGGAGTTTGAGGCCCTGACTTAGTTGGTCTTCTCTTGGCTCCCTCACTTCATATTTCATTTCTCTTTGGGTGCCATTTAAGGAAAGAAATGAAGCAATTCAGAGGAAAAAATCTTAAAAGAGAAGTCAGTTAAAATGGATTCACAAGAAGTTAATTAGCAGCACAAACAGTGCACTCATTAAAACAAGGGTCAGAAGGAAAACTTGCAGCCACGGTGGTCCTCTAGGACTGGAGTTGGCAACCCCTGCCCTAGTAATTATTTGGGCATAATACACACCATCACCATTATGCATTTTAAAAGCCCTCTCCTTCCACAGCAGTTCATTTTTGGCTTGCTAAAGAGAAGTTTATTTTTTATATATTTTGACTGGATTGAGTATATGTAAACATTACTTGTATGTGTCAAGAAAACAACGCTGCTTCAGTGTAAGTGCAAGCTGGAGTGAATGCAGCAGTTTGGACGGCATGTGCTCACTAGAGTATGAGCACAGTGCCTCATGGACTTTAAGAACAAGTGCCCAGGTTACTCCAAGGGAATTTTACACCAGATATTTGTGTGACACTTGTAACCTATGAATACTGTACTTGCCTGATTGATTTTGACATGAAATTTGTTTTTTTCTTACTTTTACAGCTTGTAAATGTTTACAAAAAAACAAAATGGCATAAACTCCTTTTGTGTTTCTTTTGCAGCCCCATACACTATTATCACATTTCCTTTCCTTTTTGCTGTCATGTTTGGGGACCTTGGACATGGAATATTAATGTTTTTATTCTCTCTCTGGATGGTGATCTTTGAAAATAGTCCTAAACTAAAGAAAAATGGCGGAGAGGTAATTGCAACAATCTTTGCATTTTAGTATGTGACACACATTTGTATTTTACATCAAACATGTAGCACCTTCCAAGTTGATGGGGATGTTTGTAAAATAATCAAAGAATTTCTTCATGAGCACTGCCACTGCTTCTGTCAGTTTCATCCTCCATCCCAAAAACGTACTTGTTAGACAAAAAGAAGACATTAAATTGACTCTCTGCGTGTGCCCTGCATATGACTGGTGCTCCCACCAGGTTGGTTCCTGCCTTGTTGCCAGGATGAGCACCTCACACTGGAGAAGTGGCTTAGCAAATGAATTGGTGGAAGAACATAAGTGCATTCCTGGAATCAAAGTGGTTCTTGACTGACACTGTCTTATATCTTAGACTTTGTAAAACACATTTTGAAGTTTCACCTCGCAACTAAAGGTGCTTTGAATAGCACTTTTGAATTACTAAAATATATAAACACCTATTTTTATTAGAGACTTCATTCTGCTTCTTTTCCTTGAATAATACCATTCATTATCATGAGCTGCATACCCCTGATGTGTACTTTTCATTGTTTCCTCTCAGTTTAATCTGCTGGAAACATTTTATTGACTAATCTCAAGCTATGCGATTTCATTCTTTCATCTCCCTTCATAAAAGGATAAGTGTCTGTCCAGTTGCTATGTCTATCTCAAAAGTTGGTGCATCCCAAACATTAACACTGCTTTTACAAATCCCATACCAAATGATATATAACAGAGACATAGTCGTTGCATTTGGCATTCCAACAGAAGACAAACATTAACACTGCTTTTACAAAACTCATGCACTGCACTGCAACGTTAATTATGAGTTCTACGTTGATTACTTAGGTGTCAACCTGTTTTAGACGGGTAGCACAGCTAGTGATCTAGATTGAAGAGCACCTCTGTTTTACCTCACCAGCTAATGCTTTATTTCCAATGTGCCCATACAGATCTGGAATACTTTCTTTGATGGCAGATACATCATCTTGTTGATGGGCCTCTTCTCTGTTTATACTGGCCTAATCTACAATGACTGCTTTTCAAAGTCTTTAAATATTTTTGGCTCTGGATGGAGTGTGAAAGCCATGTTTAAAGAAAACCATTGGAGGTAATCCTTTTAAACATTTTGTTCTAGTTCTAATTGTAACATGGAAATAAAAATAGATTATGCATTAAGATAAAAGTTAAAATGGATTTTCATCTGTTTTAATAATTAAAATAGATTTTTATCTATTAAAAATTGTAATATCTATGCTGGTAGATGAAAAGATATTTGGCCACCATCAAGATTTTGGTAGATATATAAAAGAAGAAATAAAATTGCAAAAGGTGTTCCTTTATAAAATATCCTATGTAAGGGTGGGCTGCAGCAGAGAGCGCCTCTTTGCTGCAACCTCCTGTTGTTTACAATCTTCTAAAATAACAAACGACATAAAAAGAATGTGGAAAGTGATACTAAAGAGATGAGATGGTTAACAGTGCCTTTATAACACAGACCCTTCATTTTAAAATTCCTGGACAGGTTTGAAGATCTTTCAAATGGCTACTTATCCCTTGATCCAAATGTCACGGGTGTCTTCAATGGACCATATCCTTTTGGCATTGATCCGGTAGGATTTTTTTTCCCTCTCAGTATAGCAAATAAATATATGTATAGAACTGACTTTTTAAATTAAATGATTTAGAAAGAAGGGTATGTTAGTGTCTAAAACATAATAAATATCTTATTTAAAAGGTTTTTGGCAGTGCTGAACTAATACCATATGGCTCTCTCAACTTAAACCTCAAATAGAGGTTGTTGAAGGGTATGATTCTTGGTTTGGGTGTGAGATGTCCCAGATTCAAGCAAAGAATCTGGATGAGATATGTGGATAACTTAGCTAATAGTTAAATAGACGAGCAACAAATGGACTTATCTCATTTTTTCAAATTTCTTATGCTTAATAATAAATACCACATGCATTAGGTGAAAAGTTTTTGACTGTACTGAATGGTGTTTTCTTTACAAATTGACAAAAGTGTTTCACTTTTTTGTTTTGCATATTAGATCTGGAACATAGCAAATAACAAGCTTAGTTTTCTGAACTCCTACAAAATGAAAATGTCAATTGTCCTGGGTGTTGTTCACATGACATTTGGAGTCATTCTGGGAGTCTTCAATCACTTGTGAGTCTGGCTCAATAAAAATTACTGTGTAATAATTTTTAACTTACTATTTTCAAAGCAAGGGACATTGTGTGTGTTCTTTTGAAATATGTATCTTTCACTATGATGGAGTTTGTATTGATCATGGAGGGTTTTTTTTTTCATTTGTAAGTCCTATTTTAGCTCTTGATAAGTAAGATGAATACTATTGTGAACAGTGTTTTGCAGAATAACTGTTATAAATAATATTTGCAAAATTGCCAAAAAAATATAATCATGATAAAAACTCACATGCATAATTTTAAAGTTTTTGCCCCCTGTGTAACTAATCAAGGGCTTTTGCAGTGTGCTTGTGTGTTTATGTCCCATCATATAATGGAATGGGAAATCGAGCCTTGTGCACGAATAACAAAATAAGACTATATATTGATTGTATCTCATGACTGTATATTAAATACATTAGATTAACCTCCTTAATGTTAAGTTCACCCCCAGGAAATCTGCCTAGCTGCACCCTTCTTGACGAAAAGCACCTAATAGGCACCCTTTAGTCTTATCAGTCAGAAAATGGCATGGATATCTGGTGTGTTTCCTACCACCACACTTTACACGGGGTTTACATTTGCATTCTTGCTGCACATACAATGCATGTGTTTCTTTCAAGGAAAAGCATAACAAGCAAAGTAGCATCAGTTAAACAGCTAAAATATCAACTTTAAATGACCAGATTTAAATGGGGAGGTGACTTTATCCAAAGAGTTTTTAAGCATGTTTTTGTGAAAATGTATTTAGTTTTTACGTACCTTTCCTAGATTAACGTGTAGCTCTGTATGCTGAGTTGAGTTAATTGTGCACACAACTTGTGTTTGTAATTTGTTGTATTTTGATTCAGGCATTTCAGAAAGAAGTATAACATCTACCTGGTATTTCTCCCTGAGCTCCTCTTCATGCTCTGCCTTTTTGGGTACCTTGTGTTTATGATCATATATAAATGGCTGGCATTTTCAGCTGATAACTCCAGGCACGCTCCAAGCATCCTTATTAATTTCATCAACATGTTCCTTGTCAATGGAGGGGATGGTGTTGAGACATTGTACCCTGGTCAGGTATGTAATCTTAAACTGTTTGGTTCAAGTAGCTAATAAAATAACTAAATGTGCATATTTATCTAGCAAAATGTTCATATTTAATTAAAGTTATTTTATCACTAAAAGCTAAAATAATGTACGTTATACTTGTGTTTTTGACTGTAGATAGGACTGCAGGTGTTCCTGAAGGTGGTAGCCTTCTCATCTGTCCCTGCTTTGTTTCTGGCCAAGCCTCTGTACTTGTACTGGATGCACAATGGAGGCAAAGGATTTGGAGCATACAGAGTAAGTGAATGAGCAGTGTGTGGTCTCTGTCTACATTCAGTGTAGTCATTTTATGTAAAATGGTATATTTTGTCTAGAGAATTTCCTGTCCAGTGTTCCATGCTGCTTTGAAGTCATTGGCTTTGACTGTGGCTATCCAGAAGTGCGTAATGAATGATTAAATAAATGGATGATATATTTTATATGTATTGTTTATTGCATGTGAAAATGTACCACCTTAAGAAAGATGAAGGGCATTGCAAGACCTACATTTTGTTAGTTCATTAAAGTGATGACCTGAGAAACTGCTTTGGTGACAGACCACACAGACATGTGACTAGTTGCTGTGAATCTTTTTTGAGCAGGGTGGTTATGAGTTGGTGCGCAGAGGAAGTGAAGAAGAGCTGTCACTATTGAGATCTCATGATATGGAAGAAGGACTGAGCCACAGTGATCATGGGATAAACAGAGACACAGAAACAGAGGAGGTATGTATATTTTTTTTGTGATCTGAGATGCCAAAATGGTTTGAGTTTTTAACTTAACAATGTCCCTTCTTTTATTACTTCTTGTACTGTATATTTCAATAGTATACTTTGTGGAGGCTGGCCCGGACACAGACAGGTAGACACGTTCATGTCACCCACAAACACGTTTATTTACAGTATCTACAAGTCACAAAGTGCACCACAAACCCCCAAAGTCCTGGCCACACAATGCCTTACTTTCTCTTCAGGCTGCCTCCTTGCCTCCTCCAGCAGGCTCAGTCCTCTCCACTCCCGACTCTCGTCCTGACTGAAGGGAGGCAGCCCCTTTTATCCACACCCGGATGTGCTCCAGGTGCTTCCCGGCAATCTCCTGCCGACACGCCCCAGCGTGGCGGAAGTGCAGGCTGTATCCCCGGAAGCACTCCAAGTGTCCCTGCTCCTCTTCCAAACCCCCCATCACTTCCTGGTGTGGCGGAAGTGCTGAGGTCCAGGGCTCCAAAGGCATGGGGGCACCCCCTGGCGGTGACCATGGGCCCCTACAGGGTGGAGCTTCAAAGCTCTGTACCTGTGGCCCCCAAACGAACCAGGGCAGCTGCCCCCACGTGGTCTGAAATGGGTGCATGCCCTCTTCTGGTCCTCCAAGGCGTCCCGGCCGGGTCGTCACCCAGGCATCCCTGACAACATCTACACATTACACGTTCCGTATCAAAGACAGGTAATAGAATAAATGTTAAAATATTTGACATCTCTTGCCCTTCTTGTATGTTTATCATCTTTCTTCTCTATCCTTGTGTGTGTGTGAACCTCTCTTGCCTGGTGCCCCCCTTCTCAAGCGTGTTCCTGTAAAGCCTGTAAATATTGGACCTGTTGAGATCTTGGTTGATAGGTGCAGCTTTACAGAGGTCTGTTAAGTCTGAGTCATAACGTCTTTGTTTATCACACTTAGGTACTTAAAATAGTGTGATAAGGCAAAAGATAAATCTCAACATTTAGATGTGGTGTGAAAAGTGTTAATGGAAAAGTAATATACTGTTGTGCATGCTGGCCTTAAACTCACAAAGCCCCTGAAATGAAGACATCCTTACAATGCTTGTTGAAGTGACAAGTCCGGATGAGGAACATAAAGCAGCTTATCATTAGCATGAACGGAAGCTGTGTGCTCAGATTAGTCCTCCAGTATTCGTTATAAGATAAAACAATTGTTTTTTCTTTCAGTATTATAGATTAAAATAAATTCATTACTTTCAGCACAGGTACTCCAGCATGTAATTATTTTCAGGTAATTTTCACAAGTAGATTGTAGCATAGCGTTGTTGTTTTACAACACATGTTAGTTACAGCAGGTAGATTTCAATTTCAGACTGATTATGTGGTTAGTTATAAATCAGTGACAGTATTCCTTTTAGATATAATGTACTTTATTTGTCTCAGTTGGAAATGTGATTTTTACAGAAGGTCAAGAAATATAGAAATATTCTAACAAACAAGCACAACAACCTCCACTTCAAACACACAAACAAATTACAGCAGTCACAGTGAGGCATTGCAGTACTGTATAAAGGCAAATTGCAGCTCAGATGACAGTTCTAATCGCATAACTGTACACTGATCAAAAACACCCCCTGCGTTCATACCTCAAAGTTACGCTAGTCATTGTCATAAGATATGCGAAACATTCTGGACATTTTAACTGTTAGACTGAGTTAATGTCATGACTTGTATGTGTAGCTTACTTGAGAGATAAACCGTGATAGAGTACTTCAAAAACTAAAGGACAGACCAGTTAGGAGTTTAGAGCTAGACTTGAAGGTATCGACTTACTCCTTTTATAATGTGTTTTTAAGCTTTGAAAAAGATTACACAAACGTATATAATTTTCTATTCCTCACAGTTTTTTAAAGAATTGTTTTTAACTTCTTGCTCTACTTTTTTATTACTTCCCTTGAATCTAGTTTGATTTTGGAGAGACTTTTATGCACCAAGCAATTCACAGCATTGAGTACTGCCTTGGCTGCATCTCAAATACTGCCTCCTACCTCCGCCTCTGGGCCCTCAGCCTTGCTCATGCTCGTAAGTATGAATCGTTTGGGTTATTGCACTAGATAGTTAACACTTAATTATGTTGGTTTTGTAGTGCCTTTTATACATAAATATTGAAGCTTAAAATGCTTTAAAATTTTAAAATAGTGGGACACACCTAAGTAGAATTTGTAATGGATATTGCAGCTCAAGTTAATAAAAGTTTTAATTTAAAAACATAATACTTGTTAACAAAAGTTGGCAAGATTCAAAAATATTGTACCACCATATTTGCAGATATCATCAGAATAGTTAACTCTGTATGTGTTTGTCAGAATATCAGTACACATATATTATCTAATTGACACTTTTCATAGACACAAGTAGATGCTTAAAAAATGTGTGTATATATACACAGATACACATACAGGTGGATTCCCATTATAAAAAAAACTCATGGGACCATAAAAATATTTAGTTATAATAGAAGTTTCATTATAATTAATATGGGGAAAATATGTATAGCATTGTTCCTGGGGCTGCCAGCAATTCACCATGTCTAGTGTCAGTGGCGCAACAGTAAACATTTAACACCAGACTTTGATCTGCTCTTCCTCACACTCTCTTGACTGCGTCTGTCACAGTGGTGATTCCAAGCCACTAGTGTACTTCTAATCTGAAGATGGGAGCTAAAACAGGATGATCGTCTGTGCTGTGACTCCTAACAGCACCTGTTCTGAATGAAGTCTTGAGACTATACCTGCCTTCTCACTACAGCAATAAAGCACCTGGACTCATCCTTCTGTGTCTTGTGCAACTCTGTGACCCAATCTTGACAATACCTGTATAAGAAAAACAGTGCTTCTTAAACTGCAAAAAATATTATATTTGAAAATGAGATGTTAGAATGAGAACGTTAGATAGAACTACAGGTATTAAAATAGAGAATGAAAATGAGACTTCAGATTTAACTTTTTATTTAATAGAAATGCATTTATGAAAATAGACAATGAAAATGTGACATTAGATGTAACTTTTTTTAAGTTAAGTACAGGTATGAAAATACAGGATAAAAATGAGTCATTAGATGAAGATGAAGGCGCGATTCCAAAATGCTTTTACCATATCATTTTTCTTCATTTCGGAATCAACTTTTTCCAGGATTGTTAATTTTTCTTTCAGTATAAACTGACAGCATTTCTCACTTTTTGTGTTCATCTCAAAGAAAACTATGAAGTGCTATGAAACTCAAACAGTACGATATCCGCACACAACACAACTACCCACGTGGACGTTCGGTGGAGCACTGACTTTGAATTCGGCTCTGTGTATGATGTTGCACCTACACCTAGACTGCCTGAGACCAGAAGTTTCGCAACAGGCTGTCTCTCTCTTTTGACACAACATGTTGCAGCATTCCTGAGACTCTGTGCGGAAAGTGTAGGAGTGGCATTATGTATATTTTGTGTTGTATTATTCTCTTCAGTGGCTATTTGTGGCTGAAAAAACATTTGTTATACTGAGATTTACATTTTGTTAAAAGAGATTTGTTAAACTTGAATGTTTCTCTGGGCCCACAAAAAGTATTCGTTATTCTGAAAAATTTTGTTACTTCGGTATTCGCTAATTTATCTATCTATAACAGGAATTAACCTGAATATAACCTAGAGAGAGAGGATTGGTGGATCAGTAGAAAATGAATAAATGGATGAAATACAAAGTGAGGTGGATAATAGGGGCTGGTGCCCTGCCCAGGGTTTGTTTCCTGCCTTGAGCCCTGTGTTGGCTGGGATTGGCTCCAGCAGACCCCCGTGACCCTGTAGTTAAGATATAGCAGGTTGGGTAATGGATGGTGGATAATAGGAGAGGGACTATACTGTATAAAAGACAGTTATAAAAAGTCACTGTATGATGTGACACTAATAAGAGAGAGGAACAGATAGGTAAGATAACCACTTCTTAGCCAGAGACATCAGTCTGCCACAACACCACCATCATTACTGAAAAAAACAAAATATTACATAACTGACACTTTGATGCTAAAAAATACGTATGTATGTATATATGTGTATGTTTCAGAATGGAAATGTATTTGCAAGGTTGCCTACATGCACATTTAGCTTCATGGACTTCTTACTACATTATCTAATAGGGTACCTGGTTAGAGGGGACTAATTCTAATGCTAGATTAAAAAAGTAAAAAAAATTCTCTAATTGAAAGTTGCCTTTTTATTAAATGTAAAAAGTGTGTCCACATATGACCAGTAATAGCAACTGCTTTCTGCTACTGATGCAACAAAATAAATGACAGTTATTACTGGACAAAAAGCCTTAATAAGAATTCAAAAATGAAAAATAGGAGCCCCTGAACCGGACACTGATTAGGCTGTCAGAACGATGTTAGCCACCATAAAGTTGATAAGGTGCTTTGTGCTGTATCTGCCTGGAACAATACTGCTAGCCTACCCCAAACAATAAGAGTGTTTGATATAAATTGATTTGTATATTAAAAATGTTAAACAAATTGCATTCTTTCATGTTTGAATGTAAATACTGGATAAGTGAATTAAGTATTATTTAAATATACATTTCTGTTGAATAATTAGTTCATTATACATTTGTAGTGTCAGAATATACAGGTTGAGACCTTTCACTGTGGAACACAGCCCATGACCTTTAAAACATGATAATGTGTTGTGATGGGTAAACAGATCTGTGGACGCTAAAATATTAATCAGTCTTAGATACAAAGAAAAAGATGAGTAAAGTGTGTAAATGACAGAGGTATAAAAACACCTGATAAGAACAGAGCAGCATGTGCTGTAGTTTCAAGATAAATAAGCATGTGTCTTTTAGAATAATTAATTAAGCTGAAGCAACTCGTATCTTTAAATTATACTGCCTCTTTCTTTGCTTACAGAGTTGTCTGAAGTTTTATGGGCAATGGTGATGAGGATTGGTCTCAGAGTCGACACCAGCTTCGGAGTTGTATTACTAATTCCAGTATTTGGAATTTTTGCCGTACTAACTGTGGTGATTCTCCTTATTATGGAAGGACTTTCTGCTTTTCTTCATGCACTGCGATTGCACTGGTTAGTATGTCAGAGATACTGCAGAGACTTGTCAGATTCTTAAAAAATACAAACACAAAACACATTAAAACCATAATCATGTACACATTCATGTTCCTGTCATCCTTACTGCTCTGTAAGAAACTTCACACTTCAGATTGACATTTCTCTCTTTCTGCTTTCACAGGAAGTTTTCACATCTTATCAGGCATGGGGTAGCTTTACAGACACACACGGGTGCAATGATACAATATGTTATATATTTATGCATTTCAGTATATTTTGCAATGGCTTTTCTATATAAGGCAGCCCATTTATTAAATCTTACTCTCTGTTGATGACTTCTCTGTAAAATTTCAAGACCTCTGCAGGAAGAACAGCCTTTGTGAGTCACAGTGTATACCTTTATTTTACTGTTAATTTTACTTAGACTGCCTCTCTTTTTAAGACGTGAATAAATATAAGTACTGTTGGCTAACATAATGTAATATTGAACATATTACTAAGTGTTGGTAAGAAGGCGGTCAGAGATAAGTAGCAGCAAGTGAGACGACAGGCAGATAGCCATCGACTGTACTGTGGTACGTCACTTGTCTGTGTGTAGATAGGGTGGGCAGAGCCCTGACTCTCTGTGCCGAGTTCATACTTGCTTTTACGCTGTAAATAACAATAAGCCCCTATAGGCAACATGACTGTTTCAACTTTCATCTCCCATTAGATGTACATAAGTAGTTTGACAATTGACAGGAAGCCATTCACTTCATTAAGGTAATTTGGTTGGATAATAGCAGAAGTTATCCCAATATCACATCCACACCATTTTTAAAAATTGTTAAAGTTTCAGCTTCAACTAAATGACTCAGAAATGTGTTCCAGTTCTCACTGTTCTTTATGTGAAGACGTGCTCCCATCTTGAATACAAATCTCCCTGGGACAATGATTACATATACTCCCCTGGAATACAGCTGAAACATTTTATGTTTATGTTAAATTATCTTCATTGATGTCTTTGAGAAGTTTAAAAATCTGAGTAAGATCCCAAAACATTTTCCTTCTGCTCTTGACAAAAGGAGTTTAATTTCCCTAACCTGTCAAAGTAATTCATGCTCTTCAGTTCTCTGGTTAGCTTAGAAACATACAAAGTCTTTGTGAGCAGACCTGCGTTTACAGTTGGGTGCTGGGGGTGTCGTGTATACTTGGCTTTTTACTTTATACAATTGCAGGACTAAAGCAACATCAATACTTTAGTTGTACTGCCAGAATGACGCACTTTTCTTAGGTTAGAATCAGCAACTGTTGTTTGTAATATTTGTTAGTCTGTATAACAATGCAATTGATTGTGCTTTTGTTTCCTGATTAGCTGTACCTTTGGCTAGAGTGTGCAGCTGTGCACATAACTAACATTTTTATAGATTGGCATACTTCTCTGAGGTTGACTGTCATTTAGAGATTGTGATCAACTTTTAAGTGAGTCCCTCAAATGCCACTGGGAAATTGGTGCTAATGTCTTCCCAGGTGCCACAGAGAGGGAAGCACAGTACGGTGGAGGTGAAATATTTATTAATTGCTTGATTGATTGCATTTTCTCTTTAAAGCTATTTGGGATATGAACTTCCACCAGTGGGGCAAGGACTTAAGATTGTCAAAACCATCAACTGTATATATATTCATCAAATGTTAGTTAAAATGTATGTTTAATTTATCAGGCCGTCTTAATTATTAACATTCGTTTGCAAATGGCTGGAGTCCTAATCCAGAGGTTTTACTTTATTTCAAGATACTACTAAGCAGTTTTCTTTGAAAGCTCGACAGTCACTTTGAGTCACAGTTTAATGTAATGCATTTGTCAGTTTGGCAAGTCATTAGTTCTTAAATAAAGAAAGTCATATAGCCAAAACAGAAAAATGCTCATTTTAATAACTATTGGGTGTATTTTATTGTTTTAGCAGATAAGGGCATTTAATTTCAATTAAAAATGATTAAGCTAAAGTGATCTTGATCATTCACCAATCACAACAAATAAAACACCAAATTGAACAATTTATTTGTAAAGGACACAAAGTGCATTCCAGCAAATCTTTATCAGTATACAGTAGTACTAGGGTGTTGTACCGTGTTAGCCATTATAGATGTGGTGAGAAGTCAAACAAAATGACACCTTTTATTGGCTAACTAGAAAGATTACAATTTGCAAGTGTTTGAGGCAACTTGGGCCCCTTCTTCAGGCAAGATGTAATACAGAAACTGGAGTTCAGGTGTTTAAACAGACACTCGGACAGAGACAGCACAGGAAAACCTGGAAGTGAGAGATCTTAGAAGGGACCTGAGTTGCCTCGACAGCCTGCATATTGTAATCTTTGTACTTAGCCAGTAAAAGGGGTCATTTTGCTTAACTTCTCACTACATCAGTTTATAGTACATGTAATATATATATTTTTCCCTTTCCACAGGGTGGAGTTCCAGAGCAAGTTCTACGCTGGTGCTGGGGTCAAATTTGTTCCCTTCTCCTTTAAATTGTTGTCCTACAGCTTTGAACATGATGGACTTCACTGAAATATCATACAGTTTCAGCTGAAATGTGAACATTTGAGAACTGATATGGCCTGCCTGAACTGCTTTTGTTTTAAACGAGGAAGAGAGGCAAACATTTTGTCTTATACTAAACAGATTTTGTACAAAACGAAGTTGCTGCACTGATGACCTTATTCAAACTGGTTTTGTCCATATTTGAGATCTGGAATCTCAACTGCTGAAATCCATCTTTCGTCATTCATCATTTTTGCTGCCATTTTTTATTAACTTTGAAAAGTATAGGCTTATTCTTAATTTAGGGATGGAGATAGAGCTATATTTTTACAGAGGAATACAAAGTCATTGGTTTAATAATTCCATAATCTAATTAGAATTTTTTCTCTTTTTCAATTAGATACCCATTTTAGATTTTTAGAACATCAGCAGACCCAGTCTTTATTAGATGAAGACAATCCCAGAGTAACGTGTTCTGTAAATAACGTGTAATTAGCACATACTTTGCAGCTGTCATTTTAAAGGGTTTTATAACATTTTATTCTTCACCTGATAAGTTAATATATTTCGATATTTTAATTGTAGGCCACAATGATGCTTGGTGACCCGCTCTTTCTGAGTACACTCATTTTGTCTTCCTTTTCAAAAAACCTGCCATTTGAATTTGGAGGCTTCATAGCGTAAAATAATGGCTTTCATTTTTTATTTTTATAATGAAGTCAACCAATGTAACTGGTGTCTTTAGCACATAGACTTAAACCACCAAAATTTGCACTAATTTTCCATTTTTTTTAAGAACTATTTATTGAATGTAGCAGAGGGGGAGATGGATTTCAAGCATTCCGATATCATGGTATGGATGTTCCACCAGTCGAGTATACCGTATTTCACCAAGTAGGCTGTGGTTTTCTAGAGAATAATTTTCAGATACAGGTAAAAGTTTACAACCCTAATGGGTTTTATATGGATCCAATTATGTGAAATGTTGCTGTATCTTGTGAAAGGTAAACTGTAATTACTGTACTGTTGGATTCTGGCTTATCAGGTAAGCTGTGGTTAAAAAAAAAAAAAAAAAAAAAGTCTCTGTCTTGTAGCTCAGCAAGTAAAGATGATGTGTGGTGTGTGCCTTTACATGGCAAGGAGAGAGATTTTCAATCTTTTTTCATTGCTAACAAGTGGTACACATAAAGAAACAATGTGCCATATGATGGTTTTATTTGCTCAGAAGCCTATGTGTTGCTGCTGTACATCCTCCATAAGCTAACATACATGCCTTTTATACAGCGTAAATGGCTTCCACCTTTTCAAAACAAAGCGCACTTGTTCTGTTCTTCGATTGCAACAATCTTTTTAAAACAGACATCAAAACTAAAACAATGTCAAAATTAAAAACTATTTAAACCCATGAAATCCAGTCTTCTTTGTTTCCATGTTCCTATAGTTTAATAGGTATTTTAGGGGTTTTTGACACCTTAGGTCAGGGGTCCTCAATCATGGTCCCGGAGGGCTGCAGTGGCTACGGGTTTTCATGCCAGCCGGCGTCCTAATTTAGAACTCAGTCCTTGCTGGTAATGATAGTTGGTGTTTAATGCTATGCCTTGTTAGTGCCTTCATTCAGCAAAGACACATTTTAGTTCCTTTGTAGATCAGAGGTCCTCAGTTACAGTCCAGGAGGTCTGCAGTGGCTGCAGGTTTTTACTTTAACCAGTTTCTTAATTAGAACCCTTTTATTTACTACTAAAGCAATATGTTTTTTGGGCTTAATTTTAGTTCTCTTGTCTGTTACCATTCAGAATTCTTCATTGCCTATTTTAGATTTTAGCAGCTGCATTTAAGTTTTAATTGTTGCCTTTTTTTCTTAATCAGACATTAGTTAATAACGAAATGCAGATAACCAATAAACCAGTAGCTCTCCAGCTAACATGCTTACCATGAAGTATCTGTGATAAAAAAAATGTTTAGAAATGAACGAGAGGGGAATTGGAAAGACCATTAAGTTTAAATCTATGTTCACAAAACACATGGATAATGTTCTCACAGATGGAAACTCTACAGTGAAATTCAAATTGCTCGTGGCATTGAACTATTTAGCTTGTTAATGCTTGCATTCATCCAAGTTTCATTATCAGCGTGGACTGCTTTCTAATTAGGGAACTAGTTGAAATAAAAACCTGCAGCCATTGTGGCCTGCCAGGACTGTGATTGGGGACCCCTGCCTTAGGTTGAATGAAATGGAAACCTTGTTTAGGTTTGTGGGGAGCCAAACCCAATCCTGGCAGGTGCCAGTCCACCAGAGGGTTCTTTTTGTTTGTTTTATACTGGCCTACCCCTACTACAAACCCTGAACTTAAGGTTCGTCGGGGTAAGGCCACATACACCAGGGTCCCTAATCTTAAAATAGTGTAAGGGTGTCTAATCTTAAAAAACAAGTGGCGTCCGCATTTTGAACAAGACCCCATCAGAGTACTGAACAGTGCTTGTGTAAAAGTCCTCTTTGATTACCGTTGATTTAAAAATGTGTCCATGATAGAATTTTGCTCTCTTGCATTCTTGGCACTGTTGTCTCAGTTGCCTTTCTTTTCCTACACTGCAATATCAAATCACAAAATTGGGGACCCTTCACTTTGTTAAGCTGTAGACTTGTAACCACATTAAAAAAGGTAGGTATACAGTATGGATAAGCATACAGAATTGAATACAAAAAAGAAAATGTAATCAGAGCTGAGAAATAACTCTGTGATGCTGCGGCTTGTGAGCATACTGCAGTTTATTTTTTTTTGTTTGTTTTAAAAGCTTATGTTTTCAAAGCATTTACTGTCCCGAAGCCAAGCAAAAAAATCTTTTCAGGCAGCGGTGACAAACGAAGGGTTGTAATTGAAGGGTAGTGATTAGAACAAGGGCTCTTCTCCAGTCTGATAGAAGAAAGCAGAATGGTTTTATAGGATTGGTCGGTGGAATCTCCGGGTAATGCTGTTAATGTGCTAAATTGGCAGTAATCCGTATACAGTATGTGGTCAGAAGAAGGAATGTGTGCGCAAATACAAGGCCCATCCGGAAGCCTCAAAGGCAGAAGCACAGATGTGATGTTGACTTGTCGTTCAGGTCAATGTCTCAGCGCTCCTCCCAAAGATGGAAACACAATCCTGTAAAAAACCCCACTGAAGAACTGAACTGTTCCAATGGCTTCTCTTTGACTGTATGCATAAAATGATTACACAGAAATAAATATTAGGAGTGAATGCTGCATTTTAACCAAATTAAACGTATCCTTTCTTTGTTTTGTACCACATTTCTCTTGTCTTAGTATTTCTGGCATGGTTCCTGAAGGCGATATATACATACAGGTTCAAAGTATGAGCCGTAATTCTAAAAAGAACTCATTCCCAGGGAGTATGTGCCCCCTGCTGGGTACAGCGTTACACTTGCCAGTAATCGGTTTGCCAAGTAATCGAATGTCATCCTTATTTAGTCGCTTTACACAGGTCATAAATATGTTTTTGTTATAATTTGGATGTACTGTAAAAAGTGATTCTAAACTTTATTTCTGACTAGACATACTGTATCGAGCATCTCTATGTGTATCTAGTTCGGGCTAGGGGTTTAGGAATTGAACTGGAAAACGTGATCTGACTTAAGCCGCAGCACTGACCCTCGTCAGGGTTCCAAAATTACCCCCTGGAGAGCCACAATGGCTGCAGGTTTTTGCTTCAAACATTTTCTTAATTAGAACTTGTTTATTTGCTATGAAAACAGTATATTTTTGGGCTTGTTTTTATTAATTCTCTTAATACGATTTCTAACCCTTCATTGCCAGGTTCAGTTTTAAACAGCTGTATTTAAGTTTTAATTGTTGCTTGTTTTCTTAACACGCCATCAGTTAATAATGAGGTGCCAATGACAAAGGGACCAGCAGCTCTCCAGTAAAGTGCTTCCATTTAAACCTGTGGAGGTGCACCATGAAGTATCTGTGTTAATAGTGAGAGGGATGGGAAGGACCAAGAGGAACAAATCTGTGACAGACCACAAAACATACATATGGATAAAGTTCTCAGAAAACAAACAGTCTACACCAGGGATGTCAAACGCCAGGCTTGGAGGGCCACAGTGGCTGCAGGTTTTCATTCTAACCCTTCACCTAATCAGTGACCAGTTTTCACTGCTAATTAACTTCTTTTCCCTTCATTTTAACAGCCCTGTTTTTAAGGATTCAGTGCTCTGAATTTATTCTGTTCTGCATTAAATGACAGCCAAACAGAAATGAGCCAATGGGTGTCCAGCTGAATTGGTATTTCAAACTCCAACTAATTTCACTCCAACTAATCTCTTAATGAGAAGCTGATTCTCACTGTTAATTAAACCTATTATTTAATTCCATGGCCTGTTGGTGATCTCATTCTGTCACAGCAGACATTTCCAAAACTGTTAATTTTCTGTTTTTTCTAACACCACCATCAAGAGAGATCAACCTTACCGAGACGTTCACCTTTCTTTATTTTCAGATACTGTGTGACGAGCACAGGTGAGCTGGTGATGTGGCAGCTTGTTTTATGTCTCATTATTGTTTGGCTGCTAATTAAGGAAAGAGAAACAACTAAGGTGCCTGAGTCAAGTTAATTAAAACTAAGGCAAAAGAAGTTAATTAGCAGCAGAAACTGGTCCCTAATGAAGAAGATGGTTAGAATGAAGACCTGCAGCCACTGCGGCCCTCCAGTACTGGAGTTTGGCATTCGTGGTCAACAATGTGATACAGATTTGGCTTGGAAGAATGGAAGCACTAACAAGCCATTACCTGCTAGGCTAAACTTCTAATTATAAAACCGGTTGGAATGAAAATCTGTAGCCGCAGTGGCCCTCTGAGACCATAACTGAGGCCCGCTGTCGTGAGCAAGTCTGGCCAGGGCTCCATTGGTGAAATATGGAAGCGACTGGACATATGGCCAAGGCAGGCCAGGGTTTCACTGTAGAAGGGGATTTTGCAAAATAAGGCTGTTGGTGAGCAGGTCTGTGGGGGGTTTTAGTGATGAAGAAGAAAAGCCGTGAGACATGCTGAGTGCTAAAGTACAGCATGTGATCCGAGGAGGCATCAAGTAAATATTTTACTAAATTCAGGACTATAGAGGTGATTGGGGAAAGAAAAAACCTACACAATCTCACATGTTCATTGACATTTTGTGTACATAATTACTACCAAATGCTTTTTTTTTTTTTTTTTTTGTCTGAAGTGTCTAACTCACTGTTAACAAGAATCCCCCACCTATGATATACGGTTTGACTTGTCTAGATATTTAGTTATGCAGGACATCAAGCTTTTTGGCCCTCTAGAAACAAAAACACACATTCGTAGACCATATTTTGTGTAGGAAATGAGACTCGTACAATAAAAAGTAAACCAATGGGTATTTTCAGTAAAAATGAACAGAAGGACTTGAAGTTGTCTATGATGTAACAACCGAGCCGAGGGAATCACCTTATGTGCCATAAGGGGTCAAAGTTACTCTTGTAAAATTTGGGGATTGGTAATACATGCCTGTGGAGTGTTGTTTCATGATCTTTCAAATTAGCAGAGCACACATAAATATTTGAGATATTTCATTATTTACCCATGGTCTTAGTCCTCTAATGCTCTGCAAGCAGGTCCTCCACCTTGCAGGGAAAACTTGGGGGTTGATTGGCACTCCAGCCACTGTTAAAAACCTCCCACTGTTCATTTCCAGGGCGGCACGCAGTGGCGCAGTGGTAGTGCTGCTTCCCGGGTCCTCCCTAAATGGAGTTTGCATGTTCTCCCCGTGTCTGCGTGAGTTTCCTCTCACAGTCCAAAGACAGGCAGGTTAGGTGCATTGGCGATTCTAAATTGTACCTAGTGTGTGTGTGTGCCCTGCCCAGGGTTTGTCCCTGCTTTGCATCCTGTGTTGGCTGGGATTGGCTCCAGCAGACCCCCGTGACCCTGTGTTAGGATATACTGGGTTGGATAATAGATGGATGTTCCATTCCATTCGAACTACTTTGGTGCTGAGGTGTCACCCGTTACACGACTGCACTCAGATCCTAATTTGGGACCCTGAGGTGGCTCGTCGTGTGGTGGGTGCGGCAAAGCGCTGTATCTCTAACAGCCAGTCCCACAAGGTTAAAGATGACAAATTTCACATACAAGCACCATTTTAGACAAATTCAAGGTCAGTGATTACAAATATGTGATTTGGGATCTAGTCATCTATGGACCTCTATCTGAAGGTGAAGAATGACAAATTTCTATTACAGGTGAGACTATTTGGATTTTAAATATTTAAATAGAAGCACACATTTGAATATTTCAAATATCTGATACAACTATTATTGTTTATTATGTACTTCTACTACCTCATGAAAGAAAATCATTCAACTTCTTATGAACACCGCAGTTTAGGGCGGCTTACTTTTTTTTTTGCTCACATTTCGAAATGTCAGCTTGGGTTGAGCATATCTTACATGGATAAAAAAAGAGTGCTTTGTGGAACACGGTATTATAAATTTGTAATTTCTTTCTGAACATCTTTATAAATTCAAATATTTTTGTACAGTGGATTTAGTGTAAAAAAAGATAACTATAAACTATTCTGAGAAAAACAGACTGCCAATCTGCTTTGTTAAACGAGGTGTCGGAATTGACTCCAGGTAAATAAAGTGCTTTCTTTTAATGAAAGGAAACCCGCATCCACCACACCAATATTCAGGGTCAGAAAATCGCACAAAAATCTGAAACACGTTGTACAAATGAGTTGATTTTACGTCTAGCGCTGTACCCGATAGCCACAGAAAAATGCTCACCTGAGACCGCTAATAACGCCTCGTTCTGTCAAATGCGCGTTTCTCGTCTCTAATCAAACGGGCGTCACCAAGTCTGAGATCATCGAAAACGTTCAGTACTGATTGACAGGACGGTTGTCGAATCAGCGATGAAGCGGGAGGGCGTTCATCCAATCAGTGTTGAGTCTCGTCTTGCTGCTGGTCTGTCGCTGATTAATCGAAGTAGTCGTTTAACGGAAAGCAGCGTGCGTGTTTGTTGTTGTTTTCGTTAATTCCCCTATAGCTACTTTAGCAACAACCAATACGCTTGACAAACTGCGGCGCAACAGTAAACGTTCGACGTTTAAGCAAACGAATCTTCTGTGCTGAAAGAAACGACTGACGTCTGTTGGAAATTAAGAAACTTTGGGTTGATACATTGGCAAGTGTTTTTTTGACTCCGCTTTTTTAATTCTGCCATATGTGTTTTCATCTTGTAGAACTGCAACGAGTTCAGTTGTCTTGGTGTTTAAATGGTAAAAACGTGTTTTTAAACTACGGATACCAGATATTATGGTTTGAGTTGGAGTATACAAACTAGCAGACTTGTTTTCAACACGTGTCTTCCATCAATGAGGACTTGGCTTCGGCGTCTCCTTGTGCGCATGCTCTGCTTGGCTGCCAGAGGCGGGGCTCACTGTAGCCGGAGTCCGCGACTCTGGCTGTTGACAACCGTTCCCATAGCGACCCAGCGGGTTACGGCGCACTGGGCAGCGGACAGATTAAGCGATTCCGAAGGCTGGTACCGAATTGGGCAAAGGAGTAAGTATGTCGCTGGACGACCTACGTCTTGAGTGGATACGGCAGCGGGTCTGTGGTTCTCTCCACTCGGTTGACTCGGCTTGCTTCGAGGAGCTCCTGAGCCGAGACAACGGCGAACATGAACAGAGGATCCTGCGCTTCCTAAACGAGACGTCCGAGGAGTCCAAGCTGTCGCTGCTGTACTTCGTTAAGAGTGTGCGGGAAGAGCTGATCGAGGTGGAAGTTGTAGTTGGTAAGCCTTTTTAATATATGGACCAGTTTGAGTTGTCATTACTTTTGAAGCTCCTGTCTAAAGTAGTCGTGACATCTGGAAAAAGTTTACCTGAAAGCGACAGCGTGAAACGCTCCACCTGCTGTTAACAGTTAATGTTATTTTTAAAATTAGCTGGAGTCTGCTGTCAGTCTCTTTTAGCTAAAATAAAGGCAGATTCTAAAAAGAGCCTGTTAGTGGATGAGCGGAAGTTCAATCAGTGCAGATTATGAATCGGACCATGAATAGCTAGGGGATGAAATAGGTCTGGACATGTGAGTATTGTGTAACGTAATTCTGTTTATAGCTCCATTTCAGAAAGCAAATCGTCAGAAGATAAAGAAAACCAACCAAAATATAAGGTCGCTCAAATATACAAATATTTGTATATCCATCCATCCATCTATTATCCAACCCGCTATATTCTAACTACAGGGTCATGGGGGGTCTGCTGGGGCCAATCCCAGCCAACACAGGGCACAAGGCAGGAAACAAACCCCGGGCAGGGCGCAAGCCCACCACAGATTTGTATATACATGCTTAAATACAAATGAATAAACATAGGAAGGAATGAGCACTGGGTGGCACGGTGGCGCAGTGGGTAGCGCTGCTGCCTCGCAATTAGGAGACCCGGGTCCTCCCTTCGTGGAGTTTGCATGTTCTCCCTGTTTCTGCGTGGGTTTCCTCCGGGTACTCCGGTTTCCTCCCACAGTCTAAAGACATGCAGGTTAGGTGCATTGGCGATTCTAAAATGTCCCGTGTGTGTGCATGCCCTGAGGTGGGCTGGCGCCCTGCCCGGGGTTTGTTTCCTGCCTTGCACCCTGTGTTGGCTGGGATTGGCTCCAGCAGACCCCCGTGACCCTGTAGTTGGCATATAGCGGGTTGGATAATGGATGGATGGAGGAATGAGCACTGGAATAAACTGACAGAATACATAGCACAGTTGATTGATTTTTAGCTTTAAAAAATGGGTGGAATTAATTCAAGATGAGCTAAAAGGTGTGTGTTTTCAATGCACCCCAGCAGTGATTATGTTCCTACTTTTTCCTTTCTACTGAAAGAGAGCAGGTGAACCACAGTTAAGAGTGGATGAAGAGAGATGCCAAAGCAAGTCTCTGAATTTTAAGAAGGCTGGCATGAGGCAAGCATGTCAATATGTAGTGTTAGATATATGGTTTTTGTAGGTTTACGCCTTGGTGTCTTGGAAATGATCTGTTATGTTACAGGAAGCCAAGTTATAGCTCTGAAAGAATTTTTAATTTGTTATTGGCTAGTGCATATTATAGAGAGAATATCCATCCATCCTTTATCCAACCGCTATAAAGGAAAATTTAACTTTAATACTACTTTCAATCCATTTTAAGAGCCTGAAATTCCACCACCGGAGGAAATTGCCCCACCAGAGGAGAAAGATGACTTGTTGGATTCAGCCAGAACCAGTGAAGTTCTTCCACCTCCTGAAGATCCTCCTCCAGAAGTTCCACCACCAGGTACTATTACAAGAAAAAACGCTAATCACTGTTGACTGGGTTCAGATTATGAGATGATATGAGATTACATCAGATGAGAAAGATGCCAGTTTCAAGGTAAGATTAGTCATACGTGCTCTGCCAGCATTTATAGTACCCATACTACCTGAAGTTGAGCGTCTTTGGGTCCAGTCAGTACTTGTTGGATGGGAGACCATCTAGGGAAAACTTTGGTTGCTTCTGGAGGAGGTGTTGATGAGGCTATTGGGGGCATATTCCACAAAGAGTAGGATGTTTATCAATGTCCAGTGTTTATAAATTGCCCACCATGGCCTGATCATCCCCTGTCTCTAATTGGTTAGCTCTCTGTCTCTTTCTTTCTCACCCGTTCACCATCTGATAGAGCGCTTTTAAGAATGGCTGTCATTGCATCATCCAGATGGGTGCTACACATTGATGGTGGTTGAAGTGGCTCCTCACTTTCTATGTAAAGTGCTTTTAGTAGGTTCGAAAAGTGATGTATAAATGTAATTGATGAAAGTAATTATTCCTGGTGCTGGGCAGTAGCAATATGCTGAATGTTGATGAGCCCATTCAAGTAAGAATTTGACTATACTCTGAACATGTGACAGTAAGCACCCTATAAACTTATAAAAGTTAAATTTTCCTGCATTCACCTTTAGTTAAGCAGAAGAAAAAAGGCAAACGCTCCAAATCTGGATCACCAGTGCCTAAATCCAAATCCAAACCTGGGACCCCAACCCCTGCTGATCCAACGCCCCCACCAGCAGATCCTCCTGCAATGAGTACGCAAGTGGATGAGGTTCCAGTTGAAGAAACGGAGGAAGAACAAGTAAAGCTACCTCTCACGGTACAGAGTGACTTCTTGATATCTTTTTATATATTAAGTTTGGATAAATGTTTCATATGTTTGAAGGTTACTTTGTATTTTTTTTTTCACTTTAAACCCCCAATAGAAAATTGAAATCCACAAGGTGTACCGTACAGAACTGCATATTGCAGAGAACAATATTCCAGAGAAGTTTAGAGAACTGCCTGCCATGTATTTTCTGAGAAACAAAAAAGGTAAGCATAAAAATGTAATTCATTGATCAAGTACAGTTTTTATTTTTTCATTTTATCAGATCTCAATTTTTGTTCTAATGCCATTAAATAAGCTGTTCAACATTCATTTTATGTGTCCCGAGGACGGGGAGGGCAGTGTATGTAAAGGTTGGTAGCAGGTGGGTTATGGCTAAGAAAGCATTGTTTAAATTGTATTGACATAGATAAAAAATCAAGTGCAGGACACGAAGAGGAGCATCATAGTATTGTTTGTGGGGCTGGGTGATGAAGCATTTTTTCTTTACTACAAAGACTGCAGAGAAGTCCATATATTTAGTGGTTTGGTGCTGGGCTATTCAGACAGCCGCTTGGATTACTTCTGCAAGCACCTGCAACCTCCAAGATGTGTGTGTGTGTGTGTTTTGATATATTTTGTGCCATATTGATATCTGATAAACTGCAGCGACATCAGTATCTGAAAACTGGCTTAAAAAGATTAAATTCTGCATTAAGTTAGGATTTAACTCTCTAGGGCTGTATTTGTCCTTATGCTGTTTGCAGTTCCGCTGCTTATCAGCAGGGGTCTCCACAGTGCTTAAGTTGTACTTGGTGAAAAATCCTGACATGGCAAGTCACATGAATATTTAGAGACCACTCAAAAGCAGTTTACTGTAAGCATCCATCCATCCACTGTCCAGCCTGCTATATCCTAACTACAGGGTCACGGGGGGTCTGCTGGAGCCAATCTCAGCCAACACAGGGCGCAAGGCAGGAAACAAACCCCAGGCAGGGTGCCAGCCCACTGCAGGGCACACACACCCACACACTAGTGACAATTTCGGATCGCCAATGCACCTAACCTGCATGTCTTTGGATTGTGGGAGGAAACCGGAGTACCCGGAAGAAACCCACACAGACACGGGGAGAATATGCAAATTCCACGCAGGGAGGACCCTGGGAAGCGAACCCAGGTCTCCTAACTACGAGACAACAGCGCTACCCACTGTGCCACCGTGCCACCCTTTACTGTAAACCATACAAGGCAAATTCGGAGATGTACTGAGATCTGTTTTTACTTAATATATATTTTTATATAACACTGCTTTTGATATCATAATGTATTCTAGGGTATTTTTTAGGTATGAAAAACAGTTAAAATAAAAAAAAAAAACAGACCTGTGTAATCCATTTAGAGTTGTAGAGCCCAAGGTGGCAGCACTTGGTGTGATAGATGAATCAACCCTAATTAGGGTGCAAATTCATTGTAGTGCCTACTGGCATGCTTGTACTCCCAAGGGGCCATGCCATTCCCATCTTTTGGGTAATGGTGTAGGAAAGTTGAAGCTGCGCATCTGACAGTGCAAACAACCCCCATTACAATCACGAGGAGACCCTGACTGGGCACACGTTTTTGAACCCTGTGGACAACTTCTCAAGCAGCAGCGAACACTGCTGTTATGCAAATTTGTGACAATGAGCCAGTTATTCTACTAAGCAATTTTAGAAGAAAAACCTGAAGGTTAACATTTGCAGATCTCTGACTAGTCATTTCTTTTGACAGATTCATGTAATTTCTTTCTTTCTTTCCTTCCAACTGCCACCCCCAGTTTTTTTATAATCACACAGACAGAAACAGATAAAAAAAAATGTGTTCTCTACATTAGTGTTCCACATGTCGCCCTGTTTTACAGTTTCAACTTGTGAAATGGTTCCAAATTAAAAATACTTTAGGAGAGATTGAATCTGACAAGATAAGGCTCAGTGTGTGGTACTTGTAATGGTTCTTGCTTAACGTATGTTTTATTCTTTTTTGCTTTTATACAGATGACTTCATTCAGATCTGCCATGCTGTTGCGGCCACACATGGTTGTAGTCTGACTGTAATTTTATATTTTGGCCTTTCAGATTGCATAGCATAAGCAGTCTGAAAATGCTTTGAATATCACTTAGAAATTTTGCTGTTGATCTTGGCCGAGTTTTGTACAATTTCTAATTTCATTTTGATTTGTAAATGTTTGTTTACAGCAGTAACCATCTGGCTGCGTTTCTAATGTGGCGTTCTTCTTGATTATTTGCAATATCTATGTGTAGCTAGCTTTTTTTCATATAGTCAACTGACTTGAGATGTTTACAGGAGCCACTCCCTAGTATATACTGTTCCAATACCTTTTTTTACCAAAATGACTCTAATGTCATTACAACTAAATGTGTCACCCCTTTTGTATGTAAATGGGGGCTGACTTGTGTAATCATTCCTTCTTTACACCTACATACCACCACTGCTTCCATTTCTGTTGCTACCGTGGCTGTAATTCAGAGTTGTGGTCCTCCTGCCGTGCTTGTTCTTGTTCTCCTTTAGCATGCCTACTAATTGTCTGTTTTTCCCTCAGACAAAGTAGATTGCTGTTTCTCATTTCTTGCTTCCAAGGAGTGAAAAGAGCTTCAAACAGCCACTCAAACAAGTCCTAGTCTGCTACTCGAGTACCTCCATGAAGAGCCACCACTGCACAAAGCACCTCTGGAGATGTACATTTTTTTTCTTTTCAGCAGACAATACTATTGTTATATTACTAACTTACCTTTCAATGCAAGTTGTAGATTTCTTGTGGTCTAGGTTAGATTTCATTTTATGACACATTTTTTGTACCTGATTTCCAAACACTTAAATGTTTATGACTTTTGTAAATCACTACAGGTAAAGATAAGTGCCTCTGTATCCTTTTGTGTCTGAAATGTTAGATTACTTTGTTTAAATCCTTATATGCTCAACATTGAACAATTCTTTGTTTCAATTAACATTGTTTCAGTGTGCAGTGTGTGTCATTTCACTTGTCACAAGTGTCTACTTTAAGCCCAGAGGCTTTAAAGTTCTAAAATGGTGTCCTCTGTAAAGATTGCAGTGTGTGTTCCAGCCGCTCTAGTTCCTGGCTTTCTTCATACCAGTCTGTTTTGAGTTAATGAGAGCTCATCGTTCTGTGTAGGGGGCATTTACTTTTCAGTTATTCTTGTTCTGCCCTGGAGTCTTGGAGCAATAAACATTCATTCTATAATAGGAAATTAAAATATATTAATTGAAATGGCTTACAGCGTGAGGTGTGAGTGTGTGTGTGTTGTACGTTTTTTCTTTTTTATGCATATGTCCCTAATTCTCACCAGGTATATTCTATGATGGTAAAGCATCAAACAATTAAATTTGTGGACAAACTCGCACTTTGTATACGGGGTTATAAACCTAGCATTACATGCAGTCTGTCACCTGACATTATTGGTAGACACATAATTATTCTTGATGAGTGATAGTCGTCATGCTGCTACATATTCAAATATGTTGGTTATTGAAAAACAAAGAAAGCTACACCTAAGTAACACGGGAGAAAACCAAGAGGTATCAGCTTTAACATCTGAATCACTATTTTTCTCTGGAATTCATGAATTTTAATGTGTTGCTGTGTCAGAAATGAGACTGAAACTACACTTTACCTAATTTGGCTTGGTGTAAATTCCTTCTTTTCACTGGGAGATTTTCTAAATATTCCATAAATGTGTGACCCCTAATCCATGTCACATAGGATTCAGAATTTGTTAGTTTTGTATTCTAAATTTTACAGCACACATGAATACGGTTTTACATTAATGTGTAAACTAAATGGGTACTGGGTTTGTATGTTACAGTAAAGGAAATAATCAAAAATGACAGGCCGTGTTTCATTGTGTAGATCTGGGTGGCCGATGTCGGTTCTGGAGCGCCGCCGTGGCTGCGGGTTTTCATTCCAACCCAATTGCTTAGTTAATAACCAATCCTTGCTAATCGCAGACCCTATTTAATTTTATGGCTTGTTGCACTGCAGTTTTAGATTTTATATCTGAGGATATCATCCAAATGATTTCAAGCCTAAAAAGGATAATTTTCAGTCTGTCACATTTTCTATTAAGTGTTTTATTAAATGCATGATGAACACACATAGATATAAATGGAAATGAGCGAGATGGAGAACAAATGGCTGCTTTGTCATTGACATCTTATTGCTAATAAGGAGCCATTAAAACACTGAATGCAGCTGTTTAAGATTGAAATTAGCAATTAAGGGTGGGGAACCTTAACAAGTGAAACCACTAAAATGAAACATCAAAACGTCATTTGAGCAATAAGTGCTTCTTCATCAGCAGAAATTGACTTCCTATTAAGAAACTGGGTTGGAACAAAAACTTGCGGCGCCTCCAGGACTGACATTGCCCACCCCTGGTGTAGACTGATATAGTGCAGCCTGAGGGCGCTTTGTCCGCGCACGGTGCTATCGACTGGTCACTGTCTTCTCTCATATTAGCCACAAATATTTACAAACCTGTCATTTCTGGGTGCAGTCTATGGCAGTCTCATCAAGAACTGGGAGAACCAGCTAACTGCCGTATTGAAGACACAGTCAGGCTTTCTCTGCTTCATGTTGTTATTTTCTTTTTTTGTAGTATTTGGAGAATTTGTTTTCCTTGTCCGCAGATAAAATGAGGGCCAGTCTTGGAAAGCGCTGCCCTGTACTGCTTCCACAAATTGTTTAGAGATGCTGATCAGTGGCACATAGTAACCTGGTTATTTCTGGCAGTTTTAATGTACTACAAGTTTTGTCAATAGCCATTTGCAGTTCTGAATATCTAGAATTCAACAAACATTGACAACAAATTGTGTGTTCTCTTCCATCATCTTGTGTGTTGTTTATTGTAACATTATTGTCAGTGGTCTGAGGAGGATATGTAGGTTAGAATGTCCTTGTACTCCACATGCCAATAAACATGAGCTTAAGAAAATCACAATAAAATGCTGTTTTCTGCCTCAAGTAGACAATAAAAATCAGATATAACCAAATCAAATCCTATATTATATCACTCTTTTAATACTATACACACAATAAAACTGTTATTAAGCTTATAAGATGGTATACAAAATGCAGGATTGGTGACTGGAAGGCCACAGTATATGATAATTAATAAGACTGCTCATCCACACCCGATCTTCCTGCAGCTTTCGACTTCTGCCTTCTGGTCTGCACCCTTTGGATCACTAGCTGTGATCTTATTGTCTGTTAAGATATGATTAAGGCGTTTGTATTTTTTTTACCATAACAATTACTTCATTAATACGTCCAGAGCTAAGAAATTGATTGTTGATTTCAAGGATGGGAGGGACAGCAATCAGTAGGGTGATTGTCAAGCAAGTGGACAGAAGCTTTACGTTTCTGATCACTGTAATAATTGGACTGCTATACAGCAACGCACTCTGCTGGATATAAATTCAAGGATACTATGGAAAACTTTAGTAAACACTATGAAAACTTTAGCAAAAATTAATTACTTCAGATGTTGGACAAAGGCTTTATACTGGTTATGTGGTTGTACAGGACAGTTGTTCATGTAATACAGGGTAAGGAAGGCGGGCAAAACTATTATTATTGTAGCTTTTAAACTGAAAAGCCTTTTACAATTTACTGTCTTCAAGAGACAGGCTGCATTATCAATGAATGCAATAATTCTGGATGTTTGTTTTAGATTTTTGACTTCATGAAAGTATTTTTAGCAGGTGCAGAAGTTGTTATATTTTATTACACAGTCTTGAACACTTTCACATGATATCCCTCAAATGGCTGCACATAGGGTGTCTTGTATGCCATTGTTGTTCTGGATCTGTAGAAAAGTGTAACTGTATCTATCACGCACACTTATTTACTTCATTTGTCGTGCTGTATATGTAAATAACAATAAAATAAAAAATAAAAATAAATGCTATACAAGTTCTCTTCCAAAGCCTGCTTTAGACAGTGATTGTGTGTTTTCAGAGGCTCTTTTTATAGATGCTGTAAAGTAAGTTATTCATATTTCTCTTATGTTACGTAGTTTCTTATTTTCAATTTCTTAAATGTTTTCCCTAAATCTCTTCCTTGTTTTCATTGTGCACTTGCTCAAGCATTTTTAGATAACAAAAATTGTGAATTTTAAAAACTTTTAAAGAAATAATGTATATTGTTGCTAATTCAAAGATTTGTGTATTTCGCAGACACGCTCAATGAGCCTAATGACATGAAAGAAGCTAATGAGCTCCTGCCAATGTTCCTGGAGACGGGCAGTGTGGATGGAGATCTTCTGTTGATGCTCAGAAATGTGTTTTCATTTGTAAGTGGGTCTAAAAGCTATTTTGAGTTGTATTTTTCAAACTCTTATAATTATTGAAATAACTGGTAGACTACTAATTTGCTTTACATTGTAAAACATTTTGGTTATTGTTATTTTAGTAGTTCATCAAGGAAATTATTTTTCTCTTTCCAACAATTATAATTTTTTATATTCCTTTGCTGTTTTCCCCTTGTTTGTGTAGTTTTATCTTTGGATATACTTGCTTCTCCTTTGCATATCGTAAACAAAATTATGTTAAATGAAATTGCAACTTTTAACTGGCCTGGTGTGAGTGAGGTATGAATAAGAATATGCGATAAAATAAATCTTTCTATTATAAAAGCAAATCTTGAGACGAGACTATTGCCAAGAGATTATTTCAAATCCCGTCCTCCTCTCCACCATTTCAGGTTAACGGCCCACACCCGCAGTCCTCTCACCTCTCATTCGTGTGAATGCTTTTCTCAGACACAGTTCCTACACTCTCAGCTCTTATAAATTTTTATGTTTTCCTCATAAAGGAAGACATATCATGTCCAAATCTTATTGAAGAATTTCATCCCGAAGGTTTATCAACAGAAGAAATGAGTACATGGACACTCCTAGCACCGAGAAACGATGAAGTCAAATGAATTAACGCCAAAATTGTTGGTTGGTTACACGGTAAATTGGTTAAATGCGTATCAATAGACTATGTTGTCGAACAATTCTGACATGTAAAATTTTAACAGGCGACAAGAATGGTAATGTAGTACTTTTTCTGCAGATAACATTAGACACCAAAGGAGATCTTGATATACCATTCGTATTAAAACGTTAACAGTTTCCTGTTAGAATAGCTTTTGCAAAGACAATTAACAAATCACAGGGACAAACATTCGAAAAAGTCAGTTTATTTATAAGAGAGAGAGAAACGAAATTCAATCACGGGCAGTTATACGTTGCACTGTCGTGATGAAAGTCCAAACACAGAATCAAAATTCAATGCGATATTGACGAAAATTTAATTCAAAAAATTTTTACTGAAGTTTTACAGTAAAAGTGTAAGTTTAAAAAGTATTTGCATGTTAATTTCAAAGCCAAACAGAATGAAAACGTGTAACACAATGAATACCTCTAACCGAACAGGAAACATAATTTTCTTTCAATTTATTACGTTTTACTATTTTTTTTACTATGGTTAATTACACACTGTAACGTAAAATAGTTAGTTCTATTATGCCTATGTAACAATTCCCGTGAAAATAACAATCAGTTTAAATTGTACATCCGCTTTCTCATACGTGAGCGACAGATCCGTGAAGTGGCCAGCAAATAGCGCCCGCCCGGGGGTTGACGAGCAGAGGGCAGAGCCCCTTAGTTGTTTACAAACATAGTATATTCATTTACCTTTGTTTGTTTTTCGTATTATCATAGGACCATTAGAACTGCATTTTAGAGAGGTTTGTTTGATTAATGCTTTGAAATTGTAATGTTTGAATCACACTGTTACTATTTTGACTTTTTTCAGGTGTTCATACCAATTCTTTCTGTCAGTCAACAAAAAAGTGATGTGCTAAAAGCGGACAATCTTTTGAGCGAGCATCCTGGTATAAGTGAAGTCGGGTTTGAAACGGATGAGAACTTAAAGAAGACACAGGAGGCATATAGTAGTCATCTGATACGGGATGAGCTGTTAGTAAGCTCATACAAGTTTTATAGCCATATTGAACACACAGCTCATCAACTTGAAGGTAAGACTCTGAATGTGGAGCATGAACTCTCATTTGTTGCTATAAAAATTGTATTTGCAAAACCTGTGTGAAAGAATACTTTTGTTTTTTTTATAAACTTTATGCAATAGAATACACCATCTCCTTAAAAAATAATTTCAAAACTGGCAATCAAATACTGTTTTTCTATAGGTGAGATAAAATTACACATTCCTGATATTAATTTGGATGCAGACATAAGTCAATTAGTGTCAAACCAAGCTTTGACTGAGACTTTGGAGCAGAGTATTATGAATTGGCAAACACAGATAACTTCTGTTATTGAGGAGGAGCAGAAAAAAAAGCCACAGGTAAAGATTCCTCTTTGATATTGTTGTCCCAGATTAAAAACAAAAAGTTGAACTATATTGCAAAAACACTATTTCCAGTATTAAAAAAATAAGTGATTGTTAAATTATAGACGTCTAGAATGAAGTAGAACTACAGCTAGATATTTGTTTTCCCCCATAGGGCCAGGGTCCCTTGGCAGAGATTGAATACTGGCGAGAGCGAGCAGCGACCCTCAGTGCTATTAATGAACAGTTGAAGCTACCGGTGGTAAAGAAAATATTGGAAGTTATGGTACATGCAGATCCAGTGACAGTCCAGAATTTTGACCTTACTGTAAATGAGCTCAGCAAGTTCCATGTGGAAGCGGTGGATAATGTCAAATTTCTTGGAACACTAGAACGCCATTTTAAGGTCAGTATTTATGTTTCGTTGCTGGTGCTTTTCTTGCAAAGTCAATGGATTAAATGTACACGTTTCCTTTATCTTTCTGCTTTTTTTTCAGTGCTATTTGATATGTCAGGGAATTGTAAATGTTATACAGTGAAACAAGTATTTGTTTTTCAAAAGATTCATCAGTGATTCATTTTCTAAATGTTTTTTTAGTAACATGTGAAAACAACAGCAAGTTAGCATTTTTTAATACAGTCATACTTTACAAGAATTAAGCGTTACAAATTGCAACCAATTTAGTGCCCACAGCTTCATGCAGGCTTTTTTTTCTGTGTGTCCCTTTCTCTTTTCATTTTCCTTGACATATTAAACTGCATGAATACATTGATTAGACACAAGACAAAACTTGTATACCAGTATTTCGGCTGTTGTTTTCAGTACATTCAGTGCTTAAAAGAAATGAGAACTACTGCCTTAAAAGTCAGGGAGTCAAATTCTATTATTTTAAGCAAGATACAATATAATAGGGGAGTGCCTTTAACCTGGAAAATAATAGCCCGTAGCAGCTTGTTTGTACACCCGCGTTTTATTCACGTATGTGTCAAGCCCAATGGGTGTAAGCCTTATGGCGTGTTACAACAGTGTAGTTAAGGGATATCTGCAAGTCTAATCCATTATCAAAAGAAGGATTGGCTGTTAAGCAGTGGGTCAGTTTCGCCGATTAAACTGAAGCCCCAACTCCTACCCATCATTTGCCCAGCTGCAGTTAAATGCAACTGAAGTGTCTTTCATATCACAAGGTGATGTGCTTCAGTTCAGAGAAGATTCTGCAAAATGTTCCTTATGGTACATATGCACCCTCTAAGTGCAGTTCAGTGCATATGTTTTTTGTTTTTAATTTCTACCTTTAGAACCCAATTTAATTGATTTTCCCACAATAATTTGTCAGCCCTGATTCTGTAATTTAGTTAAGCATATTGATGTGAAATACACTTTCATCGCCAAACAAGAGCAACATTCTGTTAATTATATCAAACTTTAGTGCCACAAATATCAGCAGATTTAAAATTTTGTAAAACATCTTCAGATGTACAGTTAAGAATGCAAGTATAGAAGTAAAACAGAAGAAGAGAATCAGGAAATTCTGATCAGTATATTCCTGTACAAGTGGCAAGGTGTATTTGTGTTTATCATTCTTTTTGTGTTTCTGTAATCCTTGATTTCAGTTAGAAGTGCTAAACTGTTAAAAGTTTGTAAATTAACCCCTGTAATAGTTTTTCAGTTGCAGGTTCTTAATTTTTCATATAATGCCCTTTTATTTAATATCTTGTAGTCTTTGCAGAGTTGATACAGTATATGTTATGTGGACGCTGAAGTCAAAAACAATGAGAGACTAACACCAATTTAAAGTAGAAAGCAATTTCTTTATTCTTGGTGAGACAAAGAGGCTGCCTCCACCTGCCAGCTCAAATCACCACAGGCAGCAAGCCTTTCACTGACGGTCAGACCAGACAGCCTGTTAGCAGGAAGGAGAGACTTTCTTTAAATATTCAAGTTCATTGACAAGAATAAAAAAAAAAAGAGAAAACGTAGCAGTTCATCTTGAGGTTATACATAAATCATAATAGCTTGCGACTCCCTGAATTGGAATGTGTACATTGCTTCTTTCAGACAAAGAGGTTATCCGGGCACTCACAGTTTTAAGAAATATGCTCAAATAATTTTAAGTAAGAATTCAGAAACTGTCACACTGAGTTATAATATCACAGGGTGTTCTGTTAGTATCAAGAGGTCTGCATTTTCCCATAAAAGGATGCAAGTCAGTCCCTTATCCTGTGCACAAGCTTAATTCTTTTTCTACCTAAATGAAGAATAAATCATATAGAAATAATGAATCATATAGCTCTCTGCAGCATGATTAATACAAAATACAGTACTTGGTATTGTGAAGTAACTACTTATAATCATTACAGTTAATATTGTTTTTTTTCTTTCTCATTTATTTCTCCTCAGGCCTATTATGAAGTGAAATAATAATAATAATTTAGTAATGAAACTGAATTGCTTTCGTTTTTGCTAAAAATATTACGTCTGTCTATTTTGCAGAACATAGCGGCTGGATCAGGATTTAACATCATCCTTGATACAATTCCTCAAATGATGAATGGGCTAAAAATGGTGTGGATCATTTCTAGCCATTACAATAAAGATGAGCGGATGGTGCCTCTCATGGAGCGAATTGCATGGGAGCTGTCAGATCGAGTTTCCAGAGTAGTTGACATCAGAACTTTGTTTAAGTAAGTAAAGAGAAAATTATTCTTCAACTGGGGAGGCTGGCAGTTGTCAGTGTGCAGCTAATATATTACTGTATTACTTTCAGCAAAGCACCATAAAGCTATTTCAAGTAAATGGATATTGTTTAATGAATCTGCAATATAAGACCCGTCATATCCAGAGATCAGAATTTTTTTTGTATAATTTTTCAAAACGTTTATTTCAATTAAATTAATAGAGAAAAAAGAGACGTTGCAATGGCGAAGACTGTAGACAGTAAGCACGTACTTGAGCAGTGGAAAGCCTCCTACTTCGAAGTTCGAGCAAAAATTGAAACATCAGGTAGAGATCCTCGGTGGGAATTTGACAGGAAGAAACTGTTTGAGAAAACTGATTATATGGCTTCAATATGCCAGGATTTACATGATATTCTTCAGGTAAAATTCATTTTATTGTTTATTATTCAAAGTTATAATTGTATTTCATAATTTTTATATAAAGTTGAAATATTCTCATCAGAAAGGTTTATTACTTGGCTTAGTCTTGTTTTTATTATTATGATAATAACTCTTTACAGGTAATATATTTTACATTTAAAAGCAGCCATTTTGTATTTTAAACAAACTATGGGTTTTCATATTATCGGCTATAACTGTATTGTTAAAGTGTAGTCAACGGTCAAACAGCTTGAGCTTTTGTTCTTGAGAATGTCGGGGTGGTGCAGGGTGAGTTTCAAGGCCTCGATTCGTCAGCTGCTCTTTTCCAGCCAGTGTTTGTGGGCCTCCCCATGTCTGTGTAAAATTTCACTGGTATTCTAACTTGTTCAAAAGTGGTGTGTTAGTTGGCTGGTTCTAAATCTGGTCCTGTAAATTAATAATGGCTGTAGGGATTCTGAATTAGAAACCAATTCTTTGGGTCCTTGTCCTTAAGTTTTATTATTTGTAAACCCAAAAAGTGTTAGTTAAACTGATGATGATGACCTTTTAGCATTCCACCATGGCAACAATTCCTTTTATCCTGTGTTATCTTTAGGACTATAAAAAATGGACAGGTAACGTAAACCACAGGAAAAGGTAAAAATGAAATGGTTCTTGAGCACAAAACCTGTATGTCAACAATAAGCATGTTTGTACATTTCAAAGGAAAGTAAAAGCTGATTTATTATTCAGTTACAACAGTTAAAACAGCAGACAGAGCTGATCAGGCTATACAGTTAAACAAGGCATTCAGTTAACAGTATGATTAATTTTATATTATGGAACAAAAGCACTCTGGACTTCCAAAGCCAAGGCTGACAACCTCTGCGTGCCCTAAATCGACCTGATAATGTTACAATATTTAAGTAGTATTACTAAAAATAAATTCAAAAGACTTGCACTATTTTTAAATAATTCTTACTTTTCTTTTACTATGTAAGATTCTAGAAGAATTCTATAACATTTTTGGGCCAGAACTAAAGGCAGTAACTGGTGATCCAAAGAGAGTTGATGATGTTCTGGGCTGGGTTGACAGTCTGGTGAAGCCTATTGAAGAATTAACCTTTGACCCATTTAACTATCGCCAAGCAAGTTTATGGAAAGCTGTCATGGAACATTTTAAAAATGAAGTTAAAGTAAGTAATACTAGGAAGAAAGAGTTTCCACAAATTCAGATGTTAATGTTTAAAATATAAAGGTTAAGTTGAAGATTTTTATAATGTATGCCTTTCAGATATTTTCATTTCTACTTTTTTGTAGGAAATCGAAGCAGAAGCCATTAACTTCATTGATATGTCATTTAAGACACTCCGTTCTGCAGAAGCTGCTTTTGATATGCTTCTAAAGTTCAAACACATCCGTTCACGGCAAGCGATCAATACACAAATGATGAAAAAGTTCAATGACATTTTAGCCCAATACATGAAAGAGGTGAGTTGTAAATCGTTCATACTGAATCCATGGGAGACTCAAAAATATTTTGAGGATTTCTCAGCTTTTATGCTGTGGGAGCTAGTTGTCCATTGTTTTCCTTTTTTGTTACCTTCACATTAGAAAATTGTCAGTGAGCTTGAAGTCCCTTTAGTTCATTTAGGGTTGTGGTACCGCATTTCAACAACTGATAACACACACCACTTGAATAGAAATTGAGCCTAAGATCATTTCTTTGGACTGTGGGAGAGAATTCTGGAATTCTCATTAAACATAAATGGAATACATTCTGTACTTCAACAAGATGCACCATTCAGTCTAGCTTCAAACCCCCAAATGATGTAACCTGGTAATTCCAAAAGTTATATTAATTGAAAAAATATATGATAAGTCCACAATTGATTGTCTGTAAAAATGCATATCCAGAAGGTGCCTTTGCTCCTTTGGACATCATTTTTTTAAACACTGTAGCTTTACTTAAAACACACAGCCCCTACACACTGAAGACATTAGAAAACTGTGAAAGTAAGGCATTTGAGAAATGGTTTACAGCAGAACACCACCTCTTCATAAAGGATAAATCAGCCTTTTAACACCGCCCTCCTTCTATTGTGGAGTTTACAGAGCCATTGCGTACCAACTTACACCTGCAGCCGAAAGGCAGAGAGTTTCGCTAAACCATCATGGAGCTCTGCCAGGCTGCGTTTGAAAAGCTGCTCTCTCACATTGGACAGAAGGCCTCCTTTATTGATGACAGTGGAACCCGTTTAATCAAATATGCACACAAGACCTTTCTGGACGAGGAATGGAAAAATAAGATGGCAGTTTGAAGATTCATGCCATTTTACAAATTGGAGTAACATGATTATTGCACACATCGAGCGTTATCAATTAAATTTGACATATTCAAACTATCAAATACGTTTGATATTCATATAGGAACTTTATAGCACAAACAAACAATCAATAAAGAACTTTCTGTGACTTTTGGTATACTGCTTTTCTGAGGGTTGGGGCAGTGCCAGATTGGTCCTACATCAGAGGGCGTTCAGAAGGCAAATGAGATTTTGAAAGGTTTAGCTTTAGGTTGATGCCTTAACATAAAAACATTTAAATGACCTAATTATGGTAATATTAACAGTTTATTTTACTTACTCTTTGTTATTATTTCATAGCCATGCATTAAAAACATGGTTTATTTAAGAATGACGTTTGGAGGCTTGGTTTCAGAGATGTTGTCTGATCTCCTGTGTTTGTTATTACGTGTACTTATATCATTGTTGACCACTGGTGAACCTGAATGTTCTTGTTAATAAAGTAGGATACATTTTAACAGATGGTGGTGCTCTTTTCTACTCAATGACATAGGCGACAAGATGGTGGTGACTGGTTGACCATGGAGTACAAGTGCAGTAATAATCATTCTTTCCTTTAGCCTAATTCATTTTCTATGAAGATTATCATCATTTTTTCATGGTGCGTAAAAAGTCTTTATTGTTGTTTTAGTTTTAATGTGTTTTGCATTATAGGTTGATATCATAAACAAACTGTTTGAGCAGAATCTTAACAGTCCACCTCTCAATAAGAATCAGCCCCCAATTGCTGGAGCGATTGCCTGGGAGCGGACTCTCTTTCATCGTATAAAGCATACCATTGTTCGATTTTTGGAAATGGATGAAATGTTGGCTACTGACCAAGGCAAAGCAGTAAGTCTGCTTTTTGTATTATGTATGTATGTAAAAATCCTTTAGAAAACTAAAAGTTTAATTTTGCCATTTATTAAATTTACTTTAAGATTGGTCTAGAGCAAGAGTTCCCAAACTTTTTTCGGCCACAGACCCCTTTACCAAAAACTTTTAAAATCGTCGACTCCCTAGTCATTTACTTTACTTACTCAAATTAATAAATTTGTACAGTACTCAATATTAAATATTTCACTAGATATCAACCTTTTCATTTTAAACACTTGTAGTTAATGATTGAAAAAGATAAAAAGACTACGGAATATGGCATTCTCTTGTGCAACATTTAATATCGAAACCTGTACTAACAAAAATTAAAGCAAAAAAATACAAGCAGAGTTTTTTTTTACATTTTTGACATTTATGAAATTAATGTGTAAATTCAAAATAAGTACAAATAGTCCAAGCTGTACTGTCTGCATTTCTTTTTTGGTTCAGTCATATTATTATCTGAAGAAATAAAAACTTTTACTAACAAACAATTTCGACAGCCCCTGTGATGAAAAAAAAAAAAATAAAGTATGTACTTACTTGAAACAGAAGATTTTTGTTCAAACTCAAATAAATAAACGGTGTCCTCTGATTTTCTTTTTCGTAGTACTGCTCCTCAATAAATAATTATATTCAAAGTTCAAATCACAAATAAGTACATGTCACATCAAACAAAACAATTTATAGTGTTTTATGAAAGCATGACTGTACAAGACTGATAGATTCTGCTAATATCGAATATCCATCGTCTCGTCCCACCGCAAGCAAGTGCGGACATGTACTGGTTTTTCATGTCCGCACTTGCTTTGATACGTTCGATAAGACATTGCACAGACATGTTTGTGCTACATGTATTTTCATGCATTCTTACGTGTGACTCTTTTAATGACACATTTTTACCTTTTTGTTCGTAAGTTTGGTATGTAATGTGTTTTTATCAAAAAAGTGTTTTTTTGAATTATTTTACTTTTTAATTAGGCACCTATTGGAATCCTAGATATTTTGAAGTAACAAACAAATAGCAGTAGTAAGGGGGTCCATTTTTGCTGTTGTTGACCCCCAAATATTTTTATTGAAATTGTTGACCCCTAGAAAGTTCAAATCGACCACTTTGGGAACTCTTGGTCTATAGCCTGTTAAACTTGTCCATGCATCACTGACAAGCTTAAATAAGATGCAGACAGTTAAAAATTCAATAACTAAAAGGTAGTGCTGTAATTGCACAAACATTGAGATATACTTGTTTATAGTGGCCATCTTTATTTTTTTATTTTACGGCTAATCGGACATATAAGATTTTTGTTGGGTTGGACTGTACAGTGAAATAGTTCATGCTCAAATTCAAAAGGAGTATGACTACAGAATGTATAGCTGGTGCATACCACTTTACAGTTGCAGTGATTTAAATGCTTGATTTAAAGTTTTCATGTACATTTGCATTTTTTTTAAGTGTGACAATATCAAAATAGTTTTACTCTCACATGTTTGTTTGGTTATTATTTGAGTGCCTCTATCTCTGCATATCATCAGCCATTCAGTGGAGGTTGTGGTGTTTTTGCAGGCCAAGGCAAAATACCTTGAAGTGGGCAGGCGAATGAGGGAGTATGAAGAGAAGCAGTATGAGAGGTGGAGAGATGCCACTGAGCAAGTCCTGCCTTCCCATCTCATGCAGAGCCTGCTGTCAAAACCTGGCGGTCCAGCAAAGAATGCAGAAGGATTAGAACCAGTGAGACATCGGCTTTTTTTTTTTTTTTTTTTTACGTTTTTAAATATAAAAACAAGTCTCTGGTTTTGAACACAGTTTGCAACACATAACACTTTTAGATAGGGTACTGCTGTTTTATGGTGTGTAAATATCCCATTTAATGCACTATTCAGATCTCTTAGGGAAATGTTTTAAGATGGATCAGATAATGAAGGTGCCTTATTATATATGGTTCTCAGAACTGCTTTTTTTACCTGTGAACTTTAGAACATCTTTTGTGTAATTGCATTTTCTGTTACTTTAAGGTTTCAATTTTGGTGAACCCAGAGACCGATCATAAGAACATCCAATACTCAATTAACTTTGCCCCAGAACTGAAAGAGATCATTTCAGAAACCAAGTATATGGAGCAGCTGGGCTTTTCAGTGCCAGAACTTGCAAGAAACGTAGCTTTACAAGAAGACAAGTTCCTCAGGTAAAATAAAAAGTAATCAGTCTGAACAGAAATAAGATGAAAACGTGAATTCTCTGAATTTGTACAGTAGTTTTCCAGATGTTTAATCTATTGTGCAAGTATTCTTTTTATATCAGCTATTTATGTACAACTCGTAAGGATATTTTGTATAGAGCCACATTTACTTTATTTCTTTGTTTTGTCATTTCCTATAGGTAGTGTGGCTCAAAGGTAATTAGTGTTTAATCTTTTGGCCGGATGTTCTTTTGAGTATCCCAGACTTATATAAAGATAAGTAGCCAGTGTGTACTCCAAACCTTAAAGTGAACCAAGTTGGATTTAGTGCCATCAGCTGGTATCATATCTGTACCTAAATCCACATATAAGCCTCCACCACTGGAGAATTGATGCCATGTGGCGAATGCTTTATATGCACATTAACACTGAATAGCAGATACAGTACACTAAGCCATCTTTTTTCATTTTATAATAATAATTTATGCTGAAGTTAAAACTCACCTGGGCCCGTATTTATCAAGCATGTCAGAGTAGAGAAGTTGTTCTAACTGGCTCAAAATTTTCAGAGTCATAAAAATTTGGTCCAACTCTTAGTAGCAGAAGTGAAAGCATTTTATCAATTCACTTCACCAGGATTTAGGAGCGCTTGTGAGCTATCCTAACTTGCTAGGAACTGCCAAATATGATGTTCAAGCAAAAATCTGAAAACATATCCCAGTAAAGGCGCAATGTTTTGAAAACACTGGACTACAATGAACTCAGAAAAAGATTTTGATTTGACATGTGTGGAATAATATTTGTAATAAATCTTGCTCATTAAGGAACACGACAAGCAACACTCGAAGATGTTCATTGAAATAGTGAACTTGAGTTCAGAAATGGATCTGTGGCTAGTTTCTCTATAAATGTTAAATTGTGATGTATCTCCCATAATGAGCTGTCCATCTAGCCATCCCTTTTCTAAACCTGCTTTACCATGAGTGGAGTTATGGGGAAACTGGAGCTGGAGCCTATCCCATCAAGTGTAGGGTGAGAGTAGGGCACAAGGCAGGAACAATCCCTGGAGCATTCATTATTAAATAAACTTGCCCTATTTTGGGATTTACTCTCATTCAGTGTGTGTCTCTCGGTCTTTCCATCTCAGTGCTCATTACAGTTACAGTATTATTCTTTGTTGTTGCAAAGTGGCAAGAATTACATACAGCTTAGTGCAATATGCTACCTTTTTACGTTCTCTATATTCTTCCTGTTGTCATTTATTATCATTATTGTACTATTTTAAAGATTTCTTTTCTTATTGTTGTTGTTCATATTCTTCGTATTGTTTTTCTTCATATTTTTATTATTATCTTTGAAGTCTTAGTATCTTAAAAGTACAAAATGATATTGTGACTTCCAATTTACGACTCAGGGTGTCAGTCATGATGTCATTCATTCTCAGATGTGGCCTCCTACTCCTTGCTGGGACGTGTTCATCTTATAAATGCTTCTTATCTCCTACTCTGATCCTTAAGTGATGTTTAGTGCAATTACTACCAGTAAATCTAAGACGACTAATAAATACTGGCCGTGGTATGAATAATGAATTCTTTGCATTCATTTAACTTGCGTTGAAGAAGAAATAAAGAAAAACAAGCTGCTCTCAGTCAGTGAGGACACATGGGGTTTATACAGAGCTGATGCGAGTTTACTAATCTGTTCGTTTCATGAGGAAGTAATAGAAAAATTTGATTACATTAAATTATTTATTTCCACTTTAATAAAAGATTTTGGTCATTTAACCAAAGACATTCTTTTGATCAGATCACATTGTTTGGATAAATGCAGAACTTGCTGAACCCTAAGCAGCAATGGATTATTGGGCCAGGACCTTACATTGATTTAGGTGGTGTCAAAAGTGCAGGCATCTCTCTTATTGAATTATATAAATGAGTAAAATGTATTTATAAAATGCTCGAACATAGACCTAGACAAAATTTACATTTTTGTTTATATATGAGAAAATAATTTTAAAAAGAAAGTTTTCCATATGAGAAAAAATAGACCTTCACAGTGGATTCTTCACCTCCTACAACCAGGAGGTGTATACAGTAAGAGCAATTAAAAAGTGGAAAAGGTGTTGGGCCACGTAACTTGGTATGTGAAGTAAAAGTCCAACTATCCATCCATTATCTAACCCGCTATATCCTAACTACAGGGTCACGGGGGTCTGCTGGAGCCAATCCCAGCCAACACAGGGCGCAAGGCAGGAAACAAACCCCGGGCAGGGCGCCAACCCACCGCAGAAGTCCAACAATATTAATTTTAATTTGTCTCTCCACTTGTGAGGCTACTACTGGAATACTGGGCAGAGAAGCATTGCTAGAGTAATTACAGGACTGTAGGATGTGAACCATGAGGAATGAATGAAGGCGATGAATGAATACATACTTTTAGTTTATAGTATATGAAGCTTATAATGAGAGCTTGGTCACTTGGGTAAAGATAAATGGCATGATAAATATGCTAACCTATTTCCTGTCTTTGTGGAGCAGCACCAAATTGAGTGTTAAACTCCTGTCTGATACCTAAAACAGTTAAAAAGCTGAATTCTCTTTGCTAGGTAAGAAGAAGAGAGTAAATATTGAATGTTAGGAGTTTTCTGTGAATTAGTAACTTGCTAAGCCTGGTTTTCTTATGTTGATAGCTGAAATGAATGACTGTTAAGAGAAAATATCCCATTTTTAAGACTTCTGTTTAGAGTCTTTGTGTGTTTGGTTTTTTTGCTTTAGCTGACTCCTGGGAAAAAAATCGATGTTTGAACAAGGTGCATATGTCATTTACAATGCAAAGGATTTTCTTTGAAAGCCAGTATATGCACAACATTTTTTAAATTTTTAATTTTATTTAAATTTGTTTTTATTTCATTTTGGACTTAATGGTCAAACAGCCTCTGCAGATTAGATTTTTATTGTTGCCTGTTACTGTTTGTGTGGAGTTGCCACATTCTCCTAACGTCTAGATGAGTTTTCTGTGTGTATTCTGTTTTAAGGTTCTCTATTTTAAAGGTGTGCAGATTAAGCTAACTGGCTTCTGTAATCGGACTCCCTATATGAGTGAGTGGGGGTGAGTTTCTGTACATGTTCCTTGTTGCAAGCTGAAGGCCTATATAGGATAGGGTTGGATCCTCTGTTATGTCCAATGTTGTTAACATTTGGTTCCATGTAACCTCAATTTGGAATACACAGCTTCTAAAAAGAGGTATGTGACTGGATTTTAAGCTAAACATATTGCAAATACTAGTTATTCACTGGTAGGCTTTTTTTCTGTGACAGACCTTTCTATACTAGTGAAAACTAGTTATTACGATTCAAATTGAAAATGAATGAATTTCCTAACTTATTGTGTTTGTGTTTCTTTCAGATATATAGATGGTTTGCAACACATGCTAAATAAATATCATGGCCTTATAAACTTAATTAATGATGCAGAAGTCGAACTTCTGGATGAACACATTCAAGAAGTTCATAGGGTTCTCCGGTCAGGATATAGGAGGCTGAATTGGAACTCTTTAGGTAACAGATTATGTTATTTTGCTGTCTTGGAGCGATGAAGGTGAATTTTTAAATGTTCAGTTTTATAGTATTTTGCAAAACGTATTTATTCTTTCATAGTACATGTCTAAGGAAGGTTAGGAGGTTTATTTTATCATCATCATCTGGTTTTCTCTTTAAAGTTTGTATGTGCACTACTATGTAAGCTACACAACCTTGTGCACATCATATTTAAATTCAGAACTCACATGGACAAGTGATTAGTGATCATTCAAAGCATACATTATTTGTTGCCATGTTGTAAAATAGGACAATGTAAAAATAATTAAGTGAAACCTTTAAGTAGCCTAAAAATGTTCAGTTTGTTAATAATTGTCTTTATAGCCAATAATAGGGTATACTAGTATTTCTCTAATGAAGTAAATTTGACATGAAATATTTGAGAATGGAGGTAAAAACATTCTTTGGATTATTTCAAGATTGTCACAATATCTGTGTTATTTTTGTCTAAAACTGCCCTTTTACAGTTATGGGTTCAGACTTACAGGAGCAGCTCAATGTCAAGAAGGACCCAAGTACAGCACATATTGTAGTACTTTTTTGTACTTATTTAGTATAGTACATTTTTTATATATATACTGTATATATAGGGGCAAGCCCCCCTGGCACCCAACCCCCAGTTGCGGCCAGTCTGCCACTCGCATTGTGAAGAGAGGGGCTGAACGCTCCCCAAGGAGATGCCGTCGCTCTTACAAAACCCCCTCTTAAACTGTGATACAATGGGAAACAAATCCAGTTTTTGTTTTTTTTACCTCCTCTTTGCTCGATCAGCTGGTTGATTGCTGCTCTCATGTCGCGTGATCTGCATCTCGCATGTCATTTCGAGCATTTAAAAGCCTGTACAGCAGCTTTCCTACTCTTTGTCTTTTATTTCCAGCCCCAGGCGTGGTTAAATCTTTTGGCACAAACTATCATCTTGCGGGACGTGAGTTTTTGATATTGATTAGTTTATAATTTAAAAACAGAATAAGAATCTGAAAATCTTAACAAAATCACATTAAAGTTCGATAAATTCTGAAAAGAATGATACCAAACATATACTGTATATGTAGGTTTTAAAATAAGACCAATTTAAAGTGTGACAAAAAAGTGACATAAAAACGTTGCATAAAATCGCTGCACTTTTAGGCTTAGGATTTTATATATATATATATATATATATATATATATATATATATAGAGAGAGAGAGTATATAATATATATATTATGTTATTTCTCATTTGTGTTTTTTTCATACTTGGTTCTAACACCAAAAATCTAAATTATGTTGCTTATTTAAGATTTTATTGCATCTTTTCCTATGTTGTACTTCTTTATTTCAGAATTCTTTTTTCTTTTTTCTTTTTTAAATACTTCTCAGGTATTTCTAATTATATTGACCGCTGCATGCAAGCAATTGCAAAACTTGAATCGCTAGTAAACCAAGTTAAAAAGAATGCACAAGACATAGAAAGCAAATTGCTGTCTATTGAATCTGCAAACCTCTTCAAATTCCCAGTGATCCATAATGGAGGCAGCTTACCAGGTACATTGGTGAAACTTTTTGAATCCTGTTCTTTACTCTTATTTGGCATATTTTCAAAATACCACTACAGTAATATGTTAATAGACATCTGTTAGGTTAGGTGTTTGTTGAGAGGGAAATGACCACAGTCATCTGCAAAAAGTCATACACTTGAATGCACTTATTTTTAAGTTGGCGACATGCTGCCCACGTCATGTTGCTGTTACATGGTAGATTTCTTCTTTTTGGAGAATATCTGATGATGATATGTTTATTTATTTATTTATTTTTTTTTTTACAGGAGTAAAAGAATTTTATGAGTACATTGAAAGACAAAGGGCAAAGGATGTGATTTTCTTGTGCCGAAAATATAATGCAATTGGCCCACTTCTGACCAAAGTAGAAAGCTTAGTGGTTCATACAAGTACTGGCAAAGCACCAAACATGGCACATTACTATGCATATTGGGAGCGCAGAGTATACAACGCCCTTACCACAATGGTCCTGAAGTAAGATCTGAATTGAATTAAGTGAACTACATATCAAAGTTATATCATTTCTGTTGATCTTTATATTTCAGCTAACAGTTAAACATTTTGTTGTGGGTCTTCCTGATTGACTGTATAGGTTTGCTTACACAGTCGTTCGGTGGAGTGGTGGCTCTGAGGCTAGGGATCTGCACTGGCAATCAGAAGGTTGCTGGTTCGAATCCCGTAAAATGCCAAAAGGGACTCTGCTCTATTGGACACTTAAGTAAGGCCCTTACCTGCAATCGCTGAGCACTTTGAATAGTGAGAAAAGCGCTATATAAATGCAAAGAATTATTATTATTATTATTATTTCATGTCTAGAGAATTTTTTTAGTTTTTTTGGTCTGGAAGTTATCAAATATTTGTTTTTCTTTTAGTAATTTACATTCCTTTAGTGCGGCTTTGGTGGGAAAAGCTCCACTCTTCCAAGTTGACACCATTTTGTCTGCTCCTGAGATAGTTTTACATCCTAACGCCAATGAAATCTATAAGCTCACTATACAGTGTTTCAGGGACTGCTTGGAAACTGCTAAGGTATCTTTACTTTCTGTCTATTTCTATTGTGGTAGTAAAATATATATTTAAAGGCTTTATTTATTTAGCCGTACAAATATTAAAAGCCATTTATAGAGCTGCTTTAATTGTAATTTCACTAATGTCACGTTTGTGTGTTGTTCCTCTTCTAAATAATTAGGAAAGATATTTTCTTGTCAGTACCTGATGCTTAGATAGCAGTACAATATATTCTGCTTTAAACTGTGCCATCTTTTAGTGGTGTTCTCAGTAATAAAAAATAACCCGTTTGTGTTCAGTCCTTTGTCAGGTGGATACATGGAACCTGCGTTGAGTGCCCTCCACAAGATGTACCAGGACAAGATGAGAAGTTTGTTTTCAGCTTCTTCCATGACATAGCCCTGCTCCCCCAGATCAAAGATGAAGCTGTTGCCCTTTCCCAGAGTATCCACAAGGTGCTGATGTCAATCACTAGGTATTTGAATCGGTGGAAGAGGTACAGGCCTCTGTGGAAAGTGGACAAAGCGATTACCATGGAAAAGTTTGCTGCAAAGAAGCCACCCTGTGTATCATATGATGAGAAATTTCAGTTTTACACCAAAATAACCGAAGAAGTTGCACAGCAGCCTCTAACCCGGGTGGAATTGTGCATTCAGCTAAATCTAGAGCCTCTTGCCCTTACAATCCAGGAAAATGCAAAAGCATGGGTGATGTCTCTCGGAAAGCTATTAAACGACTCTGCTAAAGAGGAGCTTTTTAATCTCAAAGAGGAACTGCAGGTAATCTTTCTGTGGTGTAGAAAGGAAATCATACTAGTATAGGGTTGTCAAGATCTAATTATGCAATTTTCATTATGCTATAACTTAAGTTTATTACATAGGGAATTCACAAAAAATTATTTTTGTTGCCGATAGATGGCAGTACCTGCCCTGCATTCCAAAATGGCGGGGAGGCGGTTGTCAGTCAAACAGCGGGTGCGATGTGTTTGCCTTTTCATAATTGTTTAATTAGATCTGGACCACCCTGTATATGCAAAGGTTTTTATTTTATATCCATTCCTAAAATTGATTAATGAAATGAGGATTCCAGAAAAAATATAAAATCACGTAGAAGAAAAAATGAATGTTACCAGCTATATTTTAGTATGGCTTATCCTTTATTAGTTTATACAATTCAGTGAATCTGTGGTGATAGGTTTGCAATGTCTCTGTATGTGTCTGAGTATTTATCTGCTCTTTATGATGGCAGAGAAATGTTAATATGAAATATGAATATATCTATATTATGGATGATTGTTTTTCTGCTACGACCAGAATATAAGCATAACCTTTAAACTTTATAATGTTTATTACAGTCTTTTATTGAACTATTTTTAAGAGACTTGTTTTCTACTGTATCCATGAAACAAAACAAACTGCACCAGAACTTCTGGCCACAAAAAATAAAAAGCTGTGCAGTGCATTTTGGTGAAGTCACAGCACATCAGGACTATAGCCTTTGAGCCTGAATTCATCCATCCTTCTTCCGATTTGCTGAACCCATTTAATCCAGTTTAAGAGAATTAGGAATCCAGAGCCTGTTCCAGCAGCATTGGGCAAAAGGCAGGAATGTAACTGCATGTCATGGCAGTTTGTGATAGGAAACCCTAATTCACATCTTGCCAATTTCAAATTACTAATTAACCTCTCGTGTGTAATTTTGGTGTCAGGGAGGAAAACTGAGTACCGAGAGATAAAGCCATGCAGACATGAGAGGAATGTGCAAACTCCACACTCCCGGTGACTGGCTGTTTGTTGGAGTTGTGAGACGTGAGTGGTAATCCGCACCACTGTAACTAACGGTCTACAACACACAACTTTAGGCAAAGTGAAAATAATTGAGCACATGCAAGCCCGTAACAGAAAAAAAATAAACTGGCTATTGATAATAAAAAACATAACTATTAAAGACTTGTCAGGTTTATTGTTTTTGAAATGTACCACGCTCTGCCTTGTTACTGTTGTATTTTTATTAATATCACACATAGAAACTAAATGGTTTCACAAATGTACAATATATTTCTGTATTTCTTTTCAGCAATTATCAGATAACCTGAAGAAAAGTCCAGAGAATCTTGAAGATTTGAAGTTTGTATTGGCAACAATAGCTAATATCCGAGACATGTCTTTAGTTGTGGACTTACGGATTGAAGATATTCAAGAAAGATACAGAACTCTTATAATGTACAATATACAAGTAAGTTATCTTGAGGCCTGTATTTTACATTTATCTTTTTAGCTTGTACTAGTATAGATTAGGATACAAATCCCGTTATTATTATTATTATTATTATTATGCCTGAGAGATTGTTCTGTTTTTTTTTTATTCATCTTGTCAGTATGTTCTTTAGAACTTGAACCAGTATGAAAACAATTCATTCAACAACAATTGTATGAAAACAATTAATTCCTTCCCCCAGTCATTATGACAAAGATAAAATCAAATTAAAATGGGTGTAAAAAAAGCCCATGGAACGGCACAGTGTCAGAGCGATATCACTGTCTCTATCTTTTGTTTGTTACAAGAACACTGGCAGGCCTCAATCCTCCATGGTTCAGCTGCAGGGCTCACGGAGCTTGCTATTTTATTTTGTAAATCTTGTAACACCTTATTTATTCCACCAAGCCATTTTTCAAACATTCATTTGGTAATTTTTCAACCACCACCCAGAACTCATGTTTATAGGTAAGGATGGGAACATTAATTAGCCATTAAATTGAATGTTTTGTCCAAGAACTTTCAATTGCTCCCTCATTACCCCCACACTGGTACAGCATTTACAAAGCTGTGACCACTGATCACTTCTACCCTCTTTTGTGAACAAGGCCATCCTTTGGAGCAGTCCTCCGTATTTGGAGGGGCTCATCCTTACCATCCTGAGCTGCCAAGTCCCCCAGATCAGTCTTATATGGCCAAGAGACCTGTGCCATCAACCATTGATCAGATCCTTCAGAACAGTACACTCAAGGCCTGGGCTTTACCTTCTATATCCTGGCCATGAAATCTGTGAATAGGAATGCAGACAAGACACACTTCATGGAGAATGCCACACTTATTTTAAATTTATAAAACCCTTCTTATACAAACACAGCTCCACAAATACAAACACCAAAGTCGTGTACCAGTGAACTGGGAACCCCATACTCTTTTAACACTTTCTCCACAGCATTGTGTGGTTCATGGTCAAAACCTTGTCCACGTCTATGAAACGTTTGTAGACAGAATCAGAAAACTCATGTGATGCCTCAAATATCTTTTCAGTATTGTCAGATGGGCTAATTAGTGTTTGGTTCCTTGAATTATTGCGAGTCCAAACTGGAGGCCTGGATATTGGGTAAATCAGTCTGTTGTTGTCCTAATTCTCTGTTTGCCTGTGATCTCATGAAGTTGTTGCTTGAATAAATTGGTGTGATGCATTCAAACTTCTTGCTTAATACAGTTAGTACCAGAGTCGATGAGGCCAAATACAAAATAGCCATATTCTCTAAACAAAGCAAGTCAGATCATTAAAAATTGAATTATAAACATTTGTCCTTTCTCCATTGCCTATTAACATCAACTTGTTTAGGTAGATGAAGAAGAAAGAGTGCTTGAGGCTGGCATACGACAGATTTGGCAGGATCTCTTTCTTGAGTCACGACTTGTTGATCATAGTCTGGGCAAAGTAAAGAAGACATTTACTCAGGTATCTGTGTGTTAAGCTTATTATATTCATTTTGCTTAGATAACCTACAGGCCCTGACACTGTCTTATTATAATAAGTATCTACTGTAGGTTTGTTAGATATTTTTTTTCTTTATTAATTTGTATCATATTTCCTTATTCAATAAGTGATTCTGAAATGAACTTTAATAAATGTGTGTGTGATTTAGTTTATGGGTATGTACAGTATGTGTATGCAGTAATGGTATAGGATGTTAGTGTGGCTGTTTTGAAACGATTTAATCAATAGTAGTAGTGATATTTTGCACTGATGTTGGGAAATTTTCTTTTGAGAATGATAGACATGTTTTCTAATTTATATACTAGACAACAGTGCTTTGGCGACTTTTAAGACATGACTTCATGTGTTTTACTGGAGTTACGTAAACAGAGACAGAGGAGGATATATGTTGGAGCAAAACAGCCTATGTGCTCCTCATAATTGTTGATATCTTCTGAAACACTGCTTCCCAACCTCGGTCCTGGGGACCCCCTGTGGCTGCAGGTTTTTGTTTCCCACCAGCTTCTGTTTTTAATTGGACTCCTGGGCTAATTAAGTGATGTGTTATTTCACAAGTTCTGTGTTTGGCTACAATATAGAAATTAGAAAATTAAGTTTGGCAAATATATATATATATATATATATATATATATATATATACAGTATATATTAAAATGTACCAAGCAGTTATATGGGAATAATGTATATATTTATTTCTTATTAACAGTATTTTCGTCTTGATTTTCATTCTACTTTTCCAGGTGTTCTAATTGTTTAATTAATCCATTATTTACTAATTAGTGGGTCTGATGCTAAAGTACTTGCAGCCTTTCATGATTCAGTGTTGTCTGCCTGGGGATCGGCACTGTTAGTTTTTAATTGTCATTAATAAGATACAATGAAGGGGGAAAACTACACAGAGAAAGGGCAAAATAGCATGAAATCAACCAAAGAGAGTTAAGCATTTAAATCGATAGCAAAAGCAGAAATATTTCTAAATGTCTAATAAATGTAAAAATCATGCTGCTGTGCTTTTCTGAATGGAGAATAAAAGAAAAATAATACCAGCTAATTAAATGAGGTCAGTGCTATCAGGTGTTGTCATTGATGAGGAATCTGACCTGCAGCCACAGAGGGTCCCCAGGGCCGAGGTTGGGAAGCACTGACCTAAAATATCCAGTAAATAATGCTGCACCTCCCTGATTGACTCATTGACTGACTCACAGGCATTTGCAGACAGTCTAAGGGAAAGCCCTTTTAACTAATGGATCCATCTTATTGCGCTGAGAGCCACAAAAACGGGATACTAAGAAATGGACTGAAGTGAAACTCTCTAGTCATTAAGCCACTCCATAACCTGCTATAATTAATCATACAATTAGCAGGAAGGAGTATAGTTTTGTGTTTGGACGTTTGATGTGATGTGTCATCTAAATTCAATGGGTTGCATGGAAATGATGGAAGAATCACTAATACATTGCTCAAGACGTCCGATTTCCATTAACTGTATATATTGATTTTTAGTAGTGCGCTTTAATTTGGTGAAATTCTTATTATAACAGCCTTGGTGAAACTGAGACGTATGTTCTTAAACAAAACCACATCTTTTTTATTTTTTGGTACTTGTGTACTAAGCGGACGGCACTTCCTACCCATTGTAGTGTTGGGCTCCATGGGGGAGACGCCCCGGTTGCTTAATTTTTGGAGTTTAAATTATTAGACCTCAACCACAAATACTAAGCTTAAAGTTAGTGGGGGTGGCGCACAGTTGCCTATAGGTCCCTAATGTTAATGTCCCCTTTAAAAATCCGATTTGTATCACGATAATAGAAAAGGCTACTAGCCGTCCGTTTAGTACTCAAGTACCTTTTTTTAGTCTTGTGCTGTCTTGATTCATTATATCTAAGGCCTATTCTAAAACTCTTTAATTGTTTGTAAACCTGCTGATCTGAATTCTTCTGTACGTACATCTGCTCTAATATGATATTGTAAACTTTTGTGTGTTTTAGATTACTAAAGATCAGATTGATCAGTTTAAAAAACAGCTTTCTGTCTTTGCCGAGAGTTTTCAAAATCAAGGTCCTGGAGCAGTGGGAGATGACCTTGATAAAGGTAAACCTTATTTCTTCAATCGTTTCAGAAAGAGATGCATTGTGTGCTGCTTTTACTGTATGCATTTGTGAATTTGAATTTTAAGGTTTGGAGATACTTGGTGTTTATGAAGAATTGCTGTCCCAAAATGAGAAAGAGCGCCAGGAGCTGGCCAATGCGGAAAAACTCTTTGACCTTCCTATTACAATGTATCCTGACCTGATGCAAGTTCAGAAGGAGATGAGGGGCCTGAGGCAAATTTATGAGATCTACAAAGCTCAGAAGGTATGCACATTTATTTCACTGGTATTTAAAACTGTTTTAATGCCTATAATAATTACAATAAAAATAAAATCATCGTTGCTATTATTTTTTAAAGCACTACATTCTTCTTCTTTCGGCTGCTCCCTTTAGGGGTCGCCACAGCGGATCATCTTCTTCCATATCTTTCTGTACTCGTCATCTTATTCTGTTACACCCATCACCTGCATGTCTTCTCTCACCACATCCATAAACCTTCTCTTAGGCCTTCCTCTTTTCCTCTTCCCTGGCAGCTCTATCCTTAGCATCCTTCGCCCAATATACCCAGCATCTCTCCTCTGCACATGTCCAAACCAATGCAATCTCGCCTCTCTGACTTTGTCTCTTAAACATCCAACTTGAGCTGACCCTGTAATGTCCTCATTTCTAATCCTGTCCATTCTCGTCACACCCAGTGCAAATCTTAGCATCTTTAACTCTGCTACCTCCAGCTCTGTCTCCTGTGCCACCGTCCTAAGCCCATATAACACAGCTGGTCTGACTATAAATTTTCAAATTAGTTCCCACAACTGACTCACTGTGTGGCTCTAGAAGAGGTTTTTTTAATCTGTCATTGTCCCATTGTAGAATAATGTAACTACTTTTATATGAATTTGTGTTCTGTAAGTTTAGCAAAGTAAATAAAATTCATTTTAGTAAACTGAAAGAGTCATATAATGATACAGTTTGACCTCTTGAACTTACTCACATCTGAATGTCTTTTCTAGGCTGCAAAAACAAAGTGGTCTCAAACACTGTGGGCAAATCTTAACGTGTCATTACTTCAGGAAGGCATTGAAGGATTTATTAAAAACCTTAAAAAGCTACCCAGAGATGTGCGCAACCTGCCAGCAGCTCATGTTCTAAATTCCAAAATGAAAGAATTTAAAGATTCAATTCCACTACTACTTTATTTGAAGAATGAAGCTTTAAGAGAAAGGTGCTACACTTTATTTAATTTACAGTTTTGACTGACTCCACATTAAATGAGAGGATGCTGTGGTATTTTATGATATACTTTGCCTTCCCGTTACAATGAAATGTGTTCTCTTTATAATTCATAAATTATTTTCATATTTTAATTCCTGATTTCCTTTTAAATAGGCACTGGAAGGAACTTATGACAAGAACTGGAACCAGCTTTGACATGAACCCTGATACATTCACTCTAGAGAATATGTTTGCTATGGAGCTTCACAAGTATGGCAGTGTCATATCGGAAATTGTGACGTCCGCAGTAAAAGAACTTGGCATTGAAAAGGTGAGTTACAAATAGAAAAATAATGCTTTGTGAGATTCATCAGCTTAAGGAATACTGTGAATCTGGCAGTTTTATTCTCGGAGGGAAAGTGGTGGAAGGGTGTGACTGCAAGGAAGCAGGGCCGCTGAAGGCAGACGAATTGAAATACTTCGGTTCAACAGTCCAAAGCCATGGAGCGTGTGGCAGTGGGGTGAAAAAGAGAGTGCAGGTGGGGTGGACTGGGTGGAGAAGAGTGGCAGGAGTGATCTGTGATAGAAAAGTACCTGAAAGAGTAAAAGGGAAAGTCTATAAAATGATGGTGAGACCAGCTATGTGGTAAATTCTGGAGATGGTGGCACTGAAGAAAAGACAGGAGGGCAGAGTTGAAGATGTCATGATTTTTGCTCGGAGTAACGAGGGTAGACAGGATTAGGAATGAGTAAATTAGAGGGACAACTCAGGTATGACCGTTTGGTGACCAAGTGAGAGAAGCTAGATTGAGATGGTTTGGGCACGTGCAGTGGAGCAATTAGGGCCAAAGATGAGGTTTCAATGCAGTGAGGTAGGAGAAGAAGGCAGTCAGTATGGTAGAACATGATGTTAAAGACAGGGACAGATGGAGACGGATAATCTGCTGTGGCAACCTTTAATTGGGAGCAGCTGCAAGAAGATATGACTAAAAATAGCTCAAAATATGTTTTTCAGTAATGACTGAACACAGACCTTTCTTTATTTTGATAAAAATAATAAAACTTGAACTATGTCCGCACACTACATTTTTCTTTTAAAACACAGACATACCATAAGTATCCATTTTCACCTTTCGTCCACACTACCTTGGTGATTTTAACACCTAAAAAAATGTTGATTTTTGAAACTCCTCTTCAGAGTCATTTACTTTTGAAATTGCGGGCTTAACTTTGTAATGTGGATGGGTGAAAACAGAGACTTTTAAAAACACGCTCTGATTTGTTTGTGGCATGGATTCTGCTCATTATAACATCTCATTCCCAGATGGGTCAACCTTCACAGAAGAAAATCATAGCCCATTGCTTACCTGTATGCATTTAAATTGTGTTTTGTACACTTTGAATGCTGCATACTTGCACAAGAGGCAAATCATTTACCAGCTGGGGGCAACATTTTTAATATTGCAGTAAATACACTGGTTGCCAGCATTATTCCTTCTTGGTATTTTATTCGCCGATGCGTGAGGGTCCGTTGTAGGTGAATGTCTCAGTCATGTGCATTTCTGGTCATTTTAGTGTGGACAGAGATCATTTTGGTCTAAAAACATCATTTTTAAATTAAAACATAGAGGTATGGACATACCCCTTGACTCGTAACTAACAACATCTTTTCTGTTTTGAGTGGTTAAAGCAAAAATATCAAGTGACCTTTTAATCTTCAGGTATAAAATTCAAATTATTAATACATCTCTGAGAAAAGTACACATTCTGCCTGGCTTGCTTTCTCTTATGAGGAAGATCAGCTCATTTTTTTAAACTGAATTATGTTCTGATCCAGTTGTTTTGCTTAAAATTAAATCTAGAAAAAATTTAATTAAACTGCTCCTTTTTTTCCATTTTGACTAGGGCGTGAAAGAAGTTCTGGAAACCTGGGACAACATGAAGTTTGCCATCCTGAGATATTTTAAAGGTACCCAAGAGAGGGGCCACATTTTGGGCTCAGTGGATGAAATCCTTCAGATCCTGGATGACAATGCCATGAATCTCCAGAGCATGTCAGGAAGCAGATTTGTCGGTCCTTTTCTGTCAACTGTTCAAGAATGTGAGAAGACACTGTCCCTTATAAGTGAAGTCATTGGGGTAAAAGCTCTTCTTGTTTTACCAAACTTTGCTGCATTCAAGTATTGCAAGACACTTTTAGCTTCAGGAGCCTTGAAACACAAACTCCTGCTCCAGCGCCCTCATATAATTGAATTCAGGCTGTGACTCTGTGTAGGCTGAAAGCATCTAACCAAGTCCTAACCTGGGCTTGAGACTCCTCACCTAGCAATGTGGGTCACCGTGAACTATGAAGTTACAGCTAGAAGATCTGTTCTGACACACACATGCATTTATCTTCCAGATTAAATCAAGTGGTTTCCTTGTAGTTTAATTAGTTATTGTCAATGCAAGAAGATCAGACATTTTGAAAATTCACTAACAGCACGTGCTGTGTGTTTATGTTAAAGTCTGTCTGTGATTAGCATCCTGCATGCAGTCTTTCAGCATACAGGGCTTTTGAAGCCTGCGCTGAAATGTCTTTTTACTTCAGATAGTCAGATAACCCACTGTTAAGAAACATAGTTTAGAAGGAAACACAGACCTAAGTTAGTACCTTAGATGGGGGAATTAAAATCCTGTTATGTGCCTTTTACATGATCAGATTGCAAATGTTTTTATACATAAAAGTTCATATTGGTTTTGAGTTCAATGAAAAAGTTGCGTTTTAGCCAATAACATAAAATTGACTAATCTGCCAAACAAAATGACAGCCTCTGATAATTTTATTTTTGCAATTCGTGCAAAAATCACATAAATTTTCTCTGCAGTTTTAAAAAAAAAACCAGGAAATTATCAACTCTGTATTATCGAAAAGACAAGTGTACAGTATGAAACGTAGAGGATTATTTTAAATTTGAGGTTGTTGGGAACTGGAAACACAAACATGAAAGATCAGGGGTGTTAGGCCTCCTTCACCTAGAGGCTTTATTGGTCAGGCCTGACCTCTTTTGCCTGCCTGGAAAGTCCATATCCCAGTGGGGCTAAATCCCAGTTCCAACTGGCCTGCCTCAGCAGCCCAAAAGGGACTGAAGCTTTTAAAAGAAACTTAAAGTCCTAAAAAATATATCTAAACGCCATTATAAACCTCGGCTTGTAGCCAAAAGGTCATTGTCCAACCCGCTATATCCTAACTACAGGGTCACGGGGGTCTGCTGGAGCCAATCCCAGCCAGCACAGGGTACAAAGCAGGAAACAAACCCCGGGCAGGGTGCCAGCCCAGCACAGGGGGCACACAAACACACACCAGGGACAATTTCGGACCGCCATTGCACCTAACCTGCATGTCTTTGGACTGTGGGAGGAAACCCACACAGACACGGGGAGAACATGCAAACTCCACACAGGGAGGACCCGGGAAGCGAACCCAGGTCTCCTAACTGTGAGGCAGCAGCGCTACCCAATGCGCCTCCCTGCTGCCCAAAAGACAGATTTATTAACAGAAAAATACAAAGCAAGTTTCCACAGAGCAAAATTGGAAAAAACAAGATGAGTAAAAGACAATCCTGAACAAACAAAAGTCCAAAATCGATACCAAGAAAGAGAATCATAAGCTAGAAAATCCAATAACAAATAACACTACTCACAACCTAACAAGAAAACAAAATGCTTGGCTTCTGAATCCTGAATATAAAGCCAGAAGGAGGACCCTGTGGTGTCAGGTTGGTCTTGCATCTTGAGGAACCCCCCACAAAGCACAAGAAACGCTTGCAAACTGAGAGACAGAACATAATTAACCAATAATAAACAAAATCAATAGAAATAGCATACAATACGATAAAATGATATAAAAATAACAAAAAAAACAAACAAATACATAAATATACAACAATGGTATTACAGATTACATGTCTGTGCACCGGTGAAGTAATAAAAAGAATGACAAATTATTTTTCAGCTGTCTTTGGTCTTAAGCAGAAAATAAAAGCTGGTTATGGGTACAAGAATCAAACGTCTCTTTTACCAAAACAGAAATGGGACCAAACACCTTAATTTAGTATCCCTAAATTGAACCTGAATTAATCATTTGCTCATCCTCTAAAGCCATACTTCTTATAGTACAAAACTTGAGTGGTTTTTCTGTTTTGCAGGTATGGATGGTAGTCCAGCGGAAGTGGATGTATTTGGAGAGCATCTTTATAGGTGGTGATATTCGATCACAGCTTCCAGAAGAAGCAAAAAAATTTGACAACATTGACAAAATATTTAAGAAGGTTTGTTATTGGACTCCATATGAGAAATAAGCACTGTGGTTATTATCACTGTTTCCTGCTCCTTTAGAATGTTATGATTCTTCTCTTTCATTTTAGATAATGACAGATTCTCTAAAGGACCCTCTGATTAAGAAATGTTGTCAAGCTCCAAATCGTCTGTCTGACCTGGAGAATTTGAGTGATGGATTGGAGAAGTGTCAGAAGAGTCTTAACGACTATCTGGATTCCAAAAGAAATGCTTTTCCACGGTTCTTCTTCATATCTGATGATGAGTTGCTTAGCATTTTGGGAAGCAGTGATCCAGGCTGTGTTCAAGAGCACATGATAAAGGTAACGCTAAATGGCTTTTGATTATTATGTAGAACACATTTAATCCTGAAAATTGCACTGGGAAGCAAGCCCAATAAATGTAGACATTGCTGGGTAAACACACTTTTTTTGTCCTGTATCTTTAACACTCTCTTTTGAAAAAGGCTGAATGGGAATTAGCCTTCACTAGCTTTCACCAGATGATGAATAGTCAGCTGATCGGTAGTCGTGGAGGCAATTTCTTGGACTTGGCAATTGCATCCATTGGCAGATTTAGGAGCTTCCTCTACTTGTGCTTTAATTTAGACCCACACAAATTTCCAGGTGCAATGTTAACGATTCAAAAAGCAGCCCCCTCCTATAACAGAGTAACATTTTCCAGCTCACATGTATAATCCCAGGTTGTCTTAAGAAGGGAGATGTGGGCCAAAATAGATGCACAGACCTGTTGTTTTATTTTAAACTCTCAAGAATTTGAGTTAGAATGGTGAACTGACTTTGTATTCCATGTTTTGTGATCTCTGATGTCTCTTCCTGTGTCGTGCTGCCTTATGTTGTCGCCTCGGATGAGCCAGATTGATGTTAAAATTTCATATGGACCTTTGGCACTTGTCACATGGCACACATTTGAATGGCTGGCTGGCCGGCCTTATGATGACTCGGCTCACAACCTTTGATCAGCCTCTAAACTAATTGAAACAACCTCTGGTTCATAATTATTTTCCATTCTCAGATTATAAACATATTGAAACGGCTGCCTTAAGGTTATAAATGACTGGTTGCATACAGAAAGTGTATGAAAAAGAAATACTTCCCATGTGAATTGCCTCTGTAACTAAATCGCTTAGAAGACTTCTGTAAATTTAAGTTCATCATAGTTTGTTTGAGCAAAAATTCAAACTTAATATAAGCTATCTGCAGTTTACAGAAAATTGAAGATTTTCCACTCTAGGACAGAAAGTTACCTTCACTTAACTGCATAAATACTTTTTATGTGTAGTTTTCTTGTTTTAAGCGCATGACCCAAGTGTTAGGGCTCGTTTACACTTCACGCGTACGCATCACGGCTGCCACGCATTCCCAGTGTTCATTTGACGTATCCTCTGAAAATGAACGCGACGTGTCCGCGAGTTGCAGTACCAGCAAAAAGTCGGGGGGCGCAGTGTGATAAAAGTTGGAATGTGATGTCAGAGTCTCTGTTTAAGCCGCTTTGAGCATCCTCCGGGATCGATGTACACGCTTCGACGTTTGATGAATGGTTCAATGTGTTGAAGCAAAATGGCGACATACAGATGCATTCGTGGTGCTTTTATATTCAAGCATCGCATATTCCCGATTATAATGACACGATACATTTTAAAAGTCTCACATACTGTCTTTTGTGCCGTCTTTTTTTTTCTGGGGCTTCCTACTGACCTGACAGCAAACAACAATAGATCGCCACATAGAGCACATTACATGTATGATATTCCAACTCTCTGCACATTTAGAATCCTTAGATATATACTTGATATCACTTTCATGATGAAATGCATTAAAGTATGGATGTTACATTTTACAGATAAATTGGTAATTTTGTTTAAATAATGAATACTGTTAACAATTACACACACGGGTGTGACACTGTGGCGGAGCGGTAGCACTGCTCTCTCGCAGGGAGTCACATCACTGGTATTCCCTGCTGGGTTTCCACAGTGTGCTCTGGTTTGGGGATTTGGTGCCGCTAAAATGACACCAGTGTATGTGTGTGCTTGTATTCACCTTGCGATGAGCCGATGCCCCGTTCAGGGATTGTTTCTGCCTCGTGCCCAGTGCTAGCTGGAATGGACACATCCTTGGATTGATGGATTTAATCATTAAACGTCCTTTTCAGAGATAGTGTGGCAAGGTGACTTCGGAATTTAACGGATATTTCAGGCAATTCGAAGTTTTCTCGCCGCGATGATATCTCCCACTGCCACCTGGTGGAAGTTTCCAGATTTACGTAAAGTATGTGTGCAAGTATAAACAGTACAACACTTGCATAGCAGGAGCGTCTGCTGGAGCATGCGTCGGGTCGCCTGAAGTATAAACCTGGCCTAAGACTGCCCGTGAACACTTGTATTAAAGAGTCTGCAGTTTTTGTCATTATTCTATGCAGACTGAAATAGAACTAAACTCCGTGTGAAGCAGATCCGTTTCTGAGTTAGGAATTCTCCTTGAACCAGGGTTAGCACCCAACCCAGTATATTTTTAATTTTCCTGGATTACAATTCAATTTTCTTGATTCATTTTTGACCATCTTAAATTGTAATATTCAGTAATGAACTTGACGCGTTCTTACTTAACCTGTCCTTTGTTTTGGTACTCATGATGACAAAATCTTTGAATAGTGAGGATTATTGAAAGTCATTTCTTTTTTCTCTTTTGCAAATATTTTGCAGATGTATGACAACATTGCTTCACTTGAATTCCAAGAGGGCAATTCAGGAGAAACTATAGTAACAGCTATGGTGTCAGCTGAAGGCGAAAAGATGACACTGAGGCAAGCTATCCCTGCTGAGGGAAGAGTGGAAGACTGGATGACGGCAGTTTTGCATGAAATGAGGAGAACCAACCGACTTATTACAAAGGAAGCTATTTTCAGATACTGTGAAGACAGAAGTAGGTAAGATTAAGCCATCTACTCGTGTTTCTGTATCCACTCTGTTGAGTTCAAGTTTGTGTGGGTAAGAGCAAGGCAGTCTGACTGGGGTATTACATAGTGTGCCAGTCTGGAGTAGCCATTTAAATACATTTGCACTTCTTTGGGATGTGGTAGTAAAGCTGTGCCTAGAAATTTAAAGTCAAGCAAAGCTACAAAGCCAGTCTTCTGAAACTAACCATTACAGCGCTGTCTTTGATTAAGATGGAAGACTTATTCAGGCTGATAGGCATTCAAACTCCGACTGCTCTATTCATCATGATAAATACTACTACTACGTGATAAAGATTATCGTCATTTGGACCACTAAGACAATTTAAGTTCCGGCAATGTTTAAAATCATTTCTAAAGTGTGCGCTCATTGTGTTTGTCTTTGTGTTCACTTAGAGTTGACTGGATGCTGCTGTTTCAAGGTATGGTAGTGCTGGCCTCCACGCAGGTCTGGTGGACTTGGGAAGTTGAAGATGTCTTTGCAAAAGTCAAGAAGGGAGAAAAGCAAGCTTTGAAGAACTATGCGAAAAAAATGCACCAGCAAATTGACAGTCTTGTGACCAGAATTACGCAGCCCTTGAGCAAGAATGACCGCAAAAAGTACAACACAGTGCTCATTATTGATGTGCATGCCCGAGATATTGTTGACAAATTTGTAATGGATAGGTAAGGAATCTTGAAGCTAAATACTCCCCAAAAACGTAGTATAAACTCTCTGCAATAAATTTGATTTAATAGAATACCCAGCTCATAACTGGATGCAGTCTTGTTTATAGTATACAATAGTGAATACTATTTCTAAGCACTTTATAGTACTAGGGTGTTGTACTGTGTCAGCCATTATGGGTGTAGTGAGAAGTCAAGCAGAATGTCCCCTTTTATTGGCTAACTAAAAAGATTACAATATGCAGGACTGTCGAGGTAACTCAGGCACCTTGTAATGACATCTCGCCTGAAGAAGGGGCCTGAGTTGCCTCGACAGTCCTGCATATTGTAATCTTTTTAGTTAGCCAATAAAAC
>JANRMT010062838.1:11472917-11522867 GCA_026402145.1 Polypterus bichir lapradei | reverse complement strand
AGGCCCCTTGTAATGCCATCTTGCCTGAAGAAGGGGCCTGAGTTACCTCGACAGTCCTGCATATTGTAATCTTTCTAGTTAGCCAATAAAAGGGGACATTTTGCTTGACTTCTCACTAAGCACTTTATAGAGCAGTTAAGAATAGAATGTATAGCAGTAGAACATTGCATGAGTACTTGGAGGGAGACAAACAATATTCCTGGAAAACAGAACAGTTACAAGAGAAAATGAGAACAACAAAAACAAGAATCTTGACCAGGATAATGTTAAGATAAGATAATCGGTTATGGAAGAGAGTGCTTAAGTTTTAACATGAGTTAGGTTGGTGGTGGATCTTTAGTTTGGGTTTGATGTGCAAGACTAACTAACAAAGATGGAGGAAATTCATTGAAATTGGGCTATGGAGCCCATATAGCATTTGCCTAACTTCTATTACCCTGTGGTTTTATAATAAAGAGTTACAAGATTACAATTTTATTAAAGTGCTTATACTGGATGGATGCTTTTCGCATTTGTCATATTTACTATTTTCAGATCCTCCACTTAAAGAATTACATAAAAATTCACTTCATGAGAGTGTTTTTTGTTTTTCTTAACATTTTCTTAGAACTGAGTGTCAAGTTTCGTTTGGAAATATTATCAGAATATGATCTGTGTTTATTTTAATTGGTAGCGTAAGTGAAAATTAAAGCCAACAAAAATGACAAATTTCAGTATGTGTTCTTTCTATAAGCAGGTTATAATTTAAGCCCAATGACACAGGAAGAAAAAGAAAGCATTTAGATTCTTCCCTAAGTTCTGTTCCTATGTTTTCTTCTTTTTGCCCTTCTAGTATAATGGATGCACGTGAATTTGAATGGGAGAGCCAGCTTCGATTTTATTGGCTAAAGAAAGACGATGATCTTTTTGTACGCCAGTGTACCGGCACCTTTTCCTATGGGTACGAGTACATGGGTCTTAATGGTCGTCTGGTTATCACTCCCTTGACTGACAGAATATATTTGACCCTCACACAGGTAAAGAGAACATCTCAAGTGTTTTTATTGTTGCGGTATTTATTTGCACCAAGAGTGTGTACAACACAGACGGCTTTGCGTAGCAAGTGCAAGGTCCTAATTTGATGTTGTTTTTATTAGTTTCCTTGAGATATTTGTTATGCAAATAAACCATATATTTTAGTTGTTATTTATTGTTCATTTATTATTATTATTATTACAAATATTATTTTTGTTAATTGCGTCTATAAGTAATTGGTAGAATGAAGTCTAATAAATAAATATTTTTCTTATTTCAGGCACTGTCGATGTACTTGGGAGGTGCTCCAGCAGGACCCGCTGGTACTGGCAAAACCGAAACAACGAAAGACCTGGCAAAAGCTCTAGGACTCCTGTGTGTGGTTACAAACTGTGGCGAGGGCATGGATTACAAAGTACGAGGCTTTGCCAGTGTTTTATTCATTTCGCTGTGTTGTATTGGTGGTTTTTGTATTTAAATTTCTACTGTTGGATGTTTTGACTTCTTGAATATGTTCTCATTTTCTTTCATTTTTTCCCCCAGGCAGTTGGTAAAATTTTCTCCGGCTTAGCCCAGTGTGGTGCATGGGGCTGTTTTGATGAATTTAACAGAATTGATGCTTCGGTCTTGTCTGTAATTTCTTCACAAATTCAGACCATCCGAAATGCCCTTATTCTTCATTTGAAGAGATTTCAGGTATGATTGGTTCAGTGTGTAACAGTAACAATGGAACCAAATGTTTTCTGCCTGCAGCCTTATTCAAATTAGTTTTTGTTAGTAGACCTCACATGAATATAGAAGCAGGCCATTAACATCTTTTTAGTGCAGGCGTCTAGTTTTATACACGTATCTCATCTAAACCTGTCCAAGCAGCTAAACTGAATTGACAGTAAGCAAAAATTTTGCCTGCCACTGGATTGATATTGTTGTTAGCAATGTGTTTAGTATGAGTGCTCTTGGGAGTTTGTGGAATATCTCACTAAAGACAAACTTAAAGTATTGTGTAACTGGAGCAAAAAATTACAAAACAGGCATGTTACAATGAAATGTACAGCATGGAATTGTTTTTAGTCTGTTTAATATATTATTTCCTTATAAGTTGTGGAGCAAGGCAGTTAGTTATTACATGAAGCACTGGGGTTGCACAGTGTTGAGTCCAGTGTTGTCTGCCATTGTCTGTGTGGATTTTGTACATTATACTTGTGTTAACATGGCTGTTCCTTTGTGGATTTCCCTAAAGATGCACAGCTCAGGTTAATCAGGACCTCTGCTTTAGCTTTAGCGTAGTGTGTGAGTGAGTGTGATGTGTTTGTGACCCGCGATGGACTGGCGTCCCTGTGCTTTGTGCTGCTGGGGTAGGCTTTAGTCCTCCCTCAGTGACCCTCCTTAAGATTTAAGTGGCTTCGAGAAAACATATACAGTATGTATATCTACATGAAGAACTATGAAATATGCATATTTTGGGTGTTCATTTACATTTTTATACTTTTTACACTTTTTCTTAATGTAGCTTTTTTTTTTTTTTGTGTGTGTATATATACTACTGCAGATTGTGTTACAGTATTGTTATCAGTGACATAGACCTGATGTCATCCTCAGTCATGTCTTTGTCATTTTTGCATTCTCGATATTGGTTTTTGTTCTTTTTTTTTCCCACATTCCTAAGGTGTGCCTTGTAAATTGATGGGCAACACTAAATTTGGCCTGTCTTGCCTGTGATGGAGTAACATCCCATCCGGGGAAGTCTCCCCCTTGCTCTTACTGCTGAGGAAGTGGTGTTAACGTCCATGTTAATTTTGAAAGAGTTTCATTAGACTCCTAAGTGCAAAGTGCTTTAAAGAGCTCTTCAAACTCCAGTGACAGAACTTGTTTTTCTTCAGTTTGAAGGGCAGGAGATCGCAATGGATGACCGAATGGGCATTTTTATTACTATGAACCCAGGTTATGCGGGCCGCACAGAGCTGCCAGAATCAGTGAAGGCTCTCTTTAGACCTGTTGTGGTGATTGTGCCTGATTTGCAGCAGATCTGTGAAATCATGCTTTTTTCAGAAGGATTTCTTTTGGCAAAGGTACCATTTCTTGTTTTTTATTTTTATTTTTTTCAGCTGTGTTTATCCTTATTGCTAATGTTTACTGCCACTTGCTGACCATATTGTGCTAACTAGTTTCCTAATGACCTTTAACTCTATTAGACCTATGTTAGGAAGAAATCATGACTGACTTGGCACTTTTGAAAAATGCAGAGTAAATCTTCCAACAGCATGTACAATACAACTCTTAAGGAGCTATTTGTATATGTACTGTACATATCCATGGCTGATTTGACAAATACAATACAATACAATTTATTTTTGTATCGCCTAAAATCACACAAGGAGTGCCGCAATGGGCTTTAACAGGCCCTGCCTCTTGACAGCCCCCCAGCCTTGACTCTCTAAGAAGACAAAAAAACTCCCAAAAAAAAAAAAAAAAAACCCTTGTAGGGAAAAAATGGAAGAAACCTCGGGAAAGGCAGTTCAAAGAGAGACCCCTTTCCAGGTAGGTTGGGCGTGCAGTGGGTGTCAAAAAGAAGGGGGTCAATACAGTACAATACACAGAACAGAACAAATCCTCAATACAGTATCAAAATAAAAATTTTAGAAATTGAATACATTTATCTCTACATATAAAAGGCAAAGCCCTCACTGACTCATCACTGATTCTCTCACTTTCCATATAGATGGGAAGCTGAAATTTTGCTTGCTCATTCCTTGCAGTGCACTTACAAAAGTTATATATGTTTAATGTCCTATTGCAACACCCAAGGGGGGGGGATACGGGTGTACCCCTAAACTGTACATATAGATAGGGGAAACACCTCCTCACTATGTCTGCGACTTCCAATATACTTTGGAAGCTCAGATTTCCCATGCTCATCCTTTACGCTGTACTTACAGACTTTAAGTATGCTTCATTTCACGCCGTGCCCTGTAACTAACTTTCGAAAATAGCGTCTTCTTGTTGGCAGTTCTCCCCATTATGCTGTAAAGAACTTTTGGAACTGACCTCTCCTTTTTGCGGTTTCATTCCTTATTTCCGTTAACAGATGGTTTATTTCATGGCAGAGACACACAAGGCACGCCCCCGGTCCCCCTTCCTTTTTCTGCACGGCCGCTGTCCGCACACCTACCACGTGGTTGGCTCCCTGCCTATTGACATTAACGACATCCCGCGCTCATGTGCCTCCTCACTCGCTTCCTTACTTTCCTCAGCTCAGTCGTACTCACTGCTCCCTTCTTCTTTACTCCCATACTTCAAGCCTGTTATTGTTGGCCTTGCTTCATGTCTTCCTGCTGGTGACTCCTGCCTTTTCGTTACAATCATCAAATTCACTCTCAATACTAAAATAAGCCTACAACAATTACATTGACAATCATGTTACGTTATTTTTAAAATGTTTCCTTTTCTTTTTCATAACTACTTTAACACACTACTTTGCTGTGAAGCGCGGGTATTTTGCTAGTATATAATAAACACTAAACACTTTGACCCTGCCTTTTACTTTTCTTTTCATTTGTCATTTTCAATTTGTGATTTTAAATGGAGTTTACATTTTTTACAACTCTTAATGATAATACAAATTATTATATAACAGATTCTTGCTAAAAAAATGACTGTCCTGTACAAACTGGCAAAGGAACAGCTTTCCAAGCAACATCATTATGACTTTGGACTTCGTGCACTGAAATCTGTTTTGGTAATGGCTGGAGAGCTGAAGAGAGGATCTCCTGATTTAAAAGAGGTAGAACTTCACCATGTTCTCAAGATATGTGTTCTCTTGTCGTTGAACAGTGTATCCTTTTTTTAACCGTCTTTCTGTTTTATAGGACAAAGTATTAATGAGAGCTTTGCGAGATATGAATCTTCCCAAGTTTGTATTTGAAGATGTGCCTTTATTCCTTGGGCTCATCACAGATCTGTTCCCTGGCCTAGACTGCCCCCGTGTCAGCTACCCCAATTTCAATGAAAAGGTGGAGATGTCATTAACTGAGAATGGTTATGTACTGCTTCCTGTGCAGGTGAGGGTATTCGGTGATTAAATATTAATAATGGACTGCTACAGATAGAAAGTCTTCATTGTAAACTATTTGGATTGTTGTTGTCTATTTTTAGGTGGATAAAGTGGTTCAAATGTACGAGACAATGATGACACGTCATACTACCATGGTAGTTGGTCCAACAGGTGGTGGTAAATCTGTGGTTATTAATACCTTGTGCCAGGCACAGACTAGGTATGTTACTGACTAACAGCCTTATTTTAACAAAGTTTCTATTCTTAAATTTGATATTTTTTCTTGTACTAAAGAATGTCATTTTTGGGTTTTGGCCTATAAGAAGGCTTTAAAGTCCTGTAAAGGATATCCTGAAATTAACTATCTCTTGACAATAAATCTAATTAGTCATAATTGTTTGGGTTGCATTTTAGTGCAGTCGTTCGCACTGGTACTTTACAGTTCTAGGGACCTGCTACCTGCGTCTGGTGTAAGGTAATGGAAGAACAATGGGAGACTGCTCTGTAGGGCCAAAGAGTCCACCAGTGGATTAGGTGCTGGTATTCCACAGCTGTACTCCTGGTTTGGACTCCCGCAGAGGTTCGTGAGAGCTGTAGTCTGAGGAGACAGCCCGGGGGCGCCGCTATGGAAGGAGTCCCCTACTTCAGGGGTCACCAACTCCAGTTCTGGAGGACCACCATGGCTGCAGGTTTTCATTGTAATTTTTTTTTTTCAATGAGTGCCCTGTTTGTGCTGCTAATTTAACTTCTTGTGAATTCATTTTAATTGAATTGCTTTTTTTAAGATTTGTTGCTCCCTGAGACAAACAGAAATGAAATGAGAAATTAGGGAGCCAACCGAAGAACAACTAAGTCAGGGCCTCAAACTCCAACCAGTTTCACTCCAACCAGCTGCTTAGAGGGGCTAAGTCTCGTCATTAATTAAACTCGTTCTTTAATCTCGTGGCTTGTTGCTGCTCTCATTTTGCAATGGCAGACATTTCTGAAATTGTTGATTTTTCTCTTCCTAAGAGCGACTGGTAAAATGTTTTGGGGACCTAAGCAGATCGACATTCCTGAGACCTTCTCATTTCTTTATTTTGAGACTAGGGGACTCCGACTCCTGCTCGCTTTGCTCACCAATCCCCGGGTTTGCTTTACCAGATATAACAATTCTTAGGAATTGTTACATATGCATTATGTTCATTTTTACTGTAATACATAAGTAAAAACAATATTTGGAATTATCTTTTCTTCAAGATTGCATTGAATTTTGATTCTGTGTTTGGTCTTTCATCGTGATAACGCAACGTGTAACTGCCCGTGAGTAATATCGTTTCTTTCTCTCTAATAAACAAAACAGCCTTTTCAAATGTTTGTCCCTGTGATTTGTTAATTGTCATAGCAAAAGCTATTCTAACGGGAAACTGTAAACGTTTTGATACGAATGACATATCAAGATCTCCTTTGGTGTGTCATGCTATTCTCAGAATATATACTACATTACCTTTCTTGTCGCCTGTTAAAATTTTAAATGTTAAACTGTTATACCGATTTTCAGTACAACTAATCTTGTCCCATTGCATAACCCATCACTCATACATAAATTATGGAATAACATTACGATACATCCTTCGAATATTTCTACTTTCATGTTCTTTAACCTGCTCTGCATGTGTATCGCGCCATCGTTTTTGAACGTCTTTATGAAGTCTTTTATTTCTGACCACGATTGGACCTACGAGGTTTTCAATTCCACTTGGTCCAGGCAGATTATTACTTTCCTTATTTTCTGAATTTGCACATAGATTATTTTTGTTCTTTTGTGCATTCTTTCCTCTCCAACGCTTTTGTGTCTCTTTTCGTTGTGCTGCTCTTTCTCTTTCGCTTAGTTGTTGACGTGTCATGTAGAAACTATACAATTTTTAAGAGCTGGGAGCACATGAAGTGTGTCTGCCAAAAGCATTTTAACAATTGAGAGGTTAGATGTCCGTGATCTTGTTTAAAATTGTTTGTAAGTAGGGCGTGGCGTGCAAAAGTCACCGTCTCACGGGTCTTGCTTCCAAAGGTTGTAAATTCTAGTCTCGCGGGACGTCAAAATGTCTCTCCGAGAAGATCATGTCTCAACCCAAGATTTTTTTATTATTATAGATATTGTGTGATGGACACCAGTTGTTTTGGCTCATTTTGTATCTCATTATTGTTTGGCTGCTAATTAAGGAAAAGAAACAATTAAGGGGTCTGAATCTTCAAGAGCAAGTCAATTAAAATGAATTCAAAAGAAGTTATTTAGCAGCAAAAAAACATGAGCAACCTCATTAAGAAAAGGGTTAAAATGAAAATCTGCAGCCACGGTGGTCCTCCAGGACCGGAGTTGGGGACCCCTGCTCTACTTTATACCTCTACAAGCCAAGGCTTGCCGAGGAGGATGACTGGAGGAGGTCAGAGCTTATTGTGTTAGATTGTACTGTGCTGGACTGACTGAGAACACCTGTGAAAGGTATTTGTGAAAGCCTGGGACTGCGTTATACTAGGTGTGTCTGGGATTTTGGAGCTCGAAGACAAGCCCTGCAGGTCACACTTCCTAAATTAAACAAATTCTAATGCTATGTGATTTTTTTTTTTTTTTTAATGTAGTTTTTGTGTACAAAGCTAAATACTGTAGGTTTCTAGTTTGAATAAATTACTGAACTCAGAATGTGGGCTCGGTGGTTTGTTGTGTTGACTGTAGAGTGGAATATTAAGTTGTGATTCCTGAACTAATTCTATTAGGTGAATAAAGCATTGAAAGCTCTCCCAAGAAAACTATAATGAAATGTAATGGAACAGTGCTAGACCTATCAGGACCGGCGTCAAAATGTCAAGAGTAAAGCAAATAATTAAAAGCATGTTTGTTGTTAGTGTTGTAGATAACAGGCATGCAGTTTAATGTTTTTTAAGTGAATTGCACCTTGTGTTCTGTAGGCTTGGTTTGGTGACAAAGCTGTACACACTTAATCCAAAAGCAATGAGCGTGATCGAGTTATATGGCATTCTGGATCCAGCCACACGAGACTGGACTGATGGAATCCTGTCTAATATATTCAGAGACATCAATAAGCCAACTGATAAGATGGAAAGGCGGTAAGCAGAAGTGTTTAGCATCTGCATTTGCTATTAAATAATTGCTAAGTAAAATAATTGAAATTCCGTTTGTCTTGTGGGATAAATTCGTTATCCTTTCACTGCTTTGTTCGTGATTTCTTATAGGTATATTTTATTTGATGGCGATGTTGATGCACTGTGGGTTGAAAATATGAATTCGGTAATGGATGATAACAAATTGCTGACACTTGCTAATGGAGAACGAATCCGTCTGCAGACACACTGTGCTTTACTATTTGAGGTGAAACTATTTGTTTAATTTATTAGTACTGTTGAGTACTTTGTAGTACTATAGCTATGAGTCTAATAAATAATAGTAATTTAGCATCTTATTCAATATAGGTCGGTGATCTTCAGTATGCATCTCCTGCTACAGTCTCACGTTGTGGAATGGTCTACGTGGATCCAAAAAACTTGGGATATAAACCTTATTGGCAGAAATGGGCACGCAAAAAACCTGAAAAGGTAAACGATGGAAGGATGAATAAAGGACTGTGACGCCTGTGCGTTTTGTCTTTCAAAACGTTATGGAGGTTGTGTCCTACAGTTGATGGAGAATTTACCAAAATGGTGAATTAGGGTCTCTGGTGGCATTCCATTTAAGAGTAAATATTAAAGTAACACTCTTAATAGCCGAGGCAGTGTTAGGTTTTTATGTTCTCGCAATATTGTTTATTTGGAACTACATAGGTGATGATGTATATATCTGAAGGGAACAACTTAACTGTAAAGAAAATGGTAGAATTTAATAGCGTGTCTCTTAACTCAGCTATAGAAGGAAGATAGCAATCTCAAGGAAAGCTATGATACCGCAGATATTTATAGCATATTAAATTAGGTGCTTTATCACATTGTTTGTTATATACTAAAAATTTAAAACCAATTTTCCTTTTTTAATGCTATAATCTGAACTAAAAACCTGTTAGCTGTCCCTTGGTTCTCATATAGAACTGGTAATTGGGCGGATTATTGCACAGGCGGTGGCTGTTTTAACACTTGCCTGCACCTGACACACACATTTCTGATTCTGATATTTGTAGTTGTTCTTTTAAAGGGCAACACTGTCATTTTTCTATTTATTGAAACTTCAGGATCAAACGGAGCTAAATCGACTGTTTGACAAGTACGTCCCCGATACAGTGGCAATGATCGTGGAAGGGATTGTGGATGGCAGGCAGGGAGAAAAGCTAAAGACGATAGTTCCCCAAACTGATTTGAATATGGTAAGTGTACAGTGTGAATTATGAGTCGCTGATTTGATTTTAAACTTAAGTAAACATCATAACATAATCTCAGATGTAATTATGTAATAATTGTTGAATTTGTTGTCACCTTTAAAGACATAAATGGACAAGTTTTAATGTCTATTTTGCTGTAAAAGGTGGTGCAGCTGAGTATGATGCTTGATGCCCTACTGGAAAATGATGAGATTGAACCAGACGTCCTAGAGTGCTATTTCCTGGAAGCTCTATATTGTTCATTGGGTGGTACTCTACTAGAACAAGGAAAAATTAAATTTGATGAGTGCATCAAGAGGCTGGCATCTATGTCAACTGTCTACGATGCAAAAACTCTTGCTGGGCCCGGAGAACTTCCTGGTAAGGCTAATCTGCTGCAATGTGTTCTCCTTATACTCTGGATTATCTCTAGTGTTCTGCTGGTTTGTGAGTAGATATTAAGCGGGTTCATTTAGTTGTTTGCAATTTTAGGGCAACTGCCTTCACTATACGATTTTCACTTTGATGGTGAACTGAAAAAGTGGGTGCCATGGAGTAAATTAGTGGCTACATATGTTCACAACCCAGAGGTCAGCTTTATTGACATTCTTGGTAAGTATTATTTTTTTATATTTTTTTTTTGGGCACATATTTTATGAATTCTAATCATTTATTATTTTTCTTTTAGTGCCCACTATTGACACGACTCGCACCAATTGGTTGTTAGAACAAATGGTCAAAATCAAGAGACCAGTTATTCTAGTTGGAGACTCTGGTACATCCAAAACTGCCACAACTCAGAACTTCTTGAAAAAGCTCAGTCCTGACAACACTGTATGTTGTTGTTCTTATTTTTGTATTAATTAGTACTGTGTTATTGTCCGTAGTACAAACAAAAGGCAGAATCTAATTAAGTGTTACAATCTAACTTATTTCAATGAAGTTTTTAAATCTTTTTGTGTATTTTGGAGGCCAAGGATCCCAGTTTTCAACCCTAATTTTAATAACCCTAATTTTTACTTATGTTAAAAATTACATTTGCATTCTCCTGTAGCACCATCTTGTTTTTGCATATGTGCTGCCATTTTGAAGATCTCTGCGTCTATTTTTGCTACTGGTTGCTTGGTAGAACATACAGGAGTGTGATGTGCGATGTCGTTATCATGACAGTGTAAACAACAACAATATTTATTTCTAGAGCACATTTTCATACAAATGATGAGCTCAAAGTGCTTTACATGATGAAGAAAGAGAAAAAAGACAAAATAAATCAGAATTAAAATTAGGAACTCTAATTAACATAAAATAAAAGAAAGGTCCAGACGGCTGGAGATAAAGCTAAAATCTGCAGGGGTTCCAGGCCAGGAGACCACCCAGCCCCCTCTAGGTATCCTACCTAACATCAGTGACGTCAATCAGTCCTCATTGTATTCAGGGTCCTCATGGAAGAACTTGATGATGAAGGTCACATGGACTTCTGTAAAGGTCTACCTTGTGCTCTTCCAGGTTGTCCTACTGTTGTTATTTTCTTTGAATCTGAAATTGATTTCTGATTAACCCTTTGACTACAACATTTAAACACACGTTTTGCCTCGGTTTGTGTGTAAATTCCTGGTTTTGACTTGACTATGATTATTGTTTCATGTTCGGGGCCCTGTTTACTTGATTCTTGCTCTCCTGGTTTAAAGCTTGCTAGTTTATATCATCATGACCGTCTCCTGATTTCATTTTTATTTCCAAACTGCTGCTGTCTATTGCTACCAATACATCAAGACTGAGGGCCAGGAGGAAAATAGTTTTCAAAGTAAAATGTCATGCATTTCTCTCTAAAAGTACATGACAATGTAAATGACAATTGTAAATGACAATGAGGCAAGGCCATTATCTTTCTTCTTTCATTAAGTCGTCATTAAAAGGACTGGGCAGCTTAAGGTGAACACTCAGTGTTATAATTCAGAATGGATTAATTAGATTGAAGCTGCAGTATGCTTCTTGAACGATTTGAAAGATTTTTTTTTTGGTATGAGGAAATGCATGAGTTAGTTGATTAAAAAACACTTCAGTTTATGCTCTTCTTTTAAAACAGTATGTTTTTCTAATAGTACTGTTTTAAACAGAGCAGCTTTAAACTATACTGTGTAACAAAGGTGCTATATAGGCGCCTGACCCGACACAGAAAGACACGGAGGCACGTATAAAACCACAAAGACTTTATTTCTCTCTCTTCAACTGTGGGACACGTCTTCCCCATGCCACACAGCCCAAACACAGTCCCAAAGCACAAACACTAAAGCACAAGCGTAGTCCTCCTCCTCCCGACCCTGGCTCCTCGAGTGGTGGTGGCTGGCCCTTTTTATAACCCACCCGGAAGTGTTCCAGGTGCTTGACCACCTGGTCCTAATTGCACCTCCGGGAGGGGCTGAAGATTGCCCTAGCGGCCATCCGAGCCCCCACCCAGGCTGTGGAGGACTCCATCTCCCATGGAGCCCTGCGGGTGGTTGGGGAATCACAGTCAGCCATGGAGGCTGCCACCAAGCGTCCCGGGGAGGGTACTGGACTGCCCATGGTGGCTCCCCTGGAACATAAGCAGCAGGGGCGTCCCTGCCAGGCATGGGACCCGGTTGTCCTTCACAACTGTAAAGATAAGAAGTGACTAAATAATGCTGAACAGCGCCATATTGGCTTGGTGTCGTATTTCTCTTTATGAGTATTCATGGTGTTAGATTAAAGGTCTAAGTCAGAGGTCCTCAATCACGGTCCTGGAGGGCTGCAGTGGCTGCGGGTTTTTGCTCCGACCCAATTGCTTAATAAGAAGCCCTTACTGCCCAAGTAGCACTTCTGCTTCAGTTTAGTCGTCTTGCTCATTAAGATTTTGATCCCTTAGTGCATTTTTTAGTCTTAAATTGATGTAGTCTTGTTTTTAATTGCTCCTAATTAGCAATAACATGCAAATGACAAAAGAGACCAGCATTTTACCATTTAGCTTGTTACTATTTACACCTGTGTGTATTTATCATTCACTACGGGGTTTAATTAAATACTTTCAAGGAAAGTGAAGAGAAAAAAGTGAAGGACTGAGAATTACTCCTATGTTTTAGACTTCAGATCATTTGGATGATATCCTTATTAAGAGGAAGAAAATCTAAGATATGAGAATGACCTGACATAGCAGAGTTAAAACACGAACAAGCCATGAAATTAAATTACTGGCAAGAATTGTTTTCTAATTAAGCAACCGGGTTAAAACAAAAACTAGCAGCCACTGCGGCCCTCCAGGACTGAGACTGAGGACCCCTGGTCTGAATAGTTTTCTTAGTTTTTCTTAGGAGTTGCTGTGTTTTTCAGTTTGTGTATTAACAATTTTGGATTCCTTTGCCTTTCTTTATTAGATGGTATTAACAATCAATTTCTCATCCCGGACAACTTCAATGGATCTTCAAAGAAACTTGGAGGCCAATGTGGAGAAGAGAAGTAAAGACACTTATGGCCCCCCGATGGGAAAGCGGCTCATAGTGTTCATGGATGACCTTAACATGCCCAAGGTAATCTGATCCAAGCTACGTTTACATTACTTAACATTCAAATGGAGGAATTGTTCTGGATGTGTAATCAAGAATCTGTCAAAAGAATGTGTCTTTATTTAAAAAATGTTTTATGCCGTTTTTCATTTATGTAAGTATTTGTAAAGTAGGAAAGGGCTTAGTTTTACAAGGTAATCATTTGTCTGACAAGTCATTCTTGAATATTTAGTGCTTTAAGCCGAGACAACTGTACCGCTTTCAATATTATACTGTTGATTTGTTTTTCTCTTAGGTTTTCTAGGGCTGTATACTTTACTTTTGTGTGATACTGTGAAATATTTTTCTTTTTTTTTGTAGGTTGATGAATATGGCACACAACAGCCTATAGCACTCTTGAAACTGCTTCTTGAAAAAGGCGGAATGTATGACCGTGGAAAAGAGTTAAATTGCAAAATTCTCCGAGACTTGGGTTTTGTGGCCGCGATGGGAAAGGCAGGAGGGGGTCGCAATGAAGTGGACCCCAGATTTATATCCCTTTTCACTGTATTTAATGTTCCTTTCCCTGCAGAAGAATCCTTGCACTTAATATACTCCTCAATTCTTAAAGGACACACCAGGGTAGGCCTGATTTTAACTGGAAATAAGTACTGCCCTCTGTCAAAGCATTTCTTATGTTTGTTGTTTAACATAATGACTTTTTTCATTGCTCTGGGTTATCTGTTAGTTGTGTAGTACTTGGCCAGGCTGATGCTGTTCATAACAAGCACTGTCACAAAGAATTGATTAAAACAAAATAAAAGAATGCAACGTGTGTGTGACAGTAGATACATAGAACTGTAGTGCTGTCTACTGGATACGACGCCAAAAGTGTACTGGAAAAAGTTAAACTTGAGTTACAGTAAACATGTAATGTAAAAATGCTAATGAGAAAAGGGCCTGCACACTTTAATATACATAGCATTAAATACTGAGGTTGATAATATTTTATTTTGGAAAATAATCCCTGATAAATTAACTTGTCACCAAAATGTTTTTAATGTATCACCAGCCGTTTGAGGAAGACATTCAAGGCATTTGTGACAAAATTACCTTCAGCACCTTGGAGCTTTATAAAAACATAATCCGCGACCTGCCACCCACCCCCTCCAAATTCCACTACATTTTTAACTTGAGAGACCTTTCAAGAGTTTATAACGGACTCATCCTAACCACCCCAGAGAGGTGAGTGTACAATAAACTGAAAAAATGAAAGAGGTGGAGGACCTTGGAAAGTCTGTCTAGTTGTGCATAGAATATAAGAACAACATGCAAATGTTTAATGATGAAATGAAATGGCCGTATTAATAGCTCTGCACTGCATGTCCAGTTAGTATTTGACTCACACGTGCACACCTCAATATCATTTGCTAGTTTGTTTTATAAAACTGAGATGGTTTTGTATCTATTTGTAATGTTCTTGTGTACGTCAGTTAGATTTTGAGGTGCTGAACAGCCTGCTGCTGGCATTGCGTTGTCACCTTCAACAGCTGTGTAGCTTGGAGGTGTGCTTTTGGATATGAACTAAGTAAGGAGACCTACAGTATGTTAGCTCCATGTTTGTTAGCCTCTTGGATGTGCAGGTATCTCCTCATGTTTGTGAGGACCTGGGGCCATGGAGGGGTGAGAGTGGGTGCATACATGAGCTGAGGACAGTCGGCTGACTTGGAGTCCTGCCTTGAGCCTGATGCTGCCAGGCTGGGCACTTGAGCCAATGGTTCTGTCTTCTTAATGAACTGCTTTCATGAAGATATTTTGGTATTGTGTTGTATTTGTGTCTACAGTAAGTGTAAACATTTAATATTATATTAGTAAGTCTGAATTGAAAGTTAGGAGAAGCATCCATTTCTCTTTATGTCAAAGTGTTTGAAAATTCTTTATTAAAGTGGAGTTTACTGCGGGCAGGAGTGTGCATGATGTAGTACCCTCTGACTGCCTGGCACATACTTCAGGGTTGGTTTGTGCCCGGTGCGCAGGGCTGCTTAGATAATCTCTGAATGATAGATAGGAAAGGCACTATATAATTGATAGATAGATAGGTGATAGGCACTGTATGATAGATAGATAGATAAATGAAAGGCACTATGTAATTAATAGATAGTGTCACAAAGTTGAGACATACTCAAGAAAAAGGTTTGGGGCAGCCACCCGTATAATCTCGTATCCCGGCTGCAAAGTCGTTCTTTTTATAAAGATACAGCACTGAAGTGCATACAACGAGTCCAAGACAAGACTGAGGGAAAAGGGAAAAAGGCAGGCTTTTAAAGGGGAAGACAGGAAGTGAGGTCATAAGGATCAGGCACGTGGTCTTCGATCATTGGATCACACCCGGACGTGACGTCAGAGGGGCTGGAGCTGGTAAGGTCTACTTCCATTGGCTCGGTCCCGGAAGTGACGTCAAGAGAGCCAGGTGGAATCTCCCAGGAATGGTCTACAGGAAAGGGAGAAAAAGAGTCAGTGCACTCTGCCACATCCCCGCATGCCTCAGAACTGCCTCCACTCAAGCCCTTTAGCTGCCTCCCATGCGCATGTGTGTGACAATACACAGATAGGTGGAAGGCACTATATGATTGATGTGAAAGACGCTATATGATAGATGGATAGATAGATAGATGAAAGGCACTATATGATAGATGGATAGATAGATAGATAGATACTTTATTTATCCCCAAGGGGAAATTCACATACTCCAGCAGCAGCAGCATACTGAATGTGACATATGGTTATGAAATTGGACAAATGTAGGGATGGATTAGAAAATGAACACTTGGATTTATAGCAGTCACTTTAAAACAGAATTTTTGGAAAAATTATTATTTTTGCATGTATTCTGTTGTATTATTATTATTGTGTAGTTAAACTGAATTAATTTATGTGTTATTAAAGGCTCATCAACTTAATCCTTGAGCATTATGTGAAACTAAGCTATATTTAGTAGATTTTATACTTGACAGCATCCTGGTGTATCTCTTTAATTTTTTAAATGTCATTGGTGTGCTGTATATAATGGTGATGGTACAATAAGCTAACATTGTTTTTTTAACTTTTTATGTAATCATATATGTATCTTTTTAAAGTCAAAGTTAATTAATGCCTTTTTGTCTTATTTAATGTGCAGATTTCTGACTGTTGCTCAGTTTGTGAGAGTTTGGAGAAATGAATGTCTCAGAGTTTTTCATGATAGACTTATTAATGAAGCTGACAAAACATTGGTAAGCTTTTTTTATTTTATTAAAATGAGGTGTCTTACCTTTAAATCCTTATAAAATACATAAGGTGATCCTCTTTTTCTACATTACAAGACACACCCTTCATGCTATTATATTATGATACTATGGGAGGCTTTTAAGGGATAAGTTTGGTATTTTTCAATTCAAAACTGTTTCTTCAGCATTTTTTAAAGAAATTTTAAAAATGCTTTGTTCTTGCATCTCAGTGTGGTGCCATATTATGTTAATATGTAATAGAAAAAGCCTTCACACTTACTAAATATGTCCACTTTCAAACAGCAACGATTTTGATTTAAGCAAATGTGCCTTTAGCATCTGTGAGTCATCCTTGTGATAACAGAAGGAAACCACAAATTGTTATTCATACTCGTCATGTTGTTTTATTTGAAAAATACCAAACTATCCTTTAAAGTTTTTTTTTGTGTTTGGATTTACACCCAGGTTTGAGCTCTATTGTAGATCCGAGTGAAAATAATAAGCTTGACAAGCTCACATAGTTGGAACTTAGAAATCGGTTAAACGTCTTCAGTTGCTCTAAATTGTCTCGGTGTGTGTCCTGCTCTTTATAATGAGTAGCATTGTCTGCAGAACTCCGCTCACTACCTGCTAAAGTATTTCAGGAAGGAATGTTCAGGCTTACTAAAGTTTGGCTTCTGTTTTAAAAAGTGATGAGTGTCCCTTTTGTGCATGCTCACATTTCTGACTTTCACGTGCTTATATTTTCATCAGAAATGCAACGCAATAATAGACTTACTCCTTTGTAATTACTTGTGTGGAGACGGTAGACCAGGGGTCCCCAACTCCAATCCTGGAGGACCACCGTGGCTGCAGGTTTTCATTCTAACCCTTTTCGTAATTAGTGACCTGTTTTTGCTGCTAATTAGCTTCTTCTGAATTAATTTTAATTGACTTGTTTTTTAAGATTTTTTCGTCTGAATTTCTTCATCGTTCCTCTGAATTGTTTCCTTTCTTTCCTTAAACGGCACCCAAACAGAAATGAAATGTGAAGCCAACAGGAGACCAACTAATCAGGGCCTCAGACTCCAACCAGCTGCTTAATGAGGTGCTGAGTCTTGATGTTAATTAAACCCGTTCTTTAATTCCATAGCTTGTTGCTGCTCTCGTGGTGCATTAGCAGACATTTCTGAAATTGTTCATTTCCTCTTTTCTTAGAGCACCATTAAAATGTTTTGTGGACCTGAGCAGATCAACATTCGTGAGACGTTCATCTTTCTTTATTTTCAGATATTGTTTGATGGTCACAGTTTGCTGGTCTTGTTTTGGCTCATTTTGTATCTCATTATTGTTTGGCAGCTAATTAAGGAAAAGGAAACAATTAAAGGGGCCAGAGTCTTCAAGAGCAAGTCGATTACAATGAATTCAAAAGAAGTTAATTAGCAGCAAAACCAGGTCACTAATTAAGAAAAGGGTTAGAATGAAAACCTATAGCCATGGTGGCCCTCCAGGAATGGAGTTGGTGACCCCTGCTTTAGACAGTCAAGCTAGAGATCCACGATACACATTGGTGTAGTGAGGCAAAGAACCCAAGAGGTCAGGTTTTACACAGAATGAAAACCGTGGGATGTTGGTGGTGACAGATTTTTGACAGTTTCCAGGAGCAATTCCCTCTGTCCTGTCGTGTAGTACACCACCTGTCTCACTAATATGCACGTGTCTCGTCACTCGCAATGTCCCTGAGCTTGTCAGTCTGGGTGTCTGTTGAACATTGATTGATCACGAGATATTTAATTAGCAAGTTTATTTGGTAAAATGTTCATAGGGTTTTAATGTAAGAGCATTACATTTCTGTTGAAATTTTTCATTGCAACCCAAAAAAAAAAGCATACCGTTTAAAAATGACATTTTACATTTGGTTGTTTTTGTGCAGTACTTAAACTCTTTTATGCCACATTTATTAAATATGCAAAACATTCATCACTCCTCTCTAAGATGTTAATAATAAAGAAGAACAAAGCTGAATGAGCTGACCAGGAGTTCACAAGACCTTAACGACTCTTCTTAGTGAGAGAGTGACTGAAGTAGACACCGGGGGCTTGTAGTCCTCCATGAAACTGTGCAGGCCTCACGTCTAAACACAGCCAAGTCCCAACACATTTTCCTCTGCTGCATTATACCTCTGTACAGTCCTACACAGACCTTTAACAATGACTTTTCTCTTGCAACCTCAAGGTCCAGACACATATTAAAAACTTAATTGAAGAACACTTTAAATCTGAGTTGGAGTCCGCTATCCGCGATCCTATTCTTTTTGGGGACTACAGGACAGCGTTGAATGATGCAGAGCCCAGAGTATATGAAGACATTCAAGATTACGATGCATCCAAGGCTCTATTTCAGGTGAAATTCATATTGATTCATATTAAAATGTTGGATAATTTGGTTTTCGGCTCCTTTACACCTAATATTGGAATACCTTGTATACAGTTGGTTCTGCTTGAAAATAACCGGCTTTTCCTTTTGTTTTTTTTTTTTGTTTGTGAAAACATCTCGACACAGAACTATAAGGTTTTATACCAGAGATATTTGAGCAGAATCCTGTGTGTTATAAGGAGTTTTAGGTACAAACTCTTTGGGAATTGTACTGTATATTGGCAGCACCTTATCTTGCTTTGGGGTACTTCCTTATAGAATTAAGTTTTGCAAAAATCTGTTTGCGAACTTGATCATCGGGTAAGTGTACGATATATTTTGGGCAGGTTCCAGTCTGTGCAATGACTTCTGGGTGAGTTGAGTTGAGCTGCTTATATTTTGCCGGTCTAGAAAGGTTGTGGCTAATGGTAGGAAGTAGAACTCTGGTCGCTAATGCTCTTGGGAGTGAGCCTCGGAACTGAGGGTATAAGAGAGCAGACAGTAAATGACAGCGCCCCCTCTGTAATTGGGGTGGTATCATCAGATCTTGAGGAGCTCTGAAGATGTCCTCCTGTATACTTGTTTGTGACATAACCAATAAGAGCAGTCATTGCTGCCCAGCCAATCATAAAACACAACTTCTTATTGGCCTCTGGAATGTACTTAATTTACACAATGGCTAAAGAACTTTGAGTTTTGTCCAGAGTATTGCATTGTTTCACATTTTGAAATGTCTCTAAATGTCTGTCTGACTTGCCATAGTCCAGACGTTGTTTTTTTTGTCTACCTCATGTTGCCAAGTGAAGCTCCTCCCCACCAGGTAACATTACACTGGTAATGTTAAGCAAGACAGAGGGAGAATGGAAATAAGCATTTATCATGGGTCATGGGGTGCAGGTACCTAACCTTGCAGGAAACAACTCTGGCATTTAAGAATGCAGTACTATGTTTGTATTTTATTGTTGCACATGGTAAAGATTGTGCCTGCTGTCAAACAGAGACAACCAAACTTGTTCTCTTTATGAAATTAAATTATTTTTGGTTAACTTTAGTAATTGCTGTATCTTGGACGCGGGTTTTTGGATCAGGTACTTTACTGTATGTGCCACTTGATGGCAGTGGAGGATTTCAAGAAAGGAAACAAATAAACAGGTGGCATAGTGCCAGAGTGGGCAAAGCTGCTTGTTCATGAATCCAGGACCCTGCATTCAAACCTCTCCCAGTGGTTGTCTCTGTGGAGTTTGTTCTTGGTTTGGGCTTTCCTCTGGATACTTTTGTTTTGTTTTGACATTCCGAAAGACGTGTTAGGTTAATATGTGACTCTGAATTGTCCTGCATGAGTGTCATGGTGTATGTGGGCCTCGTGGTAGACCGCTGCCCAGTCCAGAGCTGTTTCCTGTCTTGCCCTCTGTGTTGCTGGGATTGTCACAGCTCCCAAGCGGAGCCTGATTTGGAATAGGCATGTTTAATAGTTAGGCGGCACGGTGACGCAGTGGGTAGTGCTGCTGCCTCACAGTTAGGAGACCTGGGTTGGCTTCTCGGGTCCTCCCTGCGTGGAGTTTGTGTGTTCTCCCTGTGTCTGCGTGGGTTTCCTCCCACAGTCCAAAGACATGCAGGTTAGGTGCACTGGTGATTCTAAATTGTCCCTAGTGTGTGCTTGGTGTGTGGGTGTGTGTGTGTGCCCTGCGGTGGGCTGGCGCCCTGCCTGGGGTTTGTTTCCTGCCTTGCACCTTGTGTTGGCTGGGATTGGCTCTAGCAGACCCCCATGACCCTATAGTTAGGATATAGCGGGTTGGAGAATGGATGGATGGATGGATGTTTAATAGTGTTATTTTATGTTATCCTGCAATTTCAAAAGTGATTTTTCAGTGACGTGCAGTGCATATCCAGGAAATTAAAACATAAATGAAACAGAACGCTTTTTCTCTTGGGGTGGTTCACACTACATCTGCTGATGGTGGAAGAACTAATAGGTAGTAGTGGAAATGCAAGATAATGCAGACCTGTGTTGGAGAATCTTTGTTTGAAATGTAGTCCTCTGCTCCATGCAAGTTTGGAACTGTGAATTCACTTACAACACCAGGCTTTGGGGTTTGAGAGGAAATCTGGAGAACCCGTATAGAAAAACTCACAACAGCAGATCCATGAGGCAGCAGCATTATCCACAGGGCCTGGGCATTTTTAATAAAATGTGTGGCTATCTGAAAATAAAATGATTAAAAACCCCTTTCATTTCGTTCAGCCACGTTCAAATTATTTTGAGGGGACTCTAAGGCTATGGCTGCACATTACATTTAAATAAAAGACTCAATGGCAACAAGGGCGTCAAGGTTCTCTCGGAAGATTCTTAGTGGTTGTCAACTGAATGTGCTTCTGGCAGTGCTGCTTCCTTTCTTACTTCAGCACATTTCATTACTTTTTAAAATTTGAATTTACTTTATAAAATGTCTAATTTCAGGAAATTTTGGAGGAGTATAATGAAACAAAATCACGCATGAACCTGGTTTTGTTTGACGATGCCCTGGAGCACTTGACCCGGGTTCACAGGATTATCAGGATGAATCGAGGACATGCTCTGCTCATAGGTGTCGGTGGATCAGGGAAGCAATCGTTAACTAAACTTGCTGCCTTTGCAGCAGGATGTGAGGCAAGTTTTATTAATCTGTCTGTTTATTTATTTTCCGCATTTCATAATAACACTTTGTAAAGCCACTTAATATTAGCTTTATTATAAGCAAGTTTGCAGTGTGCATTCTAATTATGTTTGTTTGCTTCCTTGTTTTTGGAAACAGGTTTTTGAAATCACGCTGAGTCGTGGATACGGGGAAAGCAACTTCCGTGAAGATCTCAAAACACTCTACCTAAAACTTGGAATTGAGAACAAGAAAGTGGTGTTCATGTTTACTGATGCTCACGTGTCAGAAGAAGGATTCCTGGAGCTGATTAATAACATGCTAACATCGGGTATGCAACAGTGCTGAACCAATCACTGCTTAGAATTTTATGTGTGATCCCGCTAGTAAAGTGTTGCTTTACATGTCAGATACATTTTCCAGATCCAGTGTGAATGAATCCTTCAGACAAATCTTCTTCTATAATACGCTATTGAGGCTGTCCGTTTGTCTGTCCAGAATTTTAAATCACCTGTCGCTTGCAAACCGTTTGACCTGAAATTTAGTACACAAATACTACGTGATGTCTACTGTCTGCTTTCGGGGTGATGATTAACCTGCAAGGTTATCCCTCTTTTTATTTTTATTTTATTTGATTGCAATATAAACTCTCAGCAGTGGCCAGCAGGACTGCTGTGTGGCGCGTGCGTACGGGCGCCGTTCTCATCCCCTACCACCTTCGCCATCACTTGCACTGCCTCTTCATATCTTAAATCATTCTTGAGGCAGATTGAGTTAAATTCAAAATGAAAGAAAATGTGCTAAGTAACTGCAACACAAACACTGACTTAATCAATTTTAACGTGAAAAGATGGCGGCGATAGAAGACAAGAAGCGGGCCGATAGGGTGGAGGAAAGAAGAGCTGCTCAGGAAGCAGCAAGCGCATCAACAGAGGATGAAAACTAGGAACGCTCATGTCAAGTGTATTCCCTGTACGTAATTGTGCAGTGTGCTGTTACTGGTGTTGAAGTATTTGATGCACTTATTCCAGATTTATTAACCTAATTGATCTGTACTTTATTTTAAAGTGATTTTTGCATCCACGCATGAAATAAGGATTATCTTGTTTATTTTGGACATCTGTTAGTCTAATGGGGTGGAGTGATGGCTCTGAAGGTAGGGATCTGCACTGGTAATCGGAAGGTTGCCGGTTTGAATCCCATAAATGTCAACATGGACTCTGCTCTATTGGGCCCTTGAGCAAGGCCCTTAACCTGCAATTGCTCCGTCCTGGGTATGACGTTAATCTGTATCCAGCCCTCGTGTAGACCCTCGAACGTGCAGGGAAAAACCTGGGGGTTGGTGGCAGAATTGGCACTCCAGCCACCATAAAAAACCTCCCACTGTTCCATTCCATCTGAACTTGTGTGGTGCTGAGGTGTCACCCATTGCAGGGCTGCACTCGGGTCCTAATCTGGGATCCTGAGGTGGTTTGTCGTGTGGTGGGTGCGGCAAGGCGCTGTATTAGCGTGGGCTCCTAACCTCCTCCTGTTAATCTAAATGTTTGTGGACAGTCATTAGTGTTAATGTGATCAATTGATAGCCTGGGGTAGTCACCCACTGTGTGGAATTTGCATATTTTTAAGTGACTTGTATTTATAATAACAAACTGTAAGTGTTCAACATGATCAATTTTTTCCCTTATGGATCTTTTAGATTCTAAGTTTATTTACCAAGGGAGAGTGAGTATAAATAACAAAGTCTTCTTTTTGGGTGGATGACGGGTTGCCTTTAACTATTTTCAGATCTCCTGGTCTTACTGCAGAACTTTGACTATTTAAACAGCAACAGGGTGCCTACAGTACACCACATACATTTGTGTCGAAGTGACAAGACTTTGGGCAATTGTTGTTGTGTGTGTCTTCAAAGTTAATTCTGGAACCTTTTTTTTAATAAAACATAATGCAAATGTTTATTTTTAATAGAACCTTTGCCCTCCTCATGCTCAGTCTACTTAGAATCCCATGCCCCTAATAAACATGATTTTCAGTACATTGCATAACCAGCTATTTTCTTTTAGGTATGGTCCCAGCTCTTTTCCCAGATGATGAAAAAGAATCCATTCTTGGACAAATTCGTGACGAAGCAGCAAAACTTGGGTTTGGACCTGCCAAAGAAAGTGTCTGGCAGTATTTTGTTAACAAGAGTGCTAACAATCTTCACATCGTCTTGGGAATGTCTCCGGTTGGAGAGACCCTCAGAACTCGGTGCAGGAATTTTCCAGGTGCAAAACTTTTTGCATGGTACCTCTTTGTTTTTTTTTTATATGCATATTTTATTTGTAGATGCTTATGTTTTATTTCTGTCTAAGGACTGGTGAATAACACTGGAATTGACTGGTTCCTGCCTTGGCCGCCACAAGCTTTGCAAGCAGTTGCCCAATCCTTCCTTGGTAAAGTGGAAATTCTCTCAGTGTTTACTGGATAGCCAGTTTTAATGTGTAATATTTATAATGATCTGTACAGTTTTGAAAGCATTCACAAGCTATGTAAAAGTGAATGATTCGAGATGATTTTTACATTTTACATTGTAGTGGATGTTACAAAAATAACTTTGATTCACGTAGACTCATTTTAATACTGGTCTGTATTGTCGTCTCACTCTTTGCTGTTTATCTGACCCCTCGATTGTCCGTCCTGAGAACCTCTCGCAGCTTAAGGGTTCCGTTTGTTTACACACACGTTTTGTGTGGTGTGGTTGGTAAAGCAGACTCTGCAGACATGCCACACAAGTAGTATGTTGCTTTTTTAACTTCACTTTGTCTTGCTTTATTTTAGAACTTATGTACATTTCTTTAAATAGTAAACAGTGTGTGTGTGTTTTTAATTATTGAAATCCTCTTGACAGGGGAGAATCCAATGATACCGTCTCAACACACTGAAGCAGTGACTGGTCACGTCTGCATGGTCCACGAGTCAGTTGGAGAATTTAGCAAAATATTTCACCAGAAACTGAGACGCAGCAACTATGTGACACCAAAAAATTACTTAGATTTTATTAATACATATTGCAAGCTGCTGGAGGAAAAAGATAATTTCATCTTGGGTATGAACTTTTATTTCCATACTGTATGTTTAGTTTGCCGGACTGTCTGAACTGAATTTTATTTTGATCTTGTCATTGATTTTTTTTTTTAATATTACATTTGAAACAGAGACACCAACAGCTACTGAAATATAATTGCAGTCTCTTTTACTGTTAACTTCCCACCAAACCTAGGAGGATAAACAGTTAAAGCATTATTTCACAAGTTCAGCTCTAACTCACATATCCTGATATTCAGAAAGATACAGCACTCCTGACACACTGCACAGTTATAACGGACTTCTTCGTCTGGCTGCTCTCGTTATGGGTCGCCACAGCAGATCATCTTCTTCCATATCTTTCTGTCCTCTGCATCTTGTTCTGTTACACCCATCACCTGCATGTCCTCTCTCACCACATCCATAAACCTCCTCTTAGGCCTTCCTCTTCTCCTCTTCCCTGGCAGATCTATCCTTAGCATCCTTCTCCTAATATACTCGGCATCTCTCCTCTGCACATGTCCAAACCAACGCAATCTCGCCTCTCTGACTTTGTCTCCTAACTGGAGCTGACCTTCTAATGTCCTCATTTCTAATCCTGTCCATCCTCGTCACACCCAATGCAAATCTTAACATCTTTAACTCTGCCACCTCCAGCTCTGTCTCCTGTGCCACCGTCTCCAGCCCATATAACACAGCTGGTCTATAAAAGACTTCGGATAGGATTCAATTTTAAAAATTAAAAGTTTAGAGGAACCAATGCTGTAGAAACATCTTCTCTTTATCTTTTATATTTATATAAACGATATATATTTTATATATATCTATTTAATTTTTAAAAAATCTATTTTTTTATTGAATGAAACTTTATAATTAGGAGATAATTGGGTTCATCAAACTTCTTATCTTGACCGGTGGTCCTGCACGTTTTTAAAGGTGTGAGATTCTTCTTCCACTTTCATCCCATTGCTTGCTACTCCTCACGTAGTCATTCTGTGCTTTACCTTCCACTCTGTTGATGTGCACAATGCACTTCAGTTTATTTTTTCTCGTCATATATCTTAATAATCTTCTCAGTAATATTTTTTTCTCATCTTAATTGTTTGCCTAATATTCTCATTGGCTCTGTCACATACATTATGAAAGTCACTCCTGTCATGCATGGGCTTTTTTCTTTCAACTCTAGAAACGTAACATTTATTAGTCAGGAATAAAGTAACCCATCTCAGAGTACCAGGTCTGCATTAAGGACATTCATGACAGAAAACATCACATCAGATCTTTTGTTATTTGCTCTGTTCCTTTTGTTAATAGTCAGGCTGCTGCTATTGTTATGTATATGTTAACGTAATTTACGTGCCTGTGTTGTATGCATCTGTTTTGGAAGCAAGCACTCTCAAGATAAAATGAAAGTGTGATTAAAACAGGAGGATTTAGATGAGGTCTGTGGAAGAGCAGTTGTCTTAAAAAGCATCATCAGTAAAAAGCTTGAGTGGAGTTATTATCTTGCATTGAAGAATAAAACTCCATGAATGTTTCATGATAAAAAGCAAACCAGAAAGAATTGCAACACATGATATGTGAGTGCCCTTTAATTTTATAGTAGATTTTCTCCTTGCTTTGTGTAATTTTTAAGAGATTTTTTTAATTTTTCATTCAGGGAGAACAAGACTTCCCAAGACGACTTCTAAATTTAAATCTTGCGATGTGCACTGTGACATCTTTTTTGCATACCACACTGTATTTCCATCTTCATTCAGCTCATTTTTCTTTCTCTACCTGTAACTTAAGATTGCATTTACAGAAAACACTCTGACAGGTTCAAAATTTGATTTCAAAGGTTTTGTACTTTTTTGGCAACCCTGAACATTACCTAGCCATATTCTGAGTGTTATTGAATGTGTCTGTGCCTCTGTGTGTCAAGACATTAGCTTGTTGATATTCAGTTTTAAAAGCAAATCTGTCAATCTTAGTGAAACGTAACACTGTTCTCAGCAGTGGAACATTTTAAGTTTTACAAAAAGTGCTCCTGTAGACTTTTCTTTATGAATAATACATATGTTGTGTGTGTGTGTGTGTGTGTGTACATAATATGGAAAGTATAAACAAGATGGAATTATTTCTGTCTGCGTGCCAGAATGTAAGCCTGTGAACAGGACAACTCTGAAATGAGCAACTCGAGTCAAATGACACCTGACACAGTTCAAGTGCTTTAAATTCATTACAAAAACTAATTCTGTTATCGTGTCCCTACAGAACAATTGGGGAAGGACAATATTAAGCTTTTCAACAAGATACGATCCTTCCATGTTATTCCACATAATAAAATATCGGCCTACAGCGTTTAACTGCTAATATCACGGCTTTATGTAGAGGAGGTCTTGTGCTGCATTATCAGGATAAAATTTTGGTAACACTTTAGTTTAGATACTGCCAAAAAGTATCTATTACTGACTTACTCTTAGCAAGACCTTAACAAAGGCTTCTTTTAGTCTTAATTAGGGTTATAAGACATCAATAGACAGGCTATTCACCTCTGTGCAGTGTGGCATGATGGTGAATGACTTGTTAATGTGAAGGATTCTCTGGTCTTACGCTAAATCTGTAATATCAAGAGAAATAAATGAGTCTCAGCTAAGCCACCTCAGACCACGCTGAAGTGAAGTTTTCCTAGCAGGTTACATTGCAGACATGAATAAATACTTGATAAGTGTTATGAAGACCCAAAGAAATGTTTGTTAATCTCTACACATAATAGTAAATGAGTAATATTTATTTGCAGTACCTAATCTAAAGTGTTACCAAAGTTTTTGGATGAATGTTAATATGAATATTTAAAAATCTCCTGTTTCTTTGAAGCACAATGCAAACGTCTGGAAGGAGGCCTGGATAAACTGAAGGAGGCGAGTGTGCAGTTGGAGGAGCTCAACTTGAAGCTGGCTGAGCAGAAAGTCGTTTTAGCTGAACAGACCGTAGCTTGTGATGCTCTGCTAGAGACCATAAGTGTTAGCACAGCCATCGGTAAGTGCTTGACTTCTTCATTCTTCATGCTGTGCCTCATGGGTAGACATTCCATTTGTTAGTCACCTCAAATGTGTTTCAGCTCTCCTGTTTTATTATTCACACTGGCTTCATGTGTTGTTCAGTCACCATATCTTGGAGTACTGTGATTCCAATGTCAGACTCCCTTTTTCTCCTGTGCTTCTAAGCTTAAAATTGCTAAGTAAATACAAGAAGTAAGCCTGGGCAGGCCCGTGACAGTGGTTCAGATGGATTGGGTTTGTCACGTGAATGTGGTTCACAAAAGGAAAAAAAATGCTCTTAGTCTACCAATCTACAGGGTAGTCCAGATCTACTGTAATTATGCAGATCCAGATCGTGTGGATGACTTTAATTTATGCGGGGATGATTCTTCATGTCGTCAGTTCACACACTTCTTGATGGTCTCTGACTTTTCGGGTGATTTTTTATGTAATAAACTTAATAAGTTATAGCGTAATGAAAATTGCATAATTAGATCTGGACCACCCTGTATTTAGTTGTATAGACCAGTGTCCCATCCAGCATCACCACATTCTGCTTTTGCTGCGTCTTACCTTTTGAGAATGACTTCAACTCAAAGCTTTTGCCTTTCTCCAGTGTCTGGGTGTCTTTCTTTAATTTGTTTTTGGCTATGAAATTTTCCTTTTAATTTGCTATTGTTTGCTAGTCATATGCTTTATTGTGACCAATTTTGAATGTTCTTTTTTTTTTTTTTTTTATTTCTTGATTTCTGCTTTTGAATACCGAGCTGTCTTCTGTTAACATCTCTCTGTGTGTGACTGTTCTGCCTTGTTCACTTTTTAAAAAAGTTAGAAAATCTAAACATGGTCTAATATTCAGTACGCTTTGAAGACTTGGCTGTTTCAAACATTGAAACGTTTAAAATTTTTGTTTATTTACTTCATCAGTGACAGAGTGATTACATTTTTGTAACAATGCACTTAAGTCAAAAACAACAAGCATTGAATATGTCAAATACATGTTTGCATTTTCCAATATCATATCATTTAAAAGTCATCCCAAATAGGCTTGAAATGGCTGAAAGTGGTCATTTAATGCCAGGTTCCAACTCGAGGGTTGACAAAATGGCATTATATGGCTCTGAGGCTAGGGATCTGCACTGGCAATCGGAAGGTTGCCGGTTCAAGTCCCGTAAATGCCAAAAGGGACTCTGCTCTGTTGGGCCCTTGAGCGAGACCCTTAACCTGCAATTGCTGAGCACTTTGAGTAGTGAGAAAAGCGCTATATAAATGCAAAGAATTATTGTTATTATTTTATGATGTGCTGTCGTTAGTTGTTGGCTGTGGAGGATCAATGGCTAATTGAAGTTCATATTGTTTCTAAGAACTCAAACCTTTTTGTCGATACTCTGGTCTCCTTACATTGACTCAAAGCGTCAAAAGATAACAAATAAGTGCCCAACGGTTGGGTGAAGACCACATGTATGATTTCATTGACTTTTATTTGTATAGAAATGCATTGTAAAAGATGTTATATAGCTTGTAGGTGTGCAGTTTAACCAGTCTTTGCAAACTAAGCTTGGCATGACTACACCAGCTCTTGATATTCAGCCACACTGCCATTGCAGTACATTTTGGAAGGTTCAGTTTTTGGAGTTATATTTTTGAAGCCCAGATGTTGCTTTGTTGTGGGCACGTGATGGCTGACCTGCATATGCCTTCACTAGCACTGTGTATTTGTTTCTCTGTACATTTTGGGCTGTTCCTTTCATGTAGAGTGCTTTATAATTTCTTTGGGTGTCCTAAAATATACACACAGATATAAGAAACACTACCAATTAAAGGTTCAAGATGTGTAAATATTGGAAATCTCCTTATTAATTCCACAAAACCTAATTATATTATTGGTGCTTTTCAACACATTTTTACAAAGAGACATATTTCTGCTTTCTCATTATAAGATGGAAAATTAGTTTTCTCATTGTTAAAGCAGAACATCCATCCATTCATCCTCTTCTGATAATCCAAGTTTGGGTCGCGGGGGCAGCAGCTTGAGCACAGATGCCCAGACTTCCCTCTCCCCGGCAACTTCTTCCAGCTCTTCCGGGAGAATCCCAAGGCATTCCCAGGCCAGCCGGGAGACATAGTCCCTCCAGCGTGTCCTGGGTCTTCCCCGGGGCCTCCTCCCGCTTGGACGTGCCCGGAACACCTTACCAGGGAGGCGTCCAGGAGGCATCCTGATCAGATGCCCGAGCCACCTCATCTGACTCCTCTCGATGCGGAGGAGCAGCGGCTCTACTCTGAGCTTCTCACTCTGTCTTTAAGGGAAAGCGCAGACACCCTGCGGAGGAAACTCATATCAGCTGCTTATATTTGCGATCTCGTTCTTTCGGTCACTACCCATAGCTCATGACCACATTTGAGGGTAGGAACGTAGATCGACTGGTAAATTGAGAGCTTTGCCTTTTGGCTCAGCTCCTTTTTCACCACAACAGACCGATGCCGAGCCCGCATCACTGCGGACGCCGCACTGATCCACCTGTCGATCTCACGCTCCCTTCTTCCCTCACTCGTGGGAACCTCTCGGGGTTGGGTGCGAGATCCTGCCCCAAGTGGAAGAGTTCAAGTATCAAAACAGAACATTGTTCTTAAATCTATTTTCCTGCTTCTGGTGTTCATTTCCTTTTTAGTTGGTTTTAGACAGGGTGTCCATAAAGTGTCCATAAAGTCCATGTGCAATTTAAAATAGTTGTAACTTTGTGTGTGATAGAAAGAATCTGTAAAAAGGATTAGAAAGAACAAACGGTTACATTTTTTATTGTTCTCGTTAATTTTCAACATGTCCACCATCATTACTAATACAAAGGGTAATACGATTCTGTCGTTCTCTGAGAACATTTTCAAGCTGATTTTCGGTAACACCAGCAATCACATGAGTTATCCTTCTTGCAAGTCTTCTAATGATCGAGGTTTGGTTGAATAAATGTTCATTTTCACATGTCCCCATAAAAAGAAATCCAATAGGGTCAAATCTAGCGAACGTGGAGGCCAAGAAAATGGTCCACCTCTTCCAATCCATCTGTTAGGGAATTTCTCATGTGGAAACTGTCTAACGTGCAAAGTAAAGTGACAAGGAGTGCCATCTTGTTGAAACCCTGTATTCTCTGTCAGTCCTAATTGTTCAAGTGGAGGAATAAAGTCATTTTGCAGCATTTCTAAATAGCTATCACCATTAACAAAACGCCCTTCAAAAAAGAATGGCTCTACGACTCGATTTTTTCCCAAAGCACACCACACATTAACTTTAGGAGAATATCTTTCAAGTTCAACAGACTCGGGTGGATTGTCAAATAATAAATAAAACTTCTCAAGACAAAAAAAACGAGATACATCAAGCTTTCTAATCCGTTTTATGAATTCTTTCTGTCACGTATACTTACAAAGTTACAATTATTTTAAAATGCACACGGACTTTATGGACACCCTGTAATAAACAAAGGCTTCTTTTTGTTTTGAAGAACCTGTGTGTAAAATATGGGGTAATGAACAGAATGTCAGTCAGGTGCCTAACTTCTCCATGCATTTGTTTGCAGCCAAGGAGAAGGAGAAACTAGCTGTGGAGAAAGCAGCAGAAATCGAGGAACAGAACAAAGTGATAGCGGTGGAGCGAGAAGATGCTGAGAGCTCTCTGGCCGAAGCTATACCTGCGCTGGAGGGGGCGAGGGTGGCCCTGCAAGACCTGGACAAGTCTGATGTCACTGAGATCAGGTACGGCATCTTTGATGAAATATTAATAAGGCACCAACATCGCTGCCCTTTGGATCGATTTCTTTTAAATTAGCCGTAAGTGTAACGGTGTCATTTGCTTTATCTGCCTGAACGTTTTTTCTTTTCTTCTTTTAATGTATTTCATACATTTCTCACACAAAGTCATTTTCGGGGTGATGATTGACCTCCAAGGTTATTCCTCTTTTTATTTTATTTTATTGTAATATGACTCTCGGCAGCGGCCAGCAGGGTGGTCGTGTGGCGCATGTGTACAGTTGTCGTTCACTCCCCTATCACCTTCACCATCACTACCCCTACCTCTTCATATCTTAAATCATTGTTGAGGCAGATTGAAGACTTAAGTGCCAGCTTAAATGAAAAATTAAGGAAAACGTACTAAGTAATTGCAACACAAACACTGACTTAATCAGTTTTAATGCAAAAAGATGCTGATGAAAGAAGAGAAGTAGCGGGTGGAGAAAAGAAGAGCTGCTCAGGAAGCAGCAGGCGCATCAACCTCTGAGCAAACGAATGCTAAACGTACAGAGAAAGAGGAGGAAAACTAGGAATGGTCAAGTCAAGTGGATTCACTGCATGTTATCGTGCTGTACGCCATTACTGGTTTACAATAATAGCTGTACTGTTACGGCTATTGTGTGAGTAAACAACAATATAAAAAAGGGAAAGTGAGTGAATTAAAATAGTAATTGTTTTTTTTTAATTGCCAAAGTACATTGGTGCTGGAAGTTCTTCCTAAATACATTCCGACATTTCTACTTTATTTTATAAATTATTTGTCATTATGTCTGCAACAGTTTTCTTTTTATTGTTCTGAGGACAGTTTGCTAACTTGCCTTGAACTAAAGCATGTAGTCGTACAAGCAGGTATTTTCTTTGTCAATCTCTGTGTTAATTTTTATGGCTTTAGTATTGAGTTTCCATGGCACAGGAAACATGATCTTATTTAGATTTCGTTTGGATTGTTGTCTTTGCTTTTTTTTAACCCAGTAAAGCCAATGAATTTCCTTTAGTAATGGTGCCAATACAGTGACTCGGAGCAGGAGACTGCAACACTGGTGTATCAGTGTTCATGGCACAATGGAAGTACTTTGTTCAAGGATATTGTACGGTGGGGGCGGCGAATAAATGACACCCTGAGAGGAAACCTCTGGGATTCCCATGGGGTGCTGCAGGGTAGCAGGTAAGGCCAACCAAGAGCTGGAGATGTTCCATAGAGAGGCGTGTAACTTGACATGTGCCACGTGTGCCTGACTCTCCAGCAGAGAGCGTAACTTCAGCAGTTCTGGTAGAAGACCAAACCAGCTCCTACGGTGCAACACATTTCCATTCTAGATCTTTATAAAAATGGCGTAAATGTGTTCTGTACTTTATATACAGATATACACATACTCATATATGTGAACTCTGAAAATCGGCTATGACCTGCTGCTCTTGATTTGGCTCTACTCGAACACTGCCACTTGGAATTTTCCTTTTCAACTCTTTTACTGTATAGTTAGTCTGTAGTGATAGTTTTAGGATTTGTAACAAATGAACTGCTATTTAAATTTGCTTTTTATTAACATTTGTTATGCTGTGTAACATTCTGTACTTGATAAACAGTAGTGCTGCAGAGATTTATCGTATTTCATCCGTCCACACTACTGGTGTAAACATTTAAGAATCTCTTAGTCGTGGGCACCACACATCAGTGTATCCTGCAGGTCTGGATTGGCTTATCTGAGCAGCAAGTGATGGCAGCCCCAGTCACGATGGGCTCAGTTTCGTCTAGCGCCCATTCTTTAGTTCATCAGCGACAGTCTGCTGCTATTTCTGGAGGGAAATCCTGCCTACGGTTTAGAAGGGATGGTGTCAAAATGTGCTTATTTTATCTGTTGGGGGGATAGATTTCAGAATATTTGCCAAGGTGACCTCAATGCATTTTCTGTTTTCTGCCACTTACTGAAGGAAAATGTAAGTACAGTATGATTGTGTTTTGTACGCATGGTTTGGTTTTTAATATGTGTTTTTGAAATACTGTGCAAAAAAGCCGTGTGTCTTACCTGCACTGCTGTGATTTGTATTTTATATTTTTATGTTGCTGTTCTGTAGTGCATGCAATGATTGATTCGTCAGCAGTTCTCGAGTTCAAATAAATTGTGTTGTAAAAGTGATTTTTTACAAAATTCAGCAGTGACCACATGACCAGCACTAGTGGAAGGTCAACAGTTTAATGTCAGAGAGACCTTTAAACTTCAGACAGTGGTGATGCTTAGAGCTTCCACTTGTGTCACATTATGGTTATTGAGGGAAAATGGAGGGGGAAAAAGAAACCTGACGTTTGTTTTTTAGAACATTTAGACTACTGTGCTTGAGGCTGACGACACCGCGACTCCATGTCGTTACGTTAAACAAACAGGAATTATATCCGAAAAAGACAAACCCTTCTTGGGCATTACAGATGTCAATAAATCAAAAAAGTAAAGCACAATACTAGTACATAAGTACTTTCAGCAATGTTTAAATATCTATGTTTGTTTCTGTAACATTTGTTTAAACTCGGTCTTATTTTTGTTAGCTTTGTCAATTGAGGCTGATGCTTGACAAGTTCACACCTTAACCTTTGGACCTAGGGATTTTTAGTGAACTTCTTAATTAAAAATAAAAAAATGAAAAATCTAGCAAGGTCTTCTGGCATGCTGAAGGATCTAGAGGCCACATTTATTATTATTATTTATATACTGGTAATCCTAGACATGACCCAGAAGACGTTATAAATTAAAATGTAAGTACTTAATGGACTGTTTCCCTCAGTGATTCATTTAATAGTAAAGTTTTGGTGCTCTGCTTCTCACAGGTCTTTTGCAAAACCACCCAAACAAGTTCAAGTGGTGTGTGAGTGTATTCTCGTCATGAAGGGATATAAAGACATCTCTTGGAAGTCTGCTAAAGGGATGATGTCTGAGACAAATTTCCTGCGGACTCTGATGGAGATGGACTGTGATGCAATCTCCGTAAATCAAGTAAAAACTGTAAAAGGTATTTTGCATTGTGAGCATTTTTCTGTCTTTAGAAACTATTTTTAATATTTTTGTTTAATTTTTGTTCATGATTGAGATTTTTACATATGGCAAAAAAAGGAATGACAAAGTGACATTTATTGTATGTGGTGGTTCATCGATTAGTGCGTAAAGGTTACATTAGCATGCTTTTTCTGTGCTGTAAACATGCGTGAGGTCTTACCAACCTCTTGTTAAAATAATTTGCAGTTTACTGTGCGTTTCTTATGTACTGAAGAAAGTAGCAACTTTTTTTAGTAGTAGGAAAAAGTATTACCATATACACTCGCGTAGAAGTCGGGTCTTGAAACCCAAAATATTGATCATAAAATCAGACCCTGACTTACACGCCTGTTCAAAAATGCGACACTTAAATTATTTTTTTTGTTACATCTTCTTGCCTCCTCCAATCTCACATCAGTTTCTCAGTCACATTGAATTTTGTTGCAGCAGTGCAGTTACCGATTTCTTTCGCCACTTCAACGACTTTTAATTTTAAAAGCAGCTTCATATTTTCTTCTGATCTAATGCTCCATCGTAGATAAGGGATGCTCTTACGTTAAAGGTGTATGAGGGGGTGAGATACACAAATCAGTGCAAACGTCACTTCGGAATAGTTTGGGTATCACCGTGTGGTCATGTAGGCACAATACATAGAAAAAAAGGTCGTGTGCTCCGTGGTGACTCTCTCAGGTACGGAAGCGTATTAAGGCAACCGAGAAAAAAAAAAAATATGGACACAGTGAAGAAAAAAAAAAAAGTATATTTCGGGAATAAAGTCGAGGAGAGGAAGAGAGGAAGTCCGTTTAAGAAGCATGTACTGAGTAACATGGCTCAGGGAACACTTAACACAAAGCATTTAATGTGCTACATTACTTATGACGGGGATTGAGAAAATCTAGTAAATTAAACATTGATTTTAAGATGATGTTTATGACGTTCTACTTTAATGACAATAAACTGCGAGAATAAAGTCAACATGTCGACATACACTTTTTTTTTCCTTCACTGTGTCCGTATTTTTTTTTCTTCTCCGAGGCCCTAATACGCTTCTGTACTCAGGTGGGCCAATACTCTTTTATCAATACCGTGAGTTTTCCGTGTTCGATTTATACGACTGACATAAAATACCAGAAATTATACGTTAAAATCAAGCCTCGACTTATCCGTGGGAGAACTTAAACGCGACTATATACAGTATTGTAACACTTTAGTTTAGGTCCAGAAATATGTATCTATTACTCTACTGATGTTTTAAAAGTGTTATGAAGACCAAACAAAGCCTTTATTAAGGTCTTATTACATAAGTGTAAATAAGTTAGAGATGTATTTAAAGTGTTACTGTATTATTTTATGGATGAACAATAAGCTTATGCTTTTAATACAGGATTTTTGAAGAATCTGAACACATCACTTGAAGAAATGCAAGGAATTAGCAAAGCGGGGTCAGGAATGTTAAAATTTGTAGAGGCAGTGATGGACTATTGTGATGTGGCCAGAGAAGTAAAACCCAAGCGAGAAAAGGTACTTTAAAGTTACATTTTTGTAATGCCTTTCACCTTTTTTGTATCTGTTTTGTAGCATCAGAATGAATGTTTACCATAAAAAGTATGGTAAGATGTTCCTTCAGCAGTATTTGTTTGATACTTTTTTCCTTCTGTAGGTTGCTAGACTGGTGAAGAACTACAACCAGAGTATGCGTGATCTAGAAAAGATTCAGAATGAGCTTTCTGCTATTCAGAATGAATTAAAAGGGCTTACAGAACAGTATGAGCAAGCCAGCAGGGAGCAACATCAGCTGCAGGAGAAAGCAGAGATCATGGAGAGGAGGTTGATTGCAGCAGATAAACTTATATCAGGCCTGGGCTCTGAAAATGTTAGGTGAGAAAGATGCTTCTACTATGAATTTAAAAGTAATATGTTGATTTGCCTTTAATGAATTTACCCATTACATTACTTACCTTGTGTTGTCTGTAGTAATGGTTGGGAAAAAAAATTGAAATGTCATGTTTTTATGGAGAAACAAATGAACAAAATGACTGACTCAGCAGTCTTCAATAGGTAGCAGTGCTGAACAAACAGCAAACAGTATCACAACATCCATGTCAGAAATCTCCCATTTCTACTAGCGTCACATAATCCGCATGTCCAGTGTCCAGTTTTATGCTCACGGCATCACAAACACATGAATGTTGGTTAAGATATTGTAAAGTAAACCACTTCTGGAAAATTGTCATGAATGGCCTATGTCGCATTCAAATGGGATTGAGTACCGGACTTGAAGACCTGGCTGTCTGTTCATTTGTTGCTTGTTAATCCACAGTGTAATATTTATGGGTTTTTCAATGGCCGTTTGTAAAGACGCACCTTTGAATTGGCTTTTTGTAGTAGCTCAGGTATGCACAATTACAAGTCCCACTTGATGATATTATCGCTCCCATTTCTTAGACTGTTAATATCTTATTGTATTCCTCTGTCAGACCACACTTTGCAATGCTGATGCAACGTGAGGTGAAAAGTAGGTAAAGAATACGCCTGACCAATGAATGAGCAAACTCCCAAGCTGTTCACAACAGGATTTTCCAGAAGTGGTTTATTAAAACGTATTTTAGCCATAAACCTATTTTTGTGACTTTGTGTGCAAATGATATCTGACATATGAATTATGCAACACAAATAAATAGAGAATTTTATTAAGGATGTTTTTTTATTTACTGTTAGTTCAACATTAGTACCCATTGAAGACTATAGGGTCAAGATCTCAATTGCTGTGAAAACAGAAATTCCTTAATCTTGAATTCATAAATTTTCATTTTAAGCTTTAAATCACTATATACACATATGAACAAACAACCCTTGTTTTGGATTTTTGCTTGTCTTCCCTTTTGCATAGATGGACCAATGACCTTGAAGAGCTGAAGCAGAGGAGGGTGAGACTGCTTGGGGACTGTTTGATCTGTTCTGCGTTTCTGAGCTATGAGGGCGCCTTTAACTGGGAGTTTCGAAATGAAATGGTGTATCAGGTGTGGCTACAGGACATCCTGGACAGGGAGATACCTGTCAGCAAGCCGTTCCGCATAGAGAACCTTCTCACGGATGATGTAGAGATCAGTAGGTATGTGTGTCTCTGCTGTTTTTTCCCTCCAGCATACCAACCATTTTCTAAACCCACTTCATACTGGACATTTTCTGAACATTTTGTGCACATTACATTATTATTGACTGCAATTATAGAATATAAAAAAACAGTAATTGATACGTAATATAGAAATGTGTTTCAGCCATTAAATATGATTCTGTTTGCTGTCTAATTTTGTAATTGTTCTTGATTTATATATATATATATATATATATATATATACACACTGTATACTGTATAGTACTAGTCAAACGTTTTGCATACACTCGATACTTATTTTTGATCTTAATTCTTTCTGCTTCAATACCTGAAATCTGTTTCTGCAACAAATATAAACAGGGAACCTGATACTTACATATACACTTCTTTTGAAAACAAAACCTTTGAGTTTAAAACATACTTATTAAATTGTCACCCTCAGTAGTTGAAATGACGGTGAGTCAATGTTTAAATTTTGAAAACTTCAATAATGAAACCTGCTTTCATGAGGGCTGCCATAGGAAAGGCAGACCAAGAGTTACTGTCCCTGAAGAAAATCACCGATTTACTGGACATCAGAGTACATCCCAAATAAACACTTCATGGAGTTTGAGCAATAGACTTCAAAACTACAGAGGTGACTGCCGGAATCCGTCTGTCTGAGTGCTCTTTACCGTAGCCCTTGGGCCGTACGTTTATCCAATAACACAGTTGCACTGTCACCAAGTGAATGTTTCCTCATGATGTTCGGGGGAATGGTATACCGATATTTGAACACACTTTGGATGATCTATAACTAGCTCAAAAATCCAATAGTAGACATCTGCTGGAACTGAGATCAGAAGGCCATTCCTCTTAAATAAACTCCCCTGTCATTTACCCCAGGTCTTCTAGTAGGACTAAAAAGATGGTAAACTGTAACTGATGTATTCTGAAATTCCAGCCCCACACGTGGTTGTCTATGATCCCCTGTGCACTGTGATGGGTGTGCATTTTTAGTGCACTCTTTGTTTAAATGGTAGTCCTACTGTGAGCATGAGGTTCCTGACAAAACACTTGATATCATCACTGGACATCAACCGATCCAATCCATGTGAAGATCAGGATTCTGTATGTAGGGTATTTATAATAATGTAGTTTTGATATCTCAATTTAAATTGCATAATTTGGTATGAACGAAATTTTTATAATTCTGATTTGTGTAAGTTTTACGTTAATAAACATTTCATAATTTACGTTCAAGTTCAATTTGTTGTTGTGCATCTAATGCAATGAAATTTCACTTGTATGTCTGTGACAAGGTCCTTTACTGACCAGGCCTGAATATAATCCAGTTCAAAGGAAATCAACAAAACACACCACTCAGAAACATTAAACTGAGAATAGCCGATGCTAAAAGAACTATCAGGAGGAGCTGATACAGTATGGGGGGTGTAAAATAACAGCAAATATATTAAAAGCAGATTTAGGAATCATACTACAGTATAAAAGTACAAATGGGTTTAAACATTTGCAGACCAGATGAGTTTTCCGATGTTAGTGTCCACTAATATATCACACTGAGAAACGGGAACCGCTGAAATGACAGAACAGTAGTTGAAAAGCTGGAGTGAGGAGTGGATATGAATGTTTGATCTGAATGTCAAGCCAGACGATTCTTCATCAACAGACTTGCAGTTAGATTTGTTTTTATCAATAATTGTCTCTGATGAGGATGGCATGATGGGGATTATCACTCACAAATCCATCGAAATGACTTTGATTCCCACGGCCAGTCATTATCCGTATGGAGTTAGCGTTCACTCCAAATGTCTGCTGGGTTTTTGTTTTGCTAATGCATTCCAGATACGTACATACAGCATGTGCCTTTGTGTCTGTTCAGTTAATTAGTGACTCTGCTATTCCGTTCGCGTGCATGAGTGGCGCTCCAGCTCAGGACTCATTTTCTAACTTGCGCCCAGTGCTGCTAGGATCACTCTGGCCTGCTTTGGCCCTGAAATGGGTTGTACACTTTTGAAAATGTTATTTGGTGTATCGCCATTGATGTTTGCACCACACTTTTCTGAATAAGAGTAGAAGGAATACAACAGACGTCCTCAGCTGGATTTGCTTAATAGGAAGATTAAAGTTTTTCTTGTAAGTAAAATTTTTTAATGCTTCAGTAAAGGTTTTTGCTATATTTTTATAAGAAGGTTTTTGTTATATATTTTTGCTCATTACTGTAATAAATAAAAACCTTCCTATGTTTGTTCCGAATCTCCTAACAATATTTCTCACTAGGGGGCAGAATTAATCTGCTTTGTTGCCTTGAAAAGAAATTAAGAAAAATACATCCAAGGGGGAGAAAAATAATAATTTACTTTTCTCATAACCTTATGGACGATACTTTTACTAGGCAAATGAATCATCATCTTCACATGTACTATTTCCAATGAAAGATTTAAAATGCCAGGCTAATATTAGTCAGTAAAAGTCCATTTTTACAGTCGGTCTGTTCACACATACTGTACAGTACTCAAGGTGGGTTTGTAGTGAGTCTTCATTTTAAATCTTTTGTGTTGTCCTTGTGTTAGTTTATGAGTGTTCCATCACGTGAACATCAGTGTGTGCATGAGTGTCACAAATAGTCATCTGGGATAAGCTCTGCCATCCGCGTCAGCCCTGGGCTCGGGATCAACGAGGTTGAGAAAATGGGTTTACAGTAGCCATGTTGGTATGTTAAATTTAACAATGATGATCTTAGCTGGGCAAACAAGAAAAACCAAACTGCTATTTGATACAGTAATATTGTGTTACATCCATCCATTGTCCAACCCGCTATATCCTAACTACAGGGTCACAGGGGTCTGCTGGAGCCAAGGCAGGAAACAAACCCCGGGCAGGGCACCAGCCCACCGCAGTATTGTGTTACATCTAATGCAAATTATACATTTTTAATTTGAGGGAAGACTTGCATTATGCCAGTTATGATAATTCAAAATCTAAAACGTATATAAAGCCCAAATACATTTAATATATAAGTTTCAAGTCACCCTATTGTATTATAGGTGGGGATCAGAAGGACTTCCTCCTGATGAGCTGTCTGTTCAGAATGGGATTCTTACCACGAGAGCCAGCCGTTTTCCTCTTTGTATTGATCCACAACAGCAGGCCTTGAATTGGATCAAGAAAAAAGAAGAAAAGAACAACCTTAAGGTAGTCCAAGACACCTTCTATCTATTGCTATAGCCTAACATATTTATTTCATAACCCTTACAGTGGGCAGAACTCTTCACAGCCACAGGAGGTAAGATTGAGGGTGTTATACAAAGTCTCTGTTTTTCTTACCAGCTAATTTTAGATACTTGGGTTTTGTTGCCTCTTTCGTTTTTTGTTACTTGTCTGGCGCATGCAACTTTTTCTAGCTGAGCCTGACTGAAGTATCTGAGGGTCTTCCAGTCCCTGTGGCCCACCTGCTCTACTGCCAATGTTTTTTAAAACCACCACGGGGTGGCTGTTGATGCTGGTCTTCCCTTCCCATTAGGCCCATTTACCATTGGTAACTGTACCAGGAGAACAAGATGCCCACAATTGTGCCTTTTTACTGGGCATCCTCTGCATGCCAGATTGAGAGCCGACTATATGGGAGAACCTCTACATCTTGACCTCTCCTTTGGGAGGTAAACTGGGAATATCCCACCGGGCAGAGAGACCCATGGAAGGCCCAGGACAAGCTATTGTGTTTATATCTCTTGGCTAGAATGGAAAATGTGGGAATTAAAATGGTAGCTAAAGACTGAGTTGAACAGATCAGGTCTCCCTAGTCCCAGCAAAAGTCTCCTGCCATTATAACACATATTTGAAAACTTATATCTGATCAAATATTACTATGTTATACTATAGTTGTCAACAGTATTTTTATGATATTAATTATAAAGCAATATAAAGAACTCTGTGTGGCTACTGAGAAAGATGGCCTATGCTAATGCTTAAACTAGATGTAATTAATTAAGAACAAGTAACATGTGGCTTTTGTTCCTTACTGTTTAATGCTTGTATTATTCTTTGTTTCAGATCTCTTCTTTTAATGATCCAGATTTCCTTAAGCAATTAGAAATGGCTATAAAATACGGATTCCCTTTCCTTTTCCAAGATGTTGATGAATACATTGATCCAGTGATCGATAATGTTCTGGAAAAGAACATTAAAGGTCCCGAGGGGCAGCAGACTATTCTGCTAGGGGACAAGGAAATTGATTATGATCCTAACTTTAAACTGTACCTCAACACCAAACTGGCAAATCCAAAATTTTCTCCATCTGTGTTTGGAAAAGCAATGGTCATTAACTACACAGGTAATAATAATAATTTATATTAATAGCTGTATGTACGAAGAAAAGCACATTCATTGTTTTAGTCTGTGGTTCTCAAATTGTATGGATTTATGTGATGGAGGTAAAATATAATAATAAATGTGCAATGTGTAAAACTATCCTGTCGAGTGTATCATGTTTAGCGCCTAAAATGTTTTGCTGGGATATTTTGATGTTGCAAATGACTGATGATATAATAAACATTAAAGATAAGGATTAATTGAATTAAGAGTTCAGTTTGAAATCAGATTAAATATTAAATCCTGCTATCACAATCTGTATAACATCACAGCTGTGGTGTTTTGTTATTTCATCTTCTTTATTATTTTTGCATTTGTTGTGGTGCAGACAGAAGGTTCATCAGCCAAAAGTATAAAAATAAACAGGATATTTTTAAATTCTAAGAGCATGTGATGACTCTTTTTCTCATTTTCATAATTTGATGTTATTATGTTTTTTGAATAAATGAATTTGTTCTTGCTATTCAGATTTTGTTTGTGGGAAGTTGAAGTAAAACTTGAGAGGTATTTCTCTTATTTTGTTTTCTCTAGTTACTCTGAAGGGTCTGGAAGACCAGCTCCTGAGCGTTATTGTAGGATTTGAAAGGAAAGAGCTGGAAGAGCAGAGAGAGAGCCTCATTCAGGAGTCGAGTGAAAACAAGAAGCTGTTGAAGGATCTGGAAGACTCCCTGCTGAGGGAACTGGCCACGTCCACCGGCAACATGCTGGACAATGTCGAGCTAGTCCACACTTTGGAGGAAACCAAGTCCAAAGCTACAGAGGTCTGTGCCGGTGTATATGGAAAATGAAGATTACAATGCGTATAGCCTAATAAATTATTTTGTTATATGCAATATTAGGTAAAATGCATAAATGAATAATTTTATTTTTGATTTGTTTAGTCTTTAATATTGTTTTGTGCTTTGCAAAGTGCAGGATAGATTTTATGATGTGTACAGAAAACAGTAAACTCCTCGCGTGCATAAATCACACCAATTCTAGAGTTACATATTGCAAAGAAATCTGCCAATTCCAAAACAGAAGATGTGGACCTGAAGCAGTCAAGGTGTTACTCCTCCTCCTCCTCCCTCCAGAACTGAGTGTTGTTGTATGGTTACTGCTGACTGCTGTTGTGAGCTGTGCTCTTTGCACTGTTGTTCACTTCGGCACATGATGTGATAGAAGACACAATCTTGAATAACGCACATCAAGTAGCATTCTAGGAAACAGAATGAGTGTAGTATCTGACTGATGTGGAGGTACCAGACATACTTATTTACTGACCCAGTAAATTGCTTGTGTAAATCAATAGGGTTTTCCTTCTATTATTATTACCGTATATACTCGCGTATAAGTCGGGTCTTGAAACCTGCAAAATTGATCATAAAATCAGACCCCGACTTATACACCCGTTCAAAAATATGACATTTAATTTATTTTTTACATCTTCTTGTCTCCTCCAATCTCACATCAGTTTCTCAGACATATCGAATTTTGTTGCAGCAGCGCAGTTACCAATTTCTTTTGCCACTTTGACAACTTTTAATTTAAAACCAGCTTCATATTTTCTTCTGATTGAACACTCCATCCTAGATAAGGGATGATCTTACGATAAAGGTGTATGAGGGTGTGAGATACACAAAACAGTGCAAATATCTCTTCGGAATAGTTCTGGTATTACCGTGTGGTCACGTAGGCACAATACACAGATAAAAAAAGGCTGTGTGCTCCGTGGTTACTCTCTCAGGTGGGCTTTAGCATATCGTAATCTCTTGAACCAATAGTGTCAATTTTCTGCATTTGACTTATACGACGGACATTATAAAATACTGGAAATTATATGGTAAAATCAAGCCCGACTTATCAGCGGGAGAACTTATCCGCGAGTATATACGGTAATATCTTCTTCTTTCAGCTGCTCCCGTTAGGGGTTGCCACAGCGGATCATTGTCCGCATATTGACTTGGCAAAATTTTACACCGGATGCCCTTCCTGACGTAACCCTCCCCATTTATCTGGGCTTCGGACTGGCACAAAGAAACACACTGGTTTGTGCATAATTTTTTTTGGCCTCACAGCCACTATACTGTAAGTGTTTTGCTCAATAGCACCCTCTAGAGACCACAACAGATGTAGTATCTGGTTGATACGGAGATTCTGAACATACCAGTGTACCTGCTCGGAAAATTTTTTCTTATGTCCAACCAAGATAAATATAGACCTTAATTTTATTTTAATGAAAGCACAAATAATACAGAACTTTACATTATTATTATTATTAGTATTATTTTACAAAACACAGATAAGATTGCCTGATACACTCCTTTACCTGTTTGTTTATGCTCCCAGTTACTGAAACTTGTGGAGGAAACCCCTGACAAAGACACCAGTATAAACGTTAGCCTGGCAATTCATTTTGTGTTATAATGTGGAAGATTAAAAATGTTATCAAATGTTTTTATTGGTGCCGATTGGAATGATGGAAATAAGCACCAAGTCCGCTGAGCAAGACAACAGTGCAGAAATAAAATAATCATGTAGTGGTGGTGGTGAGGTGTGATGGCTGTAGAAAAAGGGAAGGCCATGTGGCCCGTTCTACTCTAGCACTATGAAGTGATCCCTCTTTATATAGTTTTTCCTTTCCTTGACACATCTGTGTTTACACTTTTCTTTCTTGTAATTAGTACATGTTGCCTGCTTTCACTTAGTATTGCTTGAGCTCTTTTCAAATCTGTTTAATGCTTCTTAATAGATCTGACTTTAATGAATCTGAAGGGGGAATCATTAGCAGCAAGCAAGACGTTGAACGGCCATCTAAATTGGGGCTGCACGTTTAGTGTTAGGAGCAAAGCACAACTCAAATTAGGATGGGAACTGTGAAGTGCTGGTGAATTATCCTTTGATTTCTGTGATAAACTGAGACAGTTGACGGGTAGCTTTTTCATTTTATTATGTGGAATCTAGATTGTGTATGTTAGATTCTTCATCTCTTTGGTAAATTTGTGTGTGTGTGAATTTTTGAAATTTATGAATTAGCGAGATGATTGTCTAAATTTGACCTGTTATGCAGGGAGTCCAATATTTTAGTCCACATAGTGTAAGTAAAGGATAACAATTAAGAGAAAAAAAGAATATTAAAGCAGCATGCAGACGTGTTGCTAGAAGTGAGGGTGTCCACGTTTAAAGTGTGTAACAGTTCGTTCAGAGATGTGCAAACACTTTGTGACGTGGTAGAGATGGTGTTGGGGTCAGGGTCCCTCCTGTGGATTGCTGGTGCCTGAATAGGCTAAATGCACACAGTAATGCTGACGTATTTCTGGTGAAATCTCGGCCAGCTCAGTCACTTCCATCGTCTGCACTGCAGTTGTGAGTTTTGTTTAGCATGCAAGAATGTCTGAGAGAAAGGAAGTTTAAGTTTCAGCAGACAGAGATCTCTACAGCAGAACATTGTTGTGTACCTTTATATTCAGCTTTCAGTAAGGACCACAAAGTACTCAGCTTTTGTACATTTCCCTCTAATGTGGAAACCCAATCTAATGGATCGTTGCTGTCCAGAGAGAGAGCTTCACGGTTAGTCCCCATAACTGAGTTTGTAGCCAGCATTTTAAAAAAGAAGATTTTCTCGAGTCAGGGTCTTGGACATGGCAGCAACTATTGAAGAAGGGAGCGGTTCCTGGGTTGTTTTAGTGGAAGAATTTCTCCGTTCCACTTCCAAGACTCAGGGTTTGGGAGAGGAGAAAGCAACCAGTGGAAGATGACACACCAGGTGAGGAGAAGGATGATAAAATCCTTAAGGACCACGACTATTGTTTGGCTCCGTATCCAGCAGTTGTGGACCAAGTGTTTGATGAAAACATGTCTCTCAGAGATGAGGTCCTCTAGCTGAGGAAACAAATTGACACCTTTACAATGAAGCAGTAGTTAGGCATTCACCATTTTCCTGGCTCAGACAGAGACATCCACTTTTTTACAGGGTGAGATGTCCAGACGTTTTTTATTAAGTTGACATACATATTCACCTTGAATGAAGTTTGACTATTTTTTTTTTAAGAAGACTAATATAATCACATATTTGTCCCACGTAAACTCATATTAGACACAAGTTTTTAATATGTCCAGATCTTGATGCTGATTGAAAGATTTAGTTTGAAGCCCTTCTCCTTTTTAGTTCCTGATGTTGGGCATGATGTTTGAACGATGCGACTTAACGTCGTTTACCATAAGTCTGGGTGTGCCTTGAAGCGATGGGGTGGGGGGGGTGGGACACCACAGCTAGTCTGTTTTGATATCAGTGCTGGAAGTGAAGAAGCTGGTCGGAGTAGAGTGTGTTTGAGAGGGTCTCTGTCATTGGACTACATGTACAGCAGGTGAAAACTGTGGCTGTTAACGCAGCAGTAAACCACTTGAAAGGTTCTAATGTATAAAACCATGAAGATGTAGTCTTACCTATGACATGTCAGTGATCTTTTAAAATTACTTTACTTTTTGAGAGAAAAAAAAGACATTTCCTTGTTTAATGATTTTTTTATAAAGTACTTTAGTGTAAAAATGCATGAACTATCCTAAATTATATAAATGATTGCACTTTTTTGTTAATTCGTGTTGTTTTATTGTATGTGTTTTGGTATTGGATAATATACATTTGTTTGAACCCGTATTTTAGGTATTTGAGAAGATAAAACTGGCAGAAAAAACAGCCGTGGACATCGACAGACTCCGTGATGGCTACAGGCCTGCCGCCAAAAGGGGAGCAATTTTATTCTTTGTCCTGGCAGAAATGGCGTTGGTCAACACGATGTATCAGTACTCGCTGGCTTCCTTCCTGGAGGTGTTTGATTTTTCTTTGCGTAAATCACTTCCTGACTCTATTCTACAGAAGAGGCTAAAAAACATCATGGATACTTTAACACACAATATCTACAACTACGGTTGCACAGGTTAGTGAAAAGCGTGGCAAAGATGAATAGAACTTTAATGGCCGAGTCCCCCCTGTTGAAGCAGAGAGCCGTTGAATTTTGATTAATGAACCGTCCTCTGGTTGTGTGTGAAACCCGCGTTACAACAGAACATGCTTTTTGTTTTAAGCTTAGTGCTTTCTGAATTCATTTTGATAAATAACACTGAAAGGGAGTGAGAGCAGTTCTAGCATCACATAATACAAATATAAGTGTTATTTTAAAGAATTACGAGCTGTGGAACACAAATACAGCATTTATTTCAGTCTGCTAAATGATTAATACTTTTCATGTTGTTTTATTCAGGTTTGTTTGAGAAACACAAACTGCTCTTTTCTTTTAACATGACCATAAAGATAGAACAGGCAGAGAAAAGAGTTCCTCAAGAAGAGCTCGACTTTTTTCTTAAAGGTAAGTGCTGGTGATGTTATCAATTCTCTGTAAAAGGTTAACGATACTTGAAGAAGAGGGGCACGGTGTCATAATCTACCTGTTTGAAAGGTACACCTTATAAAAACGTAAAGTTCAATGGCAAAGTGTTCAGCTCATGTGCTGGTTGTGATCAGATGGTCACACCCTGAAGAGGTTGGCATTGGAGGCGGGGCTTAGGCTGGAGCTGCATCCCCCAAGTCAGTCCACCTTAGAGACAGAGACACATGTCTATACATGTTACAGTATACGAGGGGGTACCCAAAAAGAAATGTAATTGGGGGAAAAAAAAATGTTTTCATAATTTTTACTTACTGAAACTTTAGTCAACTTCAAAGTCCTCTCCATGTGAAGGAACACACTCGTCCCACTGGTGCAAACCTTTTTGGAATTGCCGAAGAGGAAGGTTGTCCAAGTCCTTCATTGATGTATCTTTGAGTTCCTCCACGATACAATAACGCTTTCTTTCTTGATATGCGGGAAAAAGAAAAAATTGCACAGAGCAAAGATCAGGCAAGTAGGGAAAGCGGCAAGAACTCCAAGAAACACAAGTCAATTCAGAAATCTCTTCAACAATCCGACAACGATCTTCATAAACTGCAACGCAAACTTTTTCAAGATTTTGTCATTCCTAATTGAAGAAGGTCAGCCAGAACTTGGTTGGTCCTCAAGTGACATTTCCCCTCCTTTGAAATGCGAAAACCCCTCATAGACCTGTGCTTTACTTAAAGCTTCCTCTTAAAGCAGTTTCAGCAGCTGTTTTCCCTAAGAGAAAACAAAATTTAAAGCAGCACTCGTTTAATAAGCACCAAGAAAAACAAACATGGAATGTCGTACGAACAATACAGAGTAACGCCACGTGGCAGACTGGCACAGAATACTGTAAGTAAGATTGTGCACCAGGTACAGAGTCCGGTTATTTGTGGGTACCCCCTCGTATGTTTGTTTATTTATACATATGGTACACACACATATATAAACAGGAGATGAAGAATTGGGCCTTTCCATCTGTTTTGTGGAGTAGTGCGGAGGTTGAATGATTTTATTCAGAAGTTCAAGTACACAGAGTCATAACAACAATGAATATTTTCTGAGCATCTGTTCAGGTTTTACTATTATAACTCACGTAGATGCAGGGAGGACCGAAGACACAAACTCTGGCCTCCTTACGGCGTGACAGCACTGTGCCTCCCCCCCCCATTATTAATATTTCTAGTTATTATCAGTATTGTCTTTTTTGCCCCAGTTTCTTTTTGTTTGGATGTGCTCACATTATGATGCAGTGTCAGTTTCTTACAGAGCGTGTCTTCAGAAGTGCCATCGTTAATGCAGTAATATAAATAGCAACACATCAGAGACATCATAATGCGATGTGTCATAATCACGTCCTAATCTTGTGTGTCTGTGTGTGTGTGTGTGTGTTTACTTCTTGTGCTTTGGAGTCCATGGATTCTGATTCTTGGAATTGTTTCTTACTACAAATCTTTTGAGTAGTGTTTTGGTTGTGGTGAATGTTTGTAATGTAATTGAATGAATTTGAGAACTTGTTTCTTTGTAAACAAATTACATGCAAAAGGGTGGAATTATTGTTAATAATATGACAAATCTATTATTTTCCTATTCCAAGTAGAACAGAAAACTGGTAAAGCTTGCATGTTTGTTTGTAAAGTACATTGTCACCAAGCCTAGCGTCCCCACTGGGTGAACTGTTTCTCCATGGCCGCCTGTTGGCCTCCTTTTGGTTGAGGTCTTTTAGTTCTTCACAGGGCGTGTTGACTGTTGCCAGGGTTCAGGCACCTTGTGCTTATAGCTAACTCTCTAGGATCACCAAACCCCATTGCTTTACGAGGAAACTGCGTCATGTGCTTAATACAGGGTGGTCCAGATCTAATTATGCAGATCCAGATCGTCTGGATGACTTCAATTTATGCGGGGACGATTCTTCATGTCGTCAGTTCGCACACTTCTCGATGGTCCGGGATTTTTTGGGTGATTTTCTATGTAATAAACTTAATAGGTTATAGCGTAATGAAAATTGCATAATTAGATCTGGACCACCCTATATGTACATTTCTCATTAGCACCCAGGAAGTGTGCCAAACCTCAGCAATCCCATAGACTCATTACAGTAATTAAAGTGACATAAGGCTGTAAGGTTGAAGTGTGGTACTCCATACAGCGTGTATTGTGTGCCTTTCTCCATTTCATCTGTGCAACCAAGTAAAGAATTTAACTCACTAAAGAACTTGCTGTATGTTGTACTGTAAAAAAAATAAATCTTGCTTTGCTGTTAGAGTTGGTTTGAGTTTGTCATCTTGCAGAATTTCATACAAATCGGGTTTGTTTTTCTCAGGCTGCCCCCTGTCTATGTATATAAGGTGATTATTGTGACTTGTACTCTTCACTGTACTATGTACAATATACACTATATATATATATATATATATATACAGGCCCAGTGTCACATGTGCAGCCTCTGTTACCCTGTAATATTGACGTGCGGTGTAGTGAATTGCTGCTTAATTTGAAGTAAATAATCCCATAGCTGCTTTCTGTCGTATTGCCGTATTTTAAGATGTTTCTGCAAGGCTTTCTTTCATTCCCAACACATGTCTACATTTAGCTTTAACTTAATAAAGAGAGACCTTCCTGCACAAAGATCTCAAGTGAGAATGAATAAATGACCTTTATGGCTGTGGGTGCGTCACTGGATGTGAAGTCATGTCCTCGTGGGACTCACGGTAGCATCTGCTCCACTGGACATTTGTGCTGTTGCAGGCCAATCTGATTCCAGACTGCAGTTTCTAATAATCTTTGATTTTATCTTTTATGTCGAGCCTGCTGAAAGCAAGAAAGAAATCAAAGTGCTAATGAAAGTATAATTATAAATCTTAATTTAATGGCTATCTTTAACATAATGTTTGCCAAAGGTAGTCTCAATGGCTCTACTTTTAGTGTGTATGAATATATATATATATATATATATATATATATATATATATATATATATA
>JANRMT010062838.1:11449283-11472907 GCA_026402145.1 Polypterus bichir lapradei | reverse complement strand
ATATATATATATATATATATATATATATATATATATATATATATATAATATAAAATATATATGCAGGGTGAGTCAAAATTTTGTTTTGAATGGTGGAAGCAAGTTATTGACAAAACATACTTCATACGTGCAAGATGATTTACAGGAACGTCTCAACCTGTTAGCCATCACTTTCAACACACAAAAACCAATGAGCGACAGAACCATCTAAAGCCTGGACACACACAGATGATACCACAGTCTGTATTCTGTCCTTCAGGTCAGATGTCAAAAACTTTCCTGCTATACACACACTCCTTCACCATAATACACATAACCAGAAATCACAGGGTGTCAAATGAGGGGAGTGTGGAGGAGGCCATGGCAATGGTCCACCACCACCTATCCATCGACCTGATAAAAAGAAAGAATCCATTAGTGTTAACATCATGTGTGTGTGTATTTATAAAATATAAAAAATAGATACTCTAGCATTCAAAAGTTAGGAGTCACCCAGAAATGTTAATGCTTTTGGTAGAAAGAGGGTTCTGTTAAATTGATTTAAAGATAGAGCCAATACTTTAGCAATGCTGCACGTGACGGTTTCTGCTCACAGTGACTGATTTATAATTTATTACTCACATAGGATTGCAAAGTCCCGATTTTCACAGCCATTCCTTCTTTGCCTTAATGGTACTCTCTCTTGACTCGTCTTTAATTAATGAGGTCTAAATGCTCATTAGTTATTAGAGGGTCTCCTGTAGTGGCGTTCGCACAGCTGAGGCCTGTCGTGTTCAGTAAACCGTCTTTCTTTCGGCTTCAAGGTATGGACTGCGTTCAAATTGACCAACACAAAACCGCTTTCTCAAGACACACTAAAGTCTGTTGTTGTATTTTTGTTTTTATTTTTCTTCCAAATGAATATTCTAACACAAAACTGGAAATTTCAGACGAATATGTCCATTGTGGTCTTGAGAGGAGAGGGAATACGAATGTAACTGGGACAGACGGATAAAGAAGCGAGCGGCATCAGTGGACACACACATCACTTTCTCAGACTGCAGACTCTGACGTGCTTATTGATTTCTATCACAAATGTCTGGGTGAATGTAAACTTTAGAATGCCAGTGTATATATTTTATTAAATCCCTTCCCTGTGATGTGGCCTGCTGCATTCCTTGTCAGCTTTTCTAAATCTACTCCACCTGTTGCTTCTGTCAGTTAAGACAGGATGACTAAGATTGTACAAATGGCAAATCGATGCCACATAAAAAGCCGTCCGAGTCATCGTAAAATTTATACCATTTTTTTTTTTCAATGCAAGAGAGCCCGGAGATACAGAAGAGTTTTGTGCGTCCGGTGACAGCAGCGCCACAGCACAATGGCAGAGTCTGCGCTGACGCTTCTTCGCCATTTAAATTAACTCGCCTCCATTTCTGCTCCTCTCCTCCAGGAAACCTGTCCCTAGAGAAGAGTAAACGCAAAAAGCCCAGCTCTTGGTTACCGGATCAGGGCTGGGAGGATATTATCCGTCTGGCTGAGCTATTCCCAGGGATATTTGGCAGTCTGCCTGATGATGTAGAGAAACGTGAAGCAGAGTGGAAGCCGGTAAGCATCCTGCAACCTCATCGTGCTTTTGACTTTTTACTGGCATTTGAAAAAGGAGACCTCTGGGATTTTCTGTTTGCTTTCTGTTGCTGTCATTTTTTTCCCTGAAACTATCAGTTCTGATTTGTTGGTTATTAATCAGTTTATCACTTTAATTTAATCAAGGATTTTATTTCAAAACTCCCATAAATGATATCTCTGTGTAATATAACTACATATAAAATAAAAAAGAGAAGGGCAGCCCAGTAGTGCAGAGGTTAGCTTTGGGGTCACAGGTTGAGCTCCTGGCCCACTCTCCTGTTCACGATTCAGCCAAAGTAAAAAAACAAATAAAAAGAATAAATGGATAATAAAGGGCATGGCATTGGCACCCAGTGTGACACGTCAGTTTTAGCTGTGACACCTCCTGGCCTTTGTCTTAGTGAGCCTCAGGGTTTTTACTCGGGTCCAGAAGAAGCCGACTGAAAAGAAAGCATGTCAAAGTTAAAATGAAAAGCCAGTCGGACTATAAGCGTTGTTTCATTTTGGACAAGGGGCTATCTTCACGTTCACTTCAACTAAACAAGACCTCTGAACCCAGTGATTTAACCAAAAGTGCAGTAATGTAACAATAATGAATAATATGATAAGGCAAGTGATCCAACGCTCCATTCATTTTCTAACTGGCTTGTCTAATTCAGGCTGTGCAAATGAAAATACTTCCAAAAACGACACTAAAAATGTTTGCAATGGCAGTAAATTGAAGATATGAGTGCTTAATGCTGATTGCGAGATGATGATAATTAGTATGTTACAATGCAGGGTGGAAAGACACAAGTCTCTAGGTGGGATCAACAAATCCTGACTTTGTTTTTATTTTATTTACATCATCCCTCACACTTCTCCTAATTAACATTACAAACTGTCCTTTTTGGCTATAAAACTTGTTGATTTGTGATGCCGTGCTATAATATGCAGTGTGGTTGCTTCTGGTTATTTGTATTTTATAAAAGCGGTGGAAGTTATGGACACACCAAGAAGGACAGTATAGTGACAATGTCCCCTTAGGCCGGGGGTTCTCAGACTCAGGTCCTGGTGGGCCGCAGTGGCTGCAGGTTTTCATTCTCACCCTTTTCCTAATCAGTGACCAGTTTTCACTGCTTCCTCCATCCACTTGACTGTCCCCTTCAGTTGCTCTGCTCGCCAGCTCTGGGACTCACTACCACCTGAGCTTAGAAATATTGAAGCATTTCCACTTTTCAAATCTAAACTGCTTTTTCTCTTTGATAACAATTGCTCTGTCTGATTTTAATTTTTGTATTTTTTTCTATTGTTTGGTGTTCTTAAGTGTTTAGAATGGCACCTACAAGTAAATTAAATGTATTATTATTGTTATTATTATTATTACCACCTAGCAGTACCATAAGTGATAACATCATTTGGACTCCCCCTGTATTTAACCACAGTGAACACTCAAGTCGACCTACGACCCCATGGCAGTGTCTTTATTCACTCTCAGACTGCGTTTCCACAGTTTTGCACTCCAGCAGCTCAACTGTCTTTTCTTTGTTCTTTCTCTAGCCGTGTGTTTGGGTCCTTTTTCGTCATTTTGCTTTCTGTCTGTTGAATTTCTGAATTGAAACAATAAAAAGGCCGTTAATGGAGTGATGCGTTTCAGCTAACTTCCAGGGAGACGGTGTTGTGCCTGCACTGCCTTTGTTCAGCAACAGAAGAACAAATCTAACATGATGAATGCTTTTACTTTTCATTCTTCAGTGGTATGATCTTAACTGCCCTGAGCAAGTGGAATTTCCATTAAAATATAAGGACATTCTGACGGACTTCCAGAAACTGCTGCTTCTCCGCTGCTTCCGTGTGGATCGGGTGTATCGAGCTGTAACAGACTATGTCACGCTGACCATGGGAGAAAAGTAAGTGCCAGGCTTGACATTCTGTTCGCCGAAGTGCAGAACATGTTGGTTTGAAACCAGTGAAGATCGAGAACGGCCAGTAGTTGCAGTTTTGACTGGTTAGTGTATAGAAGTATCTAGACAGGACAGTCAAGTTTCAGAAATGTTACAAAATACAACATGTAGAAGTAGAAGAGTGAAACTCACAAATTACCGTATATACTCGCGTACAAGTCGGGTCTTGAAACCTGAAAAATCAATCATAAAATCAGACCCCGACTTATACGCCTGTTTAAAAATGTGACACTTAATTTTATTTATTATTTTTTTTTTTTACATTTTCTTGCCTCCTCCACTCTCTCTCATCAGTTTCTCAGACACATTGCATTTTGTTGTAGCAGCGCAGTTACCAATTTCTTTAGCTACTTCAATGACTTTTAATTTAAAACCAGTTTCATATTTTCTTCTGATTGAACGCTCTGTGTAGATAAGGGATACTCTTACAATAAAGGGTGTGAGATACCAAAAACAGAAAATGGTGCAAATGTCGCTTCAGAATAGTTCTGGTATTACCGTGTGCTCACGTAGGGACAATACATCAAAAAAGAAGGCCGTGTGCTCCACAGTTACTATCTCAGGTGGGCGTTAGCAGATCATAATCTCTTAGTATGAGTTTTACGCATTCAACTTATATGACTGACATAAAATTATACGGTAAAATCAACTCCCGACTTATCCGCGAGTATATATGGTAATTCAAGCTAGTGGGATGGAAAGTCATGTTGTTCCATTAAAATCTCATTAAAAGTGAAATTCCGTAGGTTTTGTTGTCTTGGTGTTTAAAATTCAGGTAGAAAAAAAAATAAGTGGTGTTCACTTGAAAGAGACGAGTCACCACAGCAGCTGAAAGACAGCAGCCGCTCAGGCTCGACCCTAAAATGGAGGACATTAAGAGCCTTTTAAGAAATGCAGTGGAAACCAGCACTACTCGTGCTCACTGTGCACTGGCGACAGGCAGAAGGTGGTTTTGTGTTTTTGCTCTAAAGGTTAATTTTGCGTGCTCAGCTGTGATAATTGGCACAATAAATCTCCAGGCATAATTGAACACATCAACAAAATGAATATGGCTTTTGTCGGCAGACGCTGTCATTTTCTGTATCATCCATTTATATGACATTGTTAATATAAAGCAGCGATTCTTGATAGATGATGATGTGGTCGATTTGTGGAATCATTACCATCTTGCCTGGAAAGCCTTGGCTGATTAATAACACTTGTAGATACATAAGGGAGCGCAGATGCTTCCACTGTCAGTCTGTATTTATAGAATCAATAGTATCGCTGGCCAAACGGCAGAAATTTGTAACTGAGAAGACGGCAGCCATAGAGGTGTTTAGCAGGATTGTGCTAATGGTGTGAGATTTGGGAGGCTGTCGACACAGGCCATGTGTGCCACAGGAATTGACTAAATGTATATAATAGTGGAGCTGTGCATCTCTACCATCAGCAGCAGTCAAATCCAGATGTGCTCTGAAACGGAGTCACTAGGGCCTGACGCTCATGCAGACCCTGAAGGGGACAAACACGAGGCTCATTTGGAATCACCAGCTACACTGACACGTAGGCCCTAGAAGACGCAGAGAAAACCCCCACGTGCGGAAAACAAGACGTTCAACCTCTGCACCGTTAGTGGACTCCGCAGTCCGTTCAATTTATAATAATATTCCTAATAAATAGTGTTCAAATGAATCTGTGTATGATATTTGCAGTTGTTTTATTGCAATGTTTAAGATGTGTTTCCAGAAAAAGGACAAAACACAAGCCAATCACACGGTCAGTCAAGTTGTGCTGATGCGCTGTATCACGCAGTTGGTTTCTTACACGAGTTCTCAGATTGTGCGGTCAGACCGGTGGTGTTAATGACCAGTAGTGCCCAGGTGGCTTTCGTCATCACGGTCTGAATAGTGTAATGTGCTGCACGATAAGAATTTGACATCATGGATGGTAACAGCGGTCACTCAAACCAGCAGTCAAGTCTCTGATGTTTCTTATTTATTGGAGCTTCTTCAAAGGAGCGTTAACAATTCATGAGCCTGCAAGTACCTTAGAGGTCCGGGATGGGAGCAGCAAGCCTACAACTCTCCACCAGCCGTTGCTTTTCATCTTTTCATGCAGTCTTTTAAAATATAGTTCTCCATCATTTGTAGTCGTCTTTTTTTCTGTTAATCAATGAAAAGTCAGTCAGTCAGTCATCATCCAACCCGCTATATCCTAACTACAGCGTCACGGGGGTCTGCTAGAGCCAATCCCAGCCAACACAGGGTGCAAGGCAGGAACGAATCCCGGGCAGGACGCCAGCCCACCGCAGTCAATGAAAAGTACCTGATGTATTTATGTGTTTGTAAATGACTGTGGGTAAACGTGTCTGCTGTGTGAGAGGTGTGACCATTACAGTGTGATACACGATCGGTAGTGGCGGCGCCACCTTGTGTGAGGCGTTTGACCCGTCACAGAGCCTGCTGCTCTAACTCGGCTTTGACTTCTCTGCGGGCGAGGCTGACGTTATCAGACTTTAACACTACATGACATGTAAGCGTCGCCCATCAAATTTGTAGAGGGGCTCCACAGAATCGTTAGAGCACATCTGCTGTTTGTCAGCTGGCAGAAGGCCATTAGTATCGTCAAACAGAAGATGGCAGTGTGACTCATCCCACAGTGGTGTATTGTATCGTACGTACGAGGTGTGATCAAAAAATACGGCGAATCTTTTAAAAAAGAAATGTTTATTGCAGTAAAAGATTTCAAGTCAACTAGTCACCCTCAAAATACTCTCCTCCACTTCGAATGCACTTCTCCCAACGTTCCTGCCACTTTGCGAAGCCATTCTGGAAGTTTCCTTTCGAGAGCCCGCTGGGCTGTCATGGCTGCCTGGATGTCCTAAATGGATTGAAATTGTTTGCCTTTCATGGCCATCTTCAATTTGGGGAACAGCCAGAAGTTGCATGCTGCCAGATCTGGCGAATAAGGTGGATGCGGACACAGCGTAATGTTTTTATTCGACAGAAATTGTCGTACTAGAAGGGATGTGTGACAAGGAGCGTTGTAGTGGTGAAGAGTGAAACGGTTTCAATATTTTCCTCAGTTATTGATATTGAAGGACGTCCTGATCTTTTCTTGTCTTCAACTGAGTCAGATCCATTATTACAAAATTGATCAAACCCCTTGTAAACAGTCTTAATTGTCGTGCAGTGTCACCATAAACCCATTTTAACATCTGATGGGTTTCCTGAGCTTTTTGCAATTTGAAACAAAATTTCATGTTAAGGCGCGCTCGATATCCATCATTAATGACAAACTTGAACTCAACAGTGGCACACAAACGACTGACGCTAACAAACGAGTTGAAACCGGTCACAAACTCGGCTCTAGGATTGCTCTTGGATGGAGCTCTGCATCTATGGTCACAGTACTTTTTGATCACACCTCGTATGGTGCAAGGCAAAGGTGATGGACGTCGCCACAGTGGCTCCAGGTTTTGTTTTTATAAAACCAGGTCATCAGTGGCTTTTTAATACTTTGTTTTATGATTTACTGACTTAAACTAATAAAAAATCTCACAGATAAGTGTTATGTTTCTAGATGTACATTGTCAATCCCGTAAACTATCTGGTGCAGGGTTCCTCAGTCACGGTCCTGGAGGGCCGCAGTGGCTGCAGCTTTTTGTTCCAACCCAGTTGCTTAATAAGAAGCCCTTATTGCTCAAGTTTAATTGTCTCGCTTGTTAAGATTTTGAACCCTTAGTGCTTATTTGAGTCTTAAACAGCTCGATTCTTGGTTTTAATTTCTCTAATTAGCCATAACATGCAAATGACAGAAGAGACCAGCATTTCTCCATTTAGCTTGTTTCCACTTCCACCCAAGAAAAAAGTGAAGGACTGAGAATTACTCATCCGTTTTAGACTTCAAATCATTTGGATTTGATTTGGATATGAGAATGAGCTGACATAGCAGAGTTAAAGCACTAACAAGCCATGAAATTAAATTATTGACAAGGATTGTTTTTTAATTAAGCAACTGGGTTAAAACAAACACCTGCAGCCACTGTGGCCCTCCAGGACTGTGATTGAGGACCCCTGGTCTGGCTTACCTTTATCCAGTGCTCAGTACCCCCTCACCCTCCAGCTTTGCTTCCTTTCCTTTTCGTCCCACAGATATGTTCAGCCTCCAGTCATCAGCTTTGATGCCATCTTTGAGCAGAGCAGCCCCAACTCTCCCATTGTGTTTATTCTGAGCCCTGGCTCTGATCCAGCTGGAGACCTCATGAAGCTGGCAGAGCGGACCGAATTTGGGGCAAGCCGGCTGAAATTTCTGGCCATGGGACAAGGACAGGAAAAGGTATGTGAAGATCAACTTGACTACTTAACTACTTTTCTACATGTTTGCTGTTCAGCGTATTTCTGGTTGTCCATTTTCTACACATTTACAAATGTTTTATTTTAAAAATGGAGGGTTGGTTTTCAATTGCATGTAAATGAGCCTTAATTACTGCATACACTCAGAATCACCTTTAGTTTAGTATTCCTTTCCCAGAGGCAGAGTAATATACACCCATGTGAAGAACCTGCCGTCATTTACTTCACTAGAATTATAACTGACCACAGTCGTCAAGTTAGAAACTTAGATACATGTGGCCTCAGGTGACAAACAATACCTAACCAGCTTCATTATTAAATGTAATAAAATATACGCTAACCTGCCGAGAGAGGCCATGTGTGGAAAAAGTAAATACACCCGTGAGTGGGGTGCACTTGTGTGTAGCTGCTGATCAGGAAGTGTGAAGGCCGTGGTCTAAAAGCAGGGCTTTAGGGTGACAGCATGTCAAGAACAAAAGACAAATACCAATGTGCCTGTGCACTCGTCTTGAAAGAGCGATGTCGTCACTTCCAAACAGTCTGTCATTATGCAGCAAAAAGGAAAAGTAAAGGACATCAGCCATTCTTGCAAGAATGCGTATCCATCCAAATGTCCTTCAGTATCAAGGTTTGTGATGCTCTGAGAGACAATAAAGAGACCAAAAGCAAACTCCGTGGATCTGCAGGCTTTAAAGTGGTATATGTTACTGTTGTTGTTATTTTGTTTTTGGTTTTTTATGTACCAAATCTTGTCAGGGCTGTGGTGAAGATCGTCGTTCTGTGCAGCACGCACCCCAAAGGGAAAGGCCTCTCCCCACGTGGCGTTCTCAAGGATTAAACACATGAGTGACAATCTTAACATCACCAGTCATGTTTACAAATTGTGTCCTTTACCCCAGGCTGACGATTAAAGGTGGTTTGCCCTTTAGTTGGGCTTCCAGAAAATGCATACCTTCTGCAGATTTGTTCCATCAGCCACAGTAATTTGTCGATGCCCCGTGTAAATAAGGCCTTCTCGTATTTGATTTAAAGATGCTCTTTTCTCTGTGACTTCCCTGCTCCCTTTCATTTTGGCACAACAACGAATCTTTTGTCTACTCTGACTGTAGAATTCTCACTGTGAATGAATAGCCTGAATGTCTCAGCTGCTTGTAGTGGTTTACTGGGACGTAGTGGACTCTTGGGATTTTTAATTAAAGCTGCATTCCACTGAGATACCAGGGCTGGAGGGAAGTTCTCTGTCACAAGTTTCACAAGTCAGACGGTCTGTAGGATGTTTCCATTTGACCAAAGAGGAAATTCCTGGCCCTGGAGGAGTCTGGCAGAAGCTCTAGAGCAGGGGTCTCCAACTCCAGTCCCGGAGAGCTACTGTGGCTGCAGGTTTTCATTCTAACCCTTTTCTTAATTAGTGACCAGATTTTGCCTCTAATCAAATTTTAATTGATGCACAACTTAATAGTTCAGGCCCCTGAATTATTTCTTTCTTTCCTTAATTAGCAACCAAACAATATTAAGACACAAAATGAACCAACAACCTGCATTCATCACACAATAACTGAAAATAAAGAAAGGCGAAGGCCTCAGTAATGTTGATCTGCTGAGGTCCACAAAACATTTTGACAGCCAGCGTTCTTAAAAAAGAAAATCAAGTTTTGGAAATGTCTGCCACGGCAGAATGAGTGCCATGGAATTAAATAACGGGTTTAATTAGCAACGAGAATTGGCTTCAAATTAACAAACTGAATGATGTGAAGTTGGTTGGAGTTTGAGGCCCCAACTTAGCTGCTCATCTGTGGGCTCACTTCACATCAAATTTATGTTTAGGGAAAAAAGAATCAATTCAGCGGTCAGAGTCTCAAGAAAAGTCAATTAAAATAATAATAAATAGTGAATTAGCAGCAAAAACTGGTCACTAATTAAGAAAAGAGTTAGAATGAAAACAGTAGCCCTCCAGGACTGGAGCTGGAGACCCCTGCTCCAGACAGTGGCCTTCATTCGCACGTCCTTGTCATTTCTTGTTATGTTGGATCACAGTGTCTTCCTGCCTTCCTTATGAGTCGTCGTATTTGTTGTTATTTGTGATTTAAGGTTTGTCGTCTTGTCAAAAGCGTAAACCTCTTCACAGTACGTGAACTAAAATGAAGCACAGAAGAGCAGGAAAATGTCCAAAATGAGGAGACACCTGTGCACCAAAGGTCATGTCAGCAGTCTTAGCGAGGTTTGGTATTAATGCTGAGCCGTGTGATCCTGTCTGGCTAAATGAGGAGCTCAGTTAACAAGTGGCTGCTGTGCTCCCCACGCCTCCCTGCCCACTTGGGGGCTCAGATGATTTTCTAGCTGGGTTTGATTACAGGATGGCTTTCTCCGTATTGGTGACTCTGCATTAAGGTGCTTCCCTGCTGCCATCCTGTGAGACCTGCTGCTGTTTGTGTGTGGAGCTCTTCATAATATCTTAACCTTTGCATTTCCCAAGTCTTGTTTTTTGGTCTACATTTACATTTTCTGTGTAATATGTTAACCATATTCAGATCTGCACAAGTTCCATGATTTCATTTATAATGGGTTGGGTTACATAGGAAGAAGACCTTAGGAGAACATGGTTTTCTGAATCTTGAAGACAAAGTACCCGTGCATTAATTAATCTTTATTTTCTATGGTTTAAAAAATGTATCACGACTATGTAGAGCCTAATTCTGAGTCCTTCATACCCAGTCATGTACCCTAACCCTCACGAGCACAGTGGGCAGACACAGAGAGATTGTAGAGGGCCGATGTCGTTAATGACACTGGCTTAGCCTAATTATAAGATCATTGAGCTGTGATGCCGTCTCACGTCAGGAGGCATGTGTTGTTCTGTAGGGTCGTATTATCACAGAGTGCATGTGATATTCAGCAGGCGGCATGTACCTGACAGTGATTACTCCTACTCCTCCTCCTCCTCCTACTACTACTACTACTACTACTACTACTACTACTACTGGCAGTGCTTGACGTTTTTTGATTGAATTTCTTTCTTTCTGTGTTTCTGACCAGGTGGCTCTGCAGCTGCTCGATACCGCAGTGGCTCGTGGTCAGTGGCTTATGCTACAGAACTGCCACTTACTAGTGAAGTGGCTCAAAGAGCTCGAGAAGGCCCTGGAAAGGGTCAGCAGGCCCCATCCTGATTTTCGACTGTGGCTGACAACTGATCCAACCAAAGGCTTCCCAGTTGGAATACTCCAAAAATCTCTGAAGGTAATTCAAAACACACACACCTTTTATCAGTAAATATATGTGTGCACACAGTACACTCATGAGGGGCTCATGTTGGAATACAATAACACAACCAATACAAATGAACCTCATAAAAGTTGGAAGCGGGACAAGGTAACTTTATAAAGTTCATAAACTGGTCCCATGGACTCCTGTTGGCACCTCCTGTTGACATTTTGAACGATCTCAGATGATGTTGGCCTTTTCATATCTTGTGGCAGGTTGTGACAGAGCCCCCCAATGGCCTGAAACTAAACATGAGGTCAACATACTTCAAGATCTCGTATGAAGTGCTGGAGGACTGCCCCCACCCTGCGTTTAAGCCACTGGTCTATGTTTTGGCCTTCTTCCATGCAGTCGTACAGGAGAGGAGAAAATACGGCAAGATTGGCTGGAATGTTCCCTATGATTTCAACGAATCAGACTTTCTGGTAATGTTACCTTTGTGATCTGAAGCAGACGTCTCGGGCAGGATCTGTGTGGTGGACCAAAGCTGCAAACATAACGCTTATTTACGTAGTTTTGAGATTTTGTTTTCAGATTTATAGCATGACTTATGATTTATTGTATCAAGGATGTTTAAAATGTGTGGTATGAGTATGGCTATGACTAAATGGGCAGTATGAGCAATTTAATGAGCCAGCAGGTCTCTTCATGATGTGATGGATGGTCATGATTTGATTCCAGAGCTATTTCAATGGAGAAACATACAAATATGTAGATCGTTTTGATAATCTAATATTTTATCAGAGTGTTTAGTTTATTTCCTCACACACCACCAGGAGAGTATGGCTGCTAAAATATGGAGAGAGACAGAATGTCGGAGATCATCATGCAGGGGTGTCTGCCATCTTGCCTCCTTCGACAGAGCCATGCTGGCCCTTCACACTCAGGAGTACAGCGGGGGGTGCCATTCAAAGTGGTATATAACCCAGTGACACGCTCTTCATCTTGTAGGTGTCCATGGAAATCCTAAGCACATACCTGACCAAGGCCTTCAAACAGGGAGACAATAAGATACCGTGGGGGAGTCTGAAGTACCTGATAGGAGAGGTGAGTCCGTATTCTTCATTTTCTTTATGATTTGCTCCGATTTTAGCCCTGGTGACTTCTGCTTTTTAAGAGCTGTGAAGTTTTGTTGCTTGCTGTCCACGGCCCATTATGATTTATTTATTTTCCTAGGCTTTGGTCTGCCTACTCAAATGCCATTTTTGATGCTAAGGTGAAACCTCCTGAATGCAGAGAAGCAACGTCTGCAATAGAAAATTTGCATGACATAAACCACATTTTTAAACAGAAGGCACATGTCGCTTATCCAGCTAAAGAAACGATCTCCAGGAAATTACACGCACATGTTTTGGCCTTGCGCTTTCAAAATGCCATTTTAAATCAAATGCAATGCAGTGGAAGTTTTTAATTTATGAAATCTAGTATTAGACACCTGTAACTTTAGAGTTGGTGCTTTTATTTTTAAGTTTAAAAACACCTCAATTGTAATCTACTAATGTTGATTTTTATATATGTTTATCCTAAATTTTAGAAACTTCATCACATCTTAAAGAAAGGTGCTGCATGCTGATGAAGGGACTTCATATTTTAAACTTTATCTGTTTCAGAAATAAGGTTGTGACTCTTATCTGGTATGCACCCCTTCTCCTGACTTACTCAAACAAACACATAATATATTTATATTTATATTATAGAGCACTTCCTCTGCCCAGTGCTGTCTGCACATCACCCACTGTGGTAACACGCTGTTGACCCTCCACCATTAGAAGCCTTTCTTTCAATAAGACCCCCATGAGTTAAAGGTACTGCAGGTCACACGGCAGGATACAGTCAGGAACAGCTGATTTAACTTGGGGCCAATCGGAATCACATAAGGGCAGATTGGGAATGTGATTGGTTAAATGTGAAAGATTGCATTTTTAATTTACTGTATATACTGGCGTTTAAGTCCTCCCACGGATAAGTCAGGAGTTGATTTTAACATATAATTTCTGGTATCTTGTAATGTCGGTCATATAAGTCGAATGTGGTAAACTCGTGCTATTGGTCCAAGAGATTATGATATGCTAATGCCCACCTGAGAGAATAACTGCGGAGCACACAGCCTTTTTTTCCCTATGTGGGTGTGGCGAGTGCTCTTAACCTCTCTATCTCACTCTGTTGTGCCTACGTGACCACACAGTAATACCCGCACTATTCTGAAGCGACGTTTGCAATGTCTTGTGTTTTTTGTATCTCACCCCCTCATACACCTTTATCGTGAAAGCATCCCTTATCTACGATGGAGTGTTCGATCAGAAGAAAATAGGAAGCTGGTTTGAAATTAAAAGTCGTTTGAAGTAGCAAAATAAATTGGTAACTGCACTGCTGCAACAAAATTCAATGTGACTGAGAAACTGATGTGAGACTGGAGGAGGCAAGAAGATGTAAAAAAAAATTAAAATGCAAGTGTCGTATTTTTGAAGGGGCGTACAATTTGGGGTCTGATTTTATGATTGATTTTTCGGGTTTCAAGACCCGACTTATTTGCGAGTGTATGCGGTAACTCCTCTTATTTTGTTGTATGAAAGCACATCGCTAGATGTCTGGAGCCTAACATCATCTTGTACCAGTGGTTAACTGGCAGCCACTCTACTGCTGTCACCTTACTCATTCATTCCTAATGTTCATCCCCAGGTGATGTATGGAGGTCGCGCCATTGACAGCTTTGACAGAAGAATTTTAAATACCTTCATGGATGAATATTTGGGAGATTTCATATTTGACACCTTCCAGCCCTTCCACTTCTTTAAAAACAAAGAGGTTGATTACAAAATCCCAGACTATGGACCTAAGGATGTGTACATAGGTAAGGTGACGTACGGCAAAATGTTGGCCAATGGCAGAACAGGCCGTTCATTTTGAATGATGGGTGTAAAATGTATTTTTCAAGAATGGAAAGTTGCACAGGATGCTGGCCCTGGTTTTATCAGCGTCAGTAAGGAGTGCCTCCCCTCGTAACAAATTTTTATTTAGCAGGCCTTTTTTTTTTGGTTCTGTTTCTGCAGATGAAATCGAATCTCTCCCGCTTGCCAACACACCACAAGTACTTGGACTTCACCCCAATGCTGAAATTGGCTATTACACGCAAGCCGCAAAAGACATGTGGAATCACCTGATTGAGCTCCAGCCCCAGACAGGTAAGACCAGGCAGGACTCAGATGGTCCTGTAACACCTTAACATGTTGCAGTAGCACACGTCCGAATTGTTCTTTTCATTCCGGTTATAAATCTCCATGTATATAAATGAAGAGAGCCTTTAGTGCGGCAGCCGTGTAGCGAACCCCATTCTGTGCCACGTCACTTCCTTTAAAGCCGTCTTTCCACGCCCTTCTTCAGATGTAACCTCTCTTTGCGCCATTCCACGTGATTTTTTTCGTCTTCATTCTGGTAGCACAGGTGATGACAAAGAATCCAAGAGCTGACCAAACCTTCACTTCTCTGTAATTGTGCGCCACGTCAGATGGCTGTGGCTGGGCTCTGCGTCTGTCGAGATTAAAGCAATAAGATGGTAACAAGTCGGCACCACACAGCATCCTTTCCAGATGACACAGTCACCCTTGTCGCGTGCTCACAGGCTTTTGCTTCTCTCTCTGCATCTCTCATTCATTCAGGACCCAGCAGACGTCATGCCTGTAAATCCCAAGACTCTCCTTTGTGTCCCCACCATTGATGCCTTCTCTCTTTCTTCTTTTAAGCTTGGCCTCCAGACTTGTGGACACTCTTCATTATAGGACACCTCTTCTCAGCAGGGCAGTGCCCGACTCTGGTGCTGCTCTTAAACGGGCCTTATCTTTAAGGTATTTGTGCCTGTGAGTCTGCAGGTAATGCACACAAACCACCATATGCAGCAGACCCTGCAACATAACACTCGACAGGGTCTCTCAGATGAGACCTTTGTAGCATCTGGTAGTTTATCTTTGGAAGCAAGACAGACAGGCAGGCCATCAACACTTTAGCAGCACCGTTTTATAAAACTGGCCCTTTGATTCTAACATCTTGGGAAATGCTAGACAGAGGCCTATTTAGGGCATTTTATGCTCTCGTTAAATGGTGGCTTGAGTGAAAGGAGAGCTGATTCCAGCTATTTTGGGGTTCTAATGGCAGGAGAGTCTGGTACGGGGATTAGCCGGGATGACTATATCGGCCAGGTGGCTAAGGACATCTTGAACAAGCTTCCCAAGGTGTTCAACCTCGATGTGATCCGCAAGAAACTGGGCCTAGACATCTCGCCCACGACTGTAGTGCTGCTGCAAGAACTCGAACGCTTCAACCGCCTCATTGTGCGCATGAGGAAGTCCCTGGTGGAGCTACAGAGGGTAAGAGATGAAGCTGCCTGTGCCTTGGCTCTTTTAGATTGTGCTGGTGGTAATGGGGGGAGACCATTTCTCACTTGACCTTTTTTATGATGTGTTCACCACAGGCACTGGCAGGAGAGGTTGGCATGAGCAATGAGCTGGACGAAGTGGCTCGCGCTGTCTTTAATGGACAGATCCCTCAGATCTGGAGGAAGCTTGCTCCAGACACCCTCAAGTCTTTGGGCAACTGGATGATTCACTTCAAGAGAAGATTTGACCAGTACAGCTCCTGGGTAGGCTACGCAGTTTTCAGATGGGACATTTTACACTCTGTTGAGGTTGAGGATTTACAGTACAGAGTAGCAGGCCACACTCCCTGCACACTAATGTCATACCTTTGGATGTGAAGCACAGGCAGCAGGAGAGAAATCCTTTAAGCAGGGTGCCCAGCCCCGGGACATTTGGAGTGCCCCTCGTGTTTATCTTAGACGTTGCTGCATGATGTTCCTGTGCATCAAATGCATCAAAATCCTCCCATGTTTGTCATAATGAATACCAGACGGTCTTTTTAAGAGTTAGCGCGCTTAATAAGAATAAACTCAAGATGATGTTGAAGGACAGACGGCAAGGGTCATGGGGCAGGCATGTTGTTTTCTTGCAGGAAGCGTTTCCCTCTTAGTGCCCAGACACCTTTGAAAGTGAGGTTTTTGCTAACAGGATGACCCGTCACCATTGATCAGCCTTAACGCCGGGTTATGCATAGATGGCAAGTTCAGTTAAAGCCCATTATCACTGTCATAAGAGCATGCGGCCTTTGGCCAGAGTGATGCTCTACAGCTGAACACATTACTAAATGATTTGGACCCTTTGACTACAGATGACACACCTCTTGCACCAATTTGTCTTTTTAATTGCAAAAAATGTGGGTTTTAAAGACCTACGTAGTAATGTATTAGCAGATACTATCTTGTGTAATCATCTCAAGCATCGTGTACTGCTATTAGTTTTTATCTACCGTATATACTGGCAGATAAGTCGGGTCTTGAAACCCGAAAAGTCGATCATAAAATCAGACCCCAACTTTTATGCCCGTTCAAAAATAGAATTTTTTTTTTTTTTATATCTTATTGCCTTCTCCAATCTCACATCAGTTTCTCAGACACATTGAATTTTGTTGCAGCAGCACAGTTACCAATTTCTTTCACCACGTCATTGACTTTTAATTTCAAACCAGCTTCCTATTTTCTTCTGATCGAACGCTCCATCGTAGATAAGGGATGCTGTCACGATAAACGTGTATGAGGGTGTGAGATACAAAAAACAGTGCAAACGTCGCTTCAGAATAGTTCAGGTATTACCACGTGGTCACATAGGCACAATACACAGATAAAAAAAGGCTGTGTGCTCTGTGGTGACTCTCTCAGGTGGGCGTTTTGGACCAATAGCGTGAGTTTTCCACATTCAACTTATACGACCAACATTATAAAATACCAGAAATTATACGGTAAAATCAAGCCCCGACGTATCCGTGGGAGAACTTAAACACGAGTATATACGGTAATTAAATAGGACAGTCACGTCAGCCTGTCCAGGAGTATGAAGCTAAATTGTGAAAAGGAAGATTCCTGCCTCCTACTTCACTCTCGTTGGCATCTCCATTAACAAGGCATACCACTTGGGCCGTGAGACTTCCACCAGAAGGCCAAGGAGTGGACTCGACTGATTCATTTTGGGACCCTTCCAGAGCACATTGTCAAATGTGGACTTCACAGTCCGCGTCAGAGATATTAGTGTGCTCTGAAGCACCAGCTTGTATCGTCCATTACAGCTCAGGTTAGTAAAGGGAAGTCAAGGCAGGAACGAGGAGCACCCACTGCCGCCCAACTGTGTGTAAGTTAAACACTAAATGGTTTGGACGTTGCAGATTAACGGACCATTTGTCCGAATTTGGAAGTTCATTTCATTGTCTTTCCGCCTGCTGCCCTCAGTTTTCACAGTTTGTTTTACGTTTAACTCGTAGGTTGATGAAGGAGAACCCAACGTGATTTGGCTGTCCGGATTACACATTCCCGAGTCCTACCTGACAGCTCTCGTGCAGGCCACATGTCGGAAGAACGGCTGGCCTCTTGATCGATCCACCCTGTACACCCAGGTCACCAGTTATCGAACAGCAGAGGAGGTGACTGAACGGCCCACTCAAGGTACGAAGCACCCCAGAGTGGCGACTGTTTCTCAAGATAAATAAAAGGGAAGTGAAAAGCAAGAGAGCATCACAAGACATGATTGACGTTTAGCTTTTTGTTTTCAGGATGCTTTGTTTCGGGCCTTTATCTCGAAGGAGCAGACTGGGACATTGAAAAAGGATGTCTTGTGAGGAGCAGACCCAAAGTGCTGGTGGTGGAGCTTCCCATCCTGAACGTTGTTCCCATTGAGGCCCACCGGCTGAGACTCCAGGTAAACTGACCAAAAAAACATTGTGATGCTTCAGTCTTATTATGGTTGAGAGTTCTTGATGATCTGTAAAAACGGTAATCGCTGCAACAGGAATGGATGCCTTCTTCTCATGGATTTACTTAAGGCTGGGCTGGCTTTCCGTTTTTAGAATAAGCACAGCCTCTCCACATGCCTCACTGTTATTGAGAAGATAATTCACGATATGTGGTCGTATCGTCCCCCACACGATGGGTCGCTCTCAGCATACCGTCATAAATTGACAGCTTACCCAAGTATGGCACCAGGCGGCCGTCCACTTCTGACAATGAGAACACCAAAAGACGCAGCCTGGAAAGGCCGCTTGTCAGCAGTTAATTTATTTCATTCCTGTATTAAGCTTGTTTGCCCTGTAACTCTGCGCATCACTTTCATCATTTTGTATTTTCAAAGTCACCTTAATGTGATGGCTTTGCCTGTGAGCCAGAATGACAGCCTGACCTCAAACCTGAAATATCTCAGAACACACTTGGGAGGCGTCTTTAGTTTTATTACTAATAGTGCTAAACAAAACACCCGCTTCTCATTTTGAAGGGTCGATTAGCACACGTGAGGAAGGATGTCCTCTGCCTTGGGACAAACCATTTCCTGCCCTTTCCACTGTCACCCAACCCTGGGTCCCGTTTTATTTCCAATGTCTGTCTTTAAAGATTTCTGGACCAAAACGGCGTGCTTTTTCACGTGAGACCCTTTTAGACGGTGGTGCAGTTGTCCCTGTCACTCCCTAGTTTATGATGTTGCTTTTATTGACACTATGCTATAATTTTCCTCCCCTTACAATAGTTTGTCAGAGCTGTTTTATCTTGTAAAGTCTTCACATTTTTCTGTGCCCACGCTTGTGGCAATTTGCCCTTACAATTGTGGTCAACATAACCTGGAAGTCACCTGTAATGAGGAAGCAGAAAATCACATTAAAAGAAGGTCACAGAAGCCTGATGTGTGCACAGCCAACGATAGGACACCAGCACCAAAGTGATGTCATCTTGGTGGCTGAGTGCTCTGAGCGGCGCCTGCCTGGCAGGGAGTCCTTCAGCATGCTCACCGCTGTAGCAGTTGGGCCCCAGCTCCCCATTACAGCCTGTAAGACCTGTCCGAGCGGACACAATTATAACCTGCCCCTTTATTTGTTTTCTAGCACTGATTTGCCCCACTTAAGCTGTGTTCCTGGCATATTCGGCTGCTGACCCGCGGCTCCAAGGTGCGCAGACACTGGAGTTTTGTAACCAGTGCAGTCAGTAGAGCGGTTTACCCATAATGCTCAGCTCTGTCTTGTCTGATCGATGTGCTTATGATACGAGTTGAGTGCCAAAATGAGGAAGCGGACATCTGCCCGGTGTGATGGGGCCTTTGATAGACCCACTTGTGAAGCATAAATCAGGTTTTGGACATTTCTGTACAAAGCTGGAGCAGTTTCTTGCTTAATTGATTATGCAAATGAGGCTGACTCAGCAAATTGCACATTTGATTTTAAAATATGGAATTTTCTGAAAAAAATGTTTAATTCTTTGCATTTATATAGTGCTTTTCTCACTACTCAAAGTGCTCAGCAATTGCAGGTTAAGGGCCTTGCTCAAGGGCCCAACAGAGCAGAGTTTAGTTGGGACTTCGTTATTTACGGGACAAGCGCATGCTTAGGATAGTGGCCTCTATGCTGTTGAGCGCAGCAATCCTGTATTGCGTGTAAAGAGGTGCTCAGCTTGAGAAAGTAAGCTTCATGGCCAGCATGGGCAGGAGTGCAACACAAAGTTTGGCAGGTAACAGCAGCCACCTGTGCTTCTGAATGTCTCGTCATGGTAGGTGTAATGGGCTGGGCAGTGATGGGCTGCTGTCTCTTGTAAGGAATGGGCCCTCTACTGGCTGAGGCCCCAGGTTCGAGTGCCATTTCTGAGCAGACACCATACGTGAGGCCATCTGTGCTGATGGATCATCTCTGGCTCGAGGTCATTTACTAAACAAAATGTCTTTCACTGTCTCCTTCCAGAATACTCTAAGGACGCCTGTGTACACGACCTCCATGCGGAGAAATGCCATGGGAGTGGGCCTGGTGTTTGAGTCCGACCTTTTCACAAAGCAGCACAACTCCCACTGGGTGTTACAAGGAGTCTGCCTCACGCTCAACTCGGACTGAAGCCCGTGGACGCTCTGCGTACGTACTTGCATTTGTGTACATGTCACTGCAACTGACATAATGGTGCTATATTTTGTTTATTGTAATATTTTATTAAAGATTAGTCACTTATTTTTAAAGGTTGTTATCTTTTTAATGAATACCCAACACAAACTGTGCACTCAGTGCTTCTGTTGTGGGTCAGTCAGTGGGCAACAACAGGAGTCTCAGAATGGGTGAAGCACCAGTGTGTAAGAATCAGGCAGAAGCAGGCATGGGACAGTGTCACTTTTATTACCAAAGCCAGGTCTACTCTACACACGCAGGGCTATCTATGCAAAGGCTTTGTCATGTGACTCCCAGAAGGCAGCCTTGCCAGGGCGTAGTGACATTGGAAGCAGAGGCCTGGCATCTTGCTGCATTGTGGAGTACGGACTGGATTTACACTGGGGTGTCATTCAGCAGTTGTGCTGCACTCGTGTAGTACGAGCAAACAACGAGGAGAGAGGGCTGTCGAGATGGGCTGTGTTTTGGTTCAAACTTGACGAGGAAGGCCTTGGAGGTGGCATAGTAGGTGTAGGCGAGGTGACAGACAGTTAAAACCTTTGGCATGCAGTCTCTCAAAGTGTAGAACCTTAGGAGCAGATGAAGTAAGGATGAATCTCTTAGCACAGTGCATTGCATAAACCAGCCCATCGGACTGGATTACTCGCTCGGTCAGTCTAAGCAGTTCTGTCGGCGCCTGACCGTTTGCGGACAACTTCACTGCCATTCACCTGATCCACGGCCAGGGTCTCCACTTGAGCCTCTGCTGTCGGGGCGACGGCATGATGAATGCGGTGAGCCACCCCGACGTGTGCCTTGTGCTGCTGCTTATCTCTGCCCAGACTGAAGTGTGGCGTAGACGAGTTGCGCTCTGAAGGAATCGGGGGGATTACCAAAGGCCTCTCTTTCAAGAGTTGTGCATCTGAGGATTCTCTGGCCAGAAGAAATGGTGTTGGGTCAGGCATGGCATCCATGGTCTCACGCAGCAGCAACTTGCGGCCATCTGAGCCCAGCCGGTACACTTCAGCGTACTCAGAGTTCAAAGGCTGTGAGAGGCTCTTCTTCATCCTTCGCCGTGGTGTGTCTGTCATTTTCTCCTTGGGGGGTGCAGGTTTGTATGACGACATGACTGGGCTCACGTTGGGGCTGCTGTCCGATGTGCCACTTGATGTGGCGATCAACTTCTTTTTGGTGGCATGCAGCTGAGAGGTCAGGTAAGCGATGGTGCCGGCCCGCTGCTCCAGCTCGCTCGACAGCATGTTAAGTTTATGGCTTTTCATCTTCAGCTCTTCTAAATACTTCTTCTCCCGTTCCTTGATTGTGTTTTCCAGCACTGAAATCATGGCATTCTTTTCTTCTAGCTCCCTTAATAAGGCTGTGTTTTCTTCCTCTTTGGCTTTTAACTGAGTTTCCAGCTCCTCACATTTTTTCCTCAGCTCATCACAGTGGAAGTCCCCCGTTCCTGTTGAAACAAACAGTAAGTGAATTTTAAAACTGGCACACAATGTGCTGCCCAGACACCTCCAGGCTTCAAATATCTTTATAAAACTCACTAAATGACCCACGGACCAGAAATTCTCAGCCATGTCTAGTTAGGGGTCTCTAGTGGCTCAATCACATGACTTAGAGGTGAACAAAGTCACCCTCACTAAAGTAAATTTAAACTGGAAACAGAGAAAAAAAAACTGTCAAGAGCCAAAAAAAAGGCCATCTTGATGCTGCTCTGCCTCCACTGTTAACTAGGAAAGCTCCACACCACACTCACTTGGCTTTACTGTTAGTAATGCAGTGGAAGGAAGCCTGGTGCCAGTGCCACTAAAGAGTTCTGCTCCTGAACTTCCACTTGGCCAGTCAAGAGTGAAGGTCACCTGCTAAATGGAAAATTAGCCAAGAGGATGAAAGCAAATGGTGCAATTGTCCTACAACCTCACAGTAACCACAGTAGCTGACTGGGTGCTTGTAAGGTTGCCTTTTATTTTGCACTAAACACTTAACTCGGGGCCACACCAGGCCTGCGATTTGAAGGTGTTGGGCTTCAAGCTCCAGGGTTGCTGGTTCAAATTTCCACCTCTGTTTTAACAAGCCCACGTCAGCCGAGGCTACTTGGAAAGTTGGAGCAGGTAAAGAGGGGGAAGGCGCTGCATGTCTCTGCAGAAGCACCAAGGTGAAGTGCGGCACTCGTATTTAGAGGACTGGGCCCTAATGCCAACTGCCTATAGTGTGGCATCAGAGTGGCAGGCCTAGGACTTTGTTTTGGTGAACAGTCACAGTATCGGTTTTAACCTAGTCTAGCAAGGGCAGGACGATCAAGGGGCTAAGGCAATGACCCTAAAACCCAACACTGACAGTTCAGTTCCCTTCTCTGCCATGGTGGTAGTTGTTACGGCCTACCAAAAGGCCTAGGTCTATTTAAATAGGCCGCACACAAGTGAGAGGTGGGTGGGGACAAAAACACAAAAAACACTAAACCAGCTCAATAAAAACAGACTCCATTTATTGTCAAAAAGAAAATAAACTCACAAAATATAGAGAAAGTTACACAAAACAGAAACAAGGCAGGAGAACAACACCAACCTAGCTGTCTGGCTTGCAGAGTCGACACAGCTGGATACACACACTCCCCACATTGTTCACACAGAAGGCTAGCATACAGCAATTACATTTCTTTAATCAAAGACAGGCCATCTAACCCTTCATACCTCGCTGGTTGTGGTTCAGTTCTTCTCTTCTCTTCTCACACTCTCACCTAAACCCCACAGAAGCTTCTTTTATAATCAACACCCCACCCACAACTCAACAGGTGGGTAATTAGGGCAGGACTCAATTAAGTCATCAGCCCCAAATTAGAGTTTAACAAGAAGATCCACAGGAGCTCATAAGTGCGGTATGTTGAGGGGGAGGCACTCACTGTTTGTGCAGAAGCCCCTCTTGACAGTAAGATGTGTAGTCACATCGGCTCGTCTCTGGCAAAGAGCACAAGTAGTCTTTTTAGATTAAGCCCAGGATTGACCCATGGCCAAGGGTATACAGACCCTCAGACCCAAGGTTGGTTGTTCAAATCCAACCATGGCCCCCCCCCCCCCGCCAATGCCTAGATGAGTGGTCCAAGCTGCTCTTCTGTTGAAGTGTATGAGTAGAGAACACAAATACCAACTTTAGCCTAACACTAATGGGGACCTGTGGCCTAGGGGGTAAGGCAATGGACCCTGGGACCTAAGGTTGGTGATTCAATTCCCATCCTCAGCCAACCAAGGGTCCTCCATGGGAGCCCCCAACATCCAGGTGAATTTACTGTTATGTTGAAGTGTGTGAGTAGAGAACACAAATACCAACTTTAGCCTAACACCAAAGAGGACCCGTGGCCTAGGGGGTAAGGTTGGTGGTTCGATTCCCACCCTCAACCAAGGGTCCTCCATGGGAGCCTCACCCCCTCCAGATGAGTGGTTGACTCTACTCTTATGTTGAAGTGTGTGAGTAGAGAATACAAATACCAACT
>JANRMT010062838.1:11308130-11449273 GCA_026402145.1 Polypterus bichir lapradei | reverse complement strand
GGGACCCGTGGCCTAGGGGGTAAGGCGATGGACCCTGGGACCCAAGGGTGGTGGTTCAATTCCCACCCCCACCCCTACCCCTACCCCTAAAGCCAACAACCCCATTACCTTTATGTTACACCAGGTAACACCTCAAAGGAGATAAAGTACTGGCCCCTGAATCACACCATTGCTGCTTCCATCACCACCAACATCTAAAAGAACCAATGAAAGCTCAAAGTGTTGATACCCTAACACAACAATTTTGTACATTTATGTTACAACACCAAATTGTAGGGACTTCCCTTCAGAAAATTAAAGAAAACAACACAAAGTAAGTATAAAATGTGGCAGAAGGTGGCACACTACTGCTGCTCAGCAAGACCACCAGGAGTACACCCAGCCCATGCTCATTTGTCACTTACCGTGTGGGCCGCTGCTCCTCCTCTCTCCTCCCTGGGTCTGAGTGTCAGCCTGGTGTCCATTGGGTGTTGTCTGGACATGGCCAGTGGTTGGGGAGCTTTCTGCATGTGGTGCCTCTACCTGATCAGCATGCGTCGCTCACAAAACTAAACATCCCATCCAAAACCTTCTATCAGTGATTTAGAAAAGCACTGCAACACTTGGTGAGGGTGCAAGGCAGAGTACAGGAACAGACAGGAGAGACAAGAAGATGTGGGACACTGCAAGTCGTGTGTGTGTGTGTGTGTGTGTGTGTGTGACCTCTTAATGACGGTGCCGGTGATTAAGTGGCACATAATTAGGAAACGGCATGAGCAGTTAAACAGGCTGCTGTCCCACAAGGCCAATCAAACTGAAAAGGTGACACCACATACATTACAGCGATAAGACATCAAAAACAAAACTGCTGTCAATCAACGACATGCCATCTGTGGCTCAGACTTTGGGCCTGGCCGACCTGGATGTTGTACTCTGGTGTGTTTGTCACACGTTGTCAGACCGCATGGATCCCAGCACCATTTGCCTAAAACTTGTAGTGTTTATAAACTCAGACACTTCTCACTTTGCATCACATGCACATTTATGGTCAAACTGAACACCAGCAGAGGCTAAGGAATCTAATTAGACCAAAAAAAAAAAAATAAGAGTGCAACAGATAAAAACACAAAACACGTCATCTGAAAGAGTCGCAAAGGGCTGGCAGGCGCTTGTCTATGGCGTCGAGGAGGAGTTGAGACCAGCAGCCACTTAAGCCACTCAAATGATGAAACTGAACATAACGTGAGAGCAACGGCAGTCATTGACGTCTGGCCGATGGAGTCCGTCATTGGTCAGCAGATGTTAGACGGCAGTGAAGTGAACTCGTGACCAGCTGAAGTGCCCACCTACCACCACATCTGCATGGATTCATGGGACACACTCCACCAAGGAGCTTTGCTTTACACAGTTGTAAAATGTAAGCGTTTAGACGCAGTCACATTACTGTGACCCTACTCGCAAGCAATTAAAAAGACAGAGCCAAAAACAGGCTAAGACTGAGAACCCTGGGAAGTCTGCTCTGCCGCACTGAATGCAGTATCGGACAATCCAAAGGAACAAAAATGCCTCCCTTGAAAGAAAGCAACTCCCTTATTGCCTCGGAAAATTTGAATTAACCTGTATGGGAGCAACTGGGGAAAAAGAGGGTCAGAGTTATTTGGATACAAGACCGGTGCAGTGGTCCTCACTTCTGCACAAACCCCTCCATCATTAGACGCGGCACATCAGTAAAGGACACGAGGAAGACAGAATGCGGCAGTTTGTTTGTTCTGTTGGTAACTCGCCTCTCATCACCGTCCCCACCTTCACCTGCTTCGGTCACCTCTGCTTGCTTCTATTAATAGCTAACCCCGGTACCATTCAAAGAAGGGCAACACAATACATTTAAAACATTTCAGACCTCTTGCCCTGCATGTACCTTCAGCGCCTGCCTTGTATGCGTGTGTCTGAATCTCTCATGGCTGCCACTCCCTCGGTTCTCATAAGGCATGCCCGTCAGACTGTGTCACTCCCTCACCTCTACTCCTCCTTGTGTGTCTCACACTGGCACTTCCTCTTTCAATCGTGTCACCAAAGCCAAACGAACGAATCAGAATACCAAGAGGGACTGAAAACACAGACCTTATTGTTTCATCATATAGTAGACCAGTGTGTTAATAGGAAAGCTGCAGTTAGGTTATCATCCTCACCAATTTAACAGCCATTTTTTTAGGATTACCCAGGTTTGCCTCCTTCTTTGGGTGAACAGACCCATTGTTTTCATATCATCTGATATCTTTTTTGGCCTCCTGTTGGACCTACCCCCTGCCCCAGAAGCATCTTGGTGTACCTCTTCACCTTACCCAGTAAACCTCTGTCTTTTGCTCCACGTGTCCAAAACGCCACAGTCGCAGTCAGCACATCATCATCTATATTCTCCAAATTGCAAGACAATCCAACGTCAATCTGATCCCTCTCTTTATCAAGCTGTGCTTTCATGGGCCACATCTCACTTCCACTGAGCATACTGCTCCTCATTCAGCTTCTACTAACTTTACCCTTCAGTACCACAGAGGCTCCTTCAGACGTTCCTCCAACTGCTGTCCCTGCACCTCCAAATTACCAACATACCCCGGCGTTCCTCCTCGCTCTGTGGAGTCTACCTGGGGTGCACTGCCTTTCATTCTGCTCTTCTTCCTTATGTAAATGTCTTCTCATGGAAGTAGAGAGTGGTGACAGGGTTTGGCTCCGCACACATTCTGCTCTCTTGAAGGCAGGAGCACATCAGTCAGCGCTCGCAAATCAATGCGCAGAATTGACATCATTTATTTATTAGCACAAAGCCGTCAGCCAGGCCACGCTCGGGTGAGTCTGTGGGGCCTGACTGCTAATGTCTGATCCAAGTGCTCATTTACTGCCTGCTGCTAAATGGCCACTTACACCGCGCTGCACATGGATTAGTGTGTGAATTTTCACTCCATTCTGCTTTGGCATGGTGGTGTGTTGCAGACTTTGTCCACGTGCGGACACTGAACTGCTCTTACATCTGAGCACAATGAAGATACCGCACACCACACAGAGTGAACAACCAGCACATCGAGCCCATCATTTTATAAAACATGACCGAAAACTGAAATAAAATGGCTAGAATAAAAGGCGATACTCTTTTGTATAAACTACGAGAAATAAACCCCAACACAATTGAAGGCCAGGTCAACCTCAAAGTCCTTCTGAAGTTTCATACAACATAAAATGGCTGCAGTCTGGGTCAGCTGCCTGCTCAGACCGATGCCCTGCCTAATGTTATAAAATGTCAAGAAGTCTGAAGCTCGGTTATTAAGACATTCAAACTGTGAATGAGCCCTCTCGTGATGCTGGGTTTGTAGCGGACCCTCGATCTGTGGTGGCGTTTCAGCACATCTCATTTCATTGCTTCACCTCACTTCTACGAGGTTTCCTTCCCTACTTCAAACTGCTCTTTGGTTCCTGCCCTGTACCCCGTGCTGCTCCCTTTGACCCTAAACCAGACTTCTGGAATTTTCCTTCATAAACACTTCATCAGGAATCCCACTGCAGTTAAAACGTCACTTACCAAGAGCAGGTGGTCCAGTGAGGTTCTCAAGTGAATCTTTCAAGCTCTGTGATCAACACCACCATGCGGGTCCAGCACCTTCCCCTCTGTGTGCTCCACTCTTGTCATTCCCACCCACCAACTGACACAATCTGGTAGAGCAGAATCCACCGAGAGTCTGGCACTGGGGAGGTCTGTGTTATCAGTGTCAATCAGACCCCCACACTGGGCCAAGAGACACTTGGGGATCAAGGCCTGCAGAGACCTTACAACAGCTTTCCTCCAATCCGTACTCATCTCACATATGGAGTGCTCACTAAGACCCCTTAAGCCTCCTCTCCCACCATTATGGTGTCCGGTACCCTGACAACTAATGGAACCATCACTGGACACAGATGCTTACGGTTTGGCTCTCCATTCATCAACAGACCTGCGCCTTACATTGACCACCTTGATGTGCCCACAACTCAGGACCGTTCACTGCACAAGTCCTCCTCGACTCCAGTCCAAAATGTACATGAGTTTAGAATCAGCCCCGGGAGACATCTTCTAGAGCCGACCGCTCCCACCTGTGTCCTCAGCTGGCATCCCACTGAACGTCTGTCTCCTTCCCTGACCCAAGTATTGACCCCTTTCCTTCAACAGCCATCTTCTGAGTGAACAGCAGCCCCCTAAGGTCGGCTTACTCAGCTTCTCAGCCATTTTTTTCTTCCCAAGGTGCCGATCATATTACAAAGGGAGCAACAGAAATTACAAATGAAGAAGGAAAAGAACAACTCAGTATGGAACAAGTCCAGAACAGACATTCGGACCACTGCCCTCGGACCGCCTTCCTTCTACTTCGTTTTTTAAATATTTCTAGTGAAGATGGGATTGATGTGCTGTGTGAAGTGTTTAACCAGTTAAAGTACAAGATAAAGGCCTCGGCGTGGGGATACGGGGGTCTTACCGTGTTGTCATGTATGCCATCTGCTTTTGAAACCCGCATTTCTGTACAGAGTGGAAACTAGACGGTGAAACTGTGTGAGCGTACGAGTGGTGGTGGGTGAGCCCCATTAACACAGACCAGGGTAGGAGACAACAGGCCAGGCTGACCAGCCATCGTTACTAGGACTGAGCTTCAAAAGCCATGATATTAGCTGGTGTCAAAACAGAAAGTCACTGAGGGCACCACTCACAAAAAAGATCAAAGACAAACCTTTACGGAGACCAACCTGTCCACCGGTCTTGAGTGGCACTGCGGTCATGAGGTCACGGGTGCAGGAAGGCTCGGCAGGTTAGGGTGATAGTTGACCCACACATACAGAATTGTGGGTTCAGACAAACAGATTAGAGACCCCGCTTGTTCCTACCTGAGCTTTCGGAGTTCCTCACCGTCAGTTCATAGGTCAAGTCTGAAAAACAAAACAAAAAGTGACATCAGCATCATATGAATGACCAATCAGCGCACACAAAGTCATGAAACTGGACAGTCGCTAACTTCCTCAGCGCCCCTTTATGTTCAATTCAAATCCAAACTCCTCTACAACATTCACTGATGCTGCACATTGGGGGTTTCATGTTGTACTTCACTTACACAAATGCGGCAGTTTTCCAGACTTCTGTCAACTCACGCCAACACGAAGGCTGCACTTGCAGTATCAATGCCCTACCCTGACAAAGTCCAGGTGGTCTCTGGTGGGGTCTTCACATATTGGTCTGTGTAATACCATTTAAAACATAGCCCCTGAAGACTGATGTTGGTGTGAGGGGGCAGTGGCACCAGTGGCCCAGCAGGTCCGTCTTTGAGGTCTGGTCACTTCAAGGAGGCAGATGATTCATCAGGACCCTGCTGGTTACCATCGTAGTCTCGGTTTACTTAAAACTGTCAAGTGTCGATGTTAACTCCTTTCAGACTGCAGGCTCATATATTCACGAGCACAGCCCCCAGACACTCACACGAGGTCCACCTTGTGGGCTCTGATTACTTGTTCATCATCCCTGTCACTTGACACTCACATTCACAAAGCAACTTCTCCTTCTGTGATGCTGATGATGTCTCCAGAGGCTCTCACACCCAGACGTGTCCTGAAGAACGGTATGGGTGAGCGTGGAGACTGCCTGGCCTGGCACTTGTCTGGGTCACCCACGGTGTGTGCTGCAGCCGCAGGCAGAGGCCAAAAAGGGCAGTACACTGCCTACTGCCACAGCACCATCTTTAATAATCACGAGGAAAGTCCGCAAACTGCCTCTGTAGAGAACAGGGAAAAAACATGAGCACTGCTGAACAAGAAGAAAGTGGAAATACGACACCAGACTAAAGGCACCTGTGCTCCTCACAAAGCGTCTCCTAATAAGAGGCAAAATAGCACTGAAATGATGAACATGCAACCCCTAGTGAGGACCTTCATGTCTCCCCTCTGAGTAAGGAAGCCGTCAGAGTGCTGAACTCATCTGAAAAGTCTGAACCTGAACACATTAAGCTTGTGAAGTGACCAGTGACCTGGAGACAGGAGGGGCTGTACATGCGTGGTCCTTGTCCTGTGGGCACAGTGGGAGACTTCTGCTACTAAGGGCATTACAAAGACCTGATGCTGTGCTGCCACATGGCTATGTGCCTCTGTCAAGGGATGATGCCAATTATGATACTGACCATCATAACATGCCACCACCAACAGCTGGCACTAAACCCCAATGGGGCTTCAGTAACACCTCTGCATACTGGTGACAGTGTCTGCCTGAAGCCCACCATGCTGTAAAGCGGCAGAAGGGAATCTTACCTGTGAAAAGAAAGGCCGAGAGCAGATATGATGGCCACATGTCTGAGGGGGTGACTGGGGCTATGTGGTTACAGAAGCTCCAGTGGCAGTTAAGAGAAGCTCTGAATGATCTGCGGGGGCTCCTTTGCCAATTCAAGACCCCAGAAGTAGGAGCTGGACAAATTTATCAGCCAGGAGGGGAGTCCGTCTGTGAGGAGGAAATGGTCATGCAGTGACAGAAGTATACATGGTGTGTAAGCTTGACGCCACATGAACAGGTGCCCACAGCTGTCGAGATGTGTCACAGGGTGAGCAGCGTACTGGAGCAGTGTGACAGCTCGGCACTGTCTGTAAAGTCACTGCTCCACTGTGTCCCCCACGTTCAGTGGCCGCCCGTTCCTGTTTTCAGGGTGGTTGTTTCCTTCTGACCTCCCTAAAGACAAGCAGTAGGCTGGGTGGCTACTCTGAAATGCCCCCACCGAGGCTGTGCAGGGTTTGTGCCCCTGAAATGCACTAAGAGGGCCCTATGAATGTTCTTGTGTGGTACATTCTCAGTGCTGCAGGCTCTATAGAAGGTGCGGTCAGGTCATGTTGGGCCTTCTGACACAAGGTCGACAGCCACCAAGGTTCTGAGGTCCTCTTCATTTGTGCCCAAGAAGTGCCAGTGAACCTGCTCTGAGTGCCCGTGAAACATACCAACCGACGTGGAACAGACAGGGCCGAGTCTCATTTAATGTTAGTTACTGTGGGTGGCTCAGAGAAGAAACCACAGACTTGAATTATGGGTTTTTTTTGGAAACACAGCAACAGTTCTTCATATGTCACCCCAAAATAAAGGACAGGCAGGCTCAATGGTGTTTGGGGCATCGCCCACCTGAGCCCACGAGCCCTCACCAGCTTTCAGCCATCTTGGATTGTTCTTCCTTGCCCACAATCTACACACACGAGCTTTCTGTTAACTGTCACATTGAATATTTTGCCCCCGGATTTCAGGGTCTTTTAAACACGGACACTACTGTGCCTTGTCAGCCCCTTGGACTCCCTGGTGGGCTGCGCTGGACCATGTGGACCCTGCTCTGCTCCTTCGTATTTCCTTCTGATCTTTGGTGTCCGTCTATTTGACTTTGGTGTTTTATTGTTTTTAATACAAACCACAGATGCCCTGATCCACCAGCATGGCGTGAAGTTCCACTTTGCTACTAACAACACTCGGCTCTACCCACGTGAACCTCGAACACTCCACAGGCGCTAGTGTTTAGCCAGTAAGGCCAAGGGCAGGAATCTTGACCCCTTCACAGAGAACACTTGGACATCTCAGTGCTGGGCAAAGCCTTGGCGTTGTACCCGATACCAACATGAGCCAGTGGGCGCCACTCATGCAACAGAACGTGCTATAAAGTCCCTGGGACTTCCCGTCCACTAGGTTCTTTTTCTTTCCTTAGGTGACAACTCCGGACATGTGAGTAAATGTCCCTTAGAAAAGAGTGTGCTGATAAAACGATTTCAAAGTGTCCGCCTGGGCACCTGGACGGTGATTGGCGAGGCTGCCGCCTAACAAAGCATCCACATGAAGTCGAGGGTCCTTTCGTCTCCTCTCATCATAGAGGGTGGTCCGTATTTAAATGTCTAATTCCCATCCCTATGAGGTAGCTTCCCCCCCACCCGCCCTCACCTGTGCAGTGCTGCTGCAGGCGCCGTATCTCAGCATGCAGACCCTTCAGGGTGTGCGCGTGGTCCTGCTGAAGGAAGAGCAGGTTCTTCTGGGCGCTGTGCAGCTGATTTTCCAGACTTACTCTCGACATGGTGACGGCTCTTCCAACCTGAAACAAACAGAAAGTGCAATTCAATACACAATAAGGAGGGACGAGACCACAGCAGTGTGATAAATACGAGGGTCTCAACACGACTTGAGGACGTGGCCCTGCACCGCCATACACCGTGGACCACCCTTCATGAATGTTCTTTTAATTTTTAAATAATCTGCTTTTCTCATTTGACTGAACTTCTGTCCTTCATACAAACACTCGCCCAGTGCAGAAAACTTCCACAGTGTAAATGTCTCGGACTGAGCACCACTGAAGCTCCTCAGACTCATTTCAGGTGCCATAAAAAACAGAGCGCAAGTCGGGACTGGCGGACTACAAGAGGTGTGTGGCGTCATCCACTACACATGGAGCGGGCGCTGTGCCCTCAGCCTGGTGCTAATGGCACTGGCAGCCCATTCTAATTAGATTTCACTACGACAGGAAGTCGATCTCTCGTGAACTTCAGCCAAGTCTCCTGGTCCCAGCTGCCTCCTCCCGGCATTAATCAGGACCACCGTCTTCAAAAGGCATCCTGCTGAAATTCTCTTAACAAATACGACTCTGATAAGCACGGCAGCGGGGACGGGCGACGCTCACAAGGCCGACGGACCACCTGGTCCTCTGCTGGCGCTTTCAAACACAGCCAAACCCGAGCTCACCCTTTGCTGAACCACATCATCAGCTTTTGGAGGACACACTCAGAGGGTCCCAAAGAGATCTGCCTGATAGTGGCCTCGGGGGTCCAACATCTGTTTTAGGAATGGCACCTAACTGCTTTGGATTTGATTGTTGGAGTAGAACCACAATTTTGACTTTCGTATCAACACCCGCTTTCAGACCTCAGTATAAGTGCCATGGTGGTCCCGAAGCAAATAAAGGAAAACTCCAAACCCCCATGTTATTTGAGCCTCCCTGTTGAGCCCTGGTGTAATTGTGACACTCACGTCGAAGCAATGAGGGGGCCTTTGGTTTGTTTTGTGACGTCCACAACTGCAACAGCGAGTGTCAAGAGATGGGGGGGGGGGGGTTTATTCTGGGGGGATTAAGTGGAGAGCTGATGTTTACTTCCTATACTGAAAATCCCCCAAATGATGGGTTTCTCTGCACGTTTCCAGTACCCGCCCTCGTTTAGACACACAAGCTCTGTATGAGGGTCCACACTGAACACGACCACATTGTCAGCCGGTGACCCTGCTGCCCGTAGCCCCCTGTCCTGGTGGGACGTCCAGGTTAGGAACTCAAACACCAGTGACGCTTGTGTGCAAACTGAACTGTCAGCGGAATGAGACTTCCACTGGTGACAACTGAGACTCAATCTGACAAAATCAGCCAGGTTGTAGGGGTGGGCTTGTGTGAGTGGGCTCAAGAGCTGATGCCCAATGAATGGAGCACTCACCTGGAGGGGAGATGCAGCCAAAAAAGGGGTCTGTGTGTCTGGGGTCTCATGTTTGTTGTGCCACAACAGAATGGAAAGTAGAAATAGAAAGGGCTGGTGAACCTGCCGTATTTGTAAAATGGGGGCGCTTAAGGGGCGAGCATGAGGTGGGATTTTTTAAAAAGTAGACGTCATTGAGCTGTGTCATTGGTTATCCCCTGTAATTCCTGGGCCCAGTCGGACAGCTGAAAGCGGCTGGTGATGGGAGTCGGATTAAAACACAAAGAAGTCTGCCGTGATCACTGTGGTGGGCCGCATAGAGCACAGGAATGGATCCAACCACACACCTCCTTCATGGATGAAATGCACTTGACATACGAGAGATGACTTTAAAAAAGTTAATCTGCAACATCAACTGCAAGTTTCTCACTCTGTAATACCAAAAAACTCCACTAGATGGCGTCAGCCGGCCCCCTCAACATGAGGGACGTGGAACCTCAAAGCTCAACACCGCAGCTTACAGGCCTCCATTTATAGTTGGCTCTTCCATATTAAACACAGGCGTCTGCTCCATCGGTAAAGGGCCTCACTGAACACCCTCGGTGCCATTTTAATTGAACTGCTCATTGTGAGACCCCCTCTAACGTCTGAGCTGCACTTGTGAGTTTGTGTGTCAGAGCTGTAAAGTGACGCATGTCTCGTCAACCAACTCCACTTGGCGCCCGGGGCGGGACCACCCACAAGGCAAAGGGGGGCACCACAGAAAACTTCCACTGGTGGATTTACCACATGGTGCACCGGAAGCAGGTTCCACAAAAGGGGGCTCCCACATTAAGTGAAAAATGACATACATACACACACATATATATATATATATATATATATATATATATATATATATATATATATATATACACAAAAAATAATAATAATAATAACAGAGGTTAATGATATGGAGCAGTCTTGGGAATCTGGTAAGTGGCACACAGTCCAGCGAGGCTCACGTGGTCCTTCTCGTCTCGGTCAGTCGTCCACTGCAGCTCATATATATGGGGGCAGCAAATCTTTAAAGTGCCTCTAAAGGTCCCCTGCATGCAACTCAGAGCTCACTGACCCACCCGGCTTTGTCTCTGGAATTAAAGACGCAGAAGCAGGCAGTCATTAGGTGTGACACCCCCATCAACTAGAGGTCGAGTTCTGTTAACACCAGCTTAGTCACTGGATGTGACTTAATAGCAGCCATCACCAACTGTTCACACTGTCACCTGATGATTTGCCTTATTTAGAGATCCCACTTTGTGATTCACCTGCTTTGCCGATAGGACGTCCCGGTCATCAAAATGGCGACAGTCCAACTACAGAGTGGATCGCTGCTCACACTCTGGGCCACACGGGCAGGAGTCCCCGCTTGTTAACGCAAGGCAAGGGGCTCAGGGCAACAGACCAGGGGCCAGCAGGAACTCTGAGAGAGCAAACAAAGCCAACGGTCCTCCCGCTTCTCCATTTTAGAAATGAAGTAAAAGAATCACAAGGAACAGGAAGAACGTAAGAAGCCCGACTTCGTGAGGCCAAACAGAAGAAACATGCCATTGAGCTGCCAGAGATCTCATGTTGGCCTCAGCCCGTCACCAGGGACACAACAGCAACAAAGGACGGGTGTCTGAAGCGCTTTGGGCGCTCGGCTCTCGTCTTGTTAAGAAATCCTCTCCACGCCATCGCCCTGCACTGTTGAACTCTGCACTTTGACCAAAACAAGTTGACTTAACAGCTAAAATTAAGTGAAGTGGCTGAATGAGAACACAAACCCAACGGGTCACCTTGGCAGCATTCAAGACAAGTGAACGAGCTGGAAGACCCCGACAAGAGAAAGCCCTGCATGAGAGGAAAACATCCGAGACTTCGTCGGGCTAACAAAGATGTAAAAATGTGCTCTTGATGAACAGCCTACCTTCACTGCAAACGTTTCATAAAGAGGGTCCCTCGCGTTTCTAATGCCCCCCAAGTCAGATCCCAGCAATGGCCGAACTCTTTGTGCTGCTCTTCTGTGTTCATCGATGGCCGAACACTTTGAGTGCAGCTCGTCAAACAGTGAAACACGTCAAGCAGACCCACACAAGACGACCCTGTGAAGCCACATCTCAAATACATGGTGCTTAGTCTGCGGACAACCCCTGCTGCTATGTTGTTAAATATCTGAGAGGCTCATTTGTTAGCGTATTATTAAATGAACACGACAATGGCGGGCTTTACCTCTGCCAACATGTCCCTCTGCCATTTCTCAAGGAGCACACAAAGTTCACAGGAGGTTCTTCTTTGATCTGCTGTCCATTAAAACGCCCCGGCTCTTTTTCCAGCGTTTTCAGACCCCAGGCTCAGTGACCCCTGTGCACAATGGGTGTGTACCGGTGTGTGGTCAGTAGTCCATTACTGCCGGAAAATGGAACTGGACAGGTGAGGACTGTCTCTGTGCCACCACTGCCCTCCATCCACCCAAAGTCAGCACTGTGGGCTCAGGAGATTGCAGCTTAGGGGGAGAGGCAAGCGGTGGACATCACATTAGGGGTGGTGTTGAGGGTGCAGGAGACCTGCCCTTACCAGGTGCACGAGTGCTCTACTCACACAGGGGTTCACTGAACAAGTGACCACCCTCGACTCTCGTCAGGCAACTACGCCCAGGCATCACAGTGCCGTGTCACACATCTGCTGAGCATTTCGTTTTGGTACATTTGACTCCCCTGAAGCTGTCACTGTAGCACTCGCCTCTCAGTCCTGTGTGTCTCTTGTGTTGCATGGTGGTCCATAATGGGCTTTGCCCAGGCTGAATCACTGATAGACAGTGAGAGAATGTTAATCACCTTCTTCCTCTTTTCCCATTTCTATGTTTCTATGTTCATCCTCCATTCCCATCACATATTCAGGGTCTCTCCACATCACGTGTCCACAGCACTTTAGCCTGCTCTCCTGGACTATCTTAGTTACTTCTCCCCCTTTGGTTGTTCCTCTGATTGTCTCGTTTCTTATTCTGTCCTTATTTGTAACTCCACACATCCCTCTCGACCTTATTTCTGTCACATCTCACTTCTTCACCTCTGCTCCTTTTACTGACCACGTCTGGTGGTCTTTAAACTCTCTTCAGAATTTTACATTTAACCTTCAATCACACAAAACTCCTAAGGCCTTCTTTCAGTTGTTCCATCCACACTGCCCCCTGTGGGTGCTTTCTGCTGCCACTGATCCTAAATATTTCAGTGCATCCCTCTCCCTGCAGGCCAACTCCTGAATCCTGATCACCATGAAACCTCAGATATTCGGCCCTCCTCCTCTTCCTCGTGTTTATCTTCAATCCTTTATCTTGCAAAGCCCTTCTCCAGGTTTCCAACTTTTCTGGTGCTACACAACACAAAAAGCCTGCACAAGGACAACTGGCCTTAAATCCCACAACTCAGCAGATCCATAACCGGATCAAAGAGGCAACGACCTGAAGAAGACCCCTGGTGCAGACCTCCTCTGGCTGGGCTGTTGCCTGTTACCCCCAAAGTCCTCACTCCCTCATACATATCCTGGATAATCTTCAGACACTTCTCTGGTCCTCCTTTCCCTCTCGTGTACCTTCAGACCACCTGACGTGGCACCTTCTCCAAATCATAGACCACCACATGCAGACCTTTCTGTTTATCATCTCTTGAGCAACAGCAATGTCAGTAAAAAAGGACAAGTGGAGGAGGAGAAGCAGCAGGAATCAATCAGCTCTCTGCTTAAGTGGCACCAAAGAGACACGGCCGACAGGGGGCAGGAGAGAGCCTCACATCGGGGGAGGGCACCTCGGAAGCTCATCTTGAATCCCTGTGCTTTCTAATCAGAATCCTGTGAAGCACCAAAAAATCAGAGGGGTGGCAAACAAAAGGGAGACGCGAAGCAGACCAGCCTTTGAGGATCAGTGAACTTGTGAAGAACGACATTTCAGAAAACGGTGCAAAATGTGAACGTCCAAGAGGCGCTCCAGCAGGTTTACAAAGCGGAGGACACTCACCGTACGATGAATGAAGAAGACAAAGTGCTAACTGGGACCGCCATTTACACGAGGTGGGCAAACAGTACCTGAATGAGATGAGCTGCCACTACGTAAGCGCTAGTGTTGGACCACCATTAGAACTTGGATGCCAGCTTCAGTACCAGTTTTTGGACCCTACCACCAGAACTGGTCACCTCCTGACAGCATGAAGTAAGCGTCGAAGTAGCAGAGCAGTGGCGGGCGGGTTGTTCTGACTTGAGGTCTCAATCTTGTCGAGACAGTGGGGTGGGTCCCCATGACGTTCTCATCACTTGCTTGGACAGTTGAGTCGTAGCTGTAGCTGGGGGCATTCTGAGCAGGATGGACACACAGAGAGGGAAGCTGACGTTTATTTGTCGCTGGTCCCCACCCCTTTTAAAGTCTCTTTTTTTCCGGTACTTTCCCAGTACTGCCATACCCCACGACCCTCCCAAGAACACATTTAACGTTTATTGTAATAGTCACCTCTCGCTCTTCATCATTTTTTCAGGATCTCATAAAAAGCCCATGGCACTGCCACCAGTCACAGAGCCAACTGCCTGGCAGCTCGCTGAGCAAGACGCGTCACTGAGGGCTGTGACACAGGCGGGTGCCGTTTACATGTTCTTCTACTGCCCAGTGCTCGAGGTGAGAGAGCTCAGAGGGTCTCCATCTTCAGGGAGTTTCTGCTGCACTGCTCAGCCACGAATTGTCTACGTAACAGGAGAGCGTGTGACTCTTCTTAAGCTGCGTTCACTTATGTTGTTAAATATCCCAATTCTGACACCAACGCTCAATTACAAGCTAACCGCATTCACACCAAAAAACAGAATCAAGCCGAAAACCCCTGCAAAAGGTTTAACAGGACGCGGGCTACTCTGCCCATGATGATAGCGCTAACAAAGATGGCCTTCATCTCTGGGGAGTGAGCACTAACGCCCAAGTCAGATCTGTGCATAAGGGATATCAGTCCTTGCAGGCCACGGCACGACCAGCATTACAAAGAGAACAGGAAACTGCTCAAATAAAGAGCACCGAATGGGCCGCATGAGCAGAGTGCAGGACGAGCTCCTCAAGGCCGTTTTGGCTGTGCCCGCCACAAGACATCAGATGTGCCCATAATTCACTTAGCGCACCATTAAGAACCTCCATTTGCTGCCGCTGAGGATGTATTGATTTTTTTTTGTGAAAATATGCTCTAATAGTTTCAACATTGGTAAGATGAGTCCTGCTGGGCAATGGATTTTTCTAATTATTTACGATGGCTCTTTTTCTTGTACACCATGGCCCTGCTTTCCAGCCACCGGAAAGTACAACTGCAGACACGGCGCCTTGCTGACGTCCCACATTATTACAAGGCCACAAGTGACATCTTAGGGTTGACCGCCTTTCATCTTCAGTCTCTGCAGGAAAGACCACCCTGTAAAGGCGTTCACGTCTTCTAAATGGTCAGCCGATACAATGGAGCCGAGGCAGTTGATTAAACAGGGAGACACCAAGGCCAGCAAGGACAAACACGGCTACAACGGCCTCACTGCTCACTGCCGAAACGATGACCCATCCTGGGCGGGGCTGGCACATGGCTCTGTGAGGTCTTCAGCGGTGACACTTGCAGCCTGCCACTTGTTTTGTAGACATCCTTACTTTTATTTCATAAACCATGAAGGTTCCCAAGACTGTGCTCCAAACGTCCTCAAAACACCAAAAAAGCCGAGGTCAGTCCTTCACCACACGAGCCACACAGCAGCAGATAAACGGCTACATCTGAATGGTCAACTGCACTGGCGCCCTCGCCACACGCCCCCGGTCACAAACACAAACGCCATCTGGGCAACAATGACAGAGAGCTAACTAAACCTTCAGGCACCACTAGGGTAGGCAAACTGCAAATGGACTCCCACTTTGTGTCTTCACAATGGAGTTGAAATTCTGTGAGCAACTCAAACGGGCTTTAGTCTGTTTGTGTGTGTGTGTGTAAAGGGCTCAGGAAATGTCAGGCCGGGTTCAAGGCTTGAACAACCCTCAATTTGTTTTTCTTTTACAGAGTCACTAGCAGCGCTAGGCGGATTGAAACATAAACGTTAACGTTTGTAGTGCACCATCCACTGGAAAGTAATTTGTACTGCATGTAGTAGTACAATGCTTTGCATTTATCATTCCAACAAATGGTGCATCACAAACAGTTGTAGTACTCAAATGCATTTTATTGACAAATGCAATGCATGTGTCTGATAAATCACATTTGGTGTGGGGAGTGTGGAGTTAACGTTTGTGGTGCACCACCTGTTGGAATGACAAATGCACCACACATTTTTACTACAAATGTTTGTGATGTGCCATCTGTTGAAATGACAGAAACACAGCACGGACGGACACATAGACACCTGTCCTTTTATGACGGTGGATGTTAAAACTAAACGGCTGCTTTGACACCACTGGGTTTTCATGCCCAATACTGACCTGCCGAGGGCGTCTGAGTGGCCGTCTGCGGTGTGGAGTGAATGTGACGCACGTAAAACATAAACTTGGACCTCTGTGTTTTGTTTTTTTTTTTTTTCTTTCCTGCTGATGCTGTCAGTTTTTTGCTTTTCAGAAGCAGTTTGTGTTCTAAGTACAGTGGGCATGGAGACCACCTTTGAAGAAACCAAACCATGAAATCCATAAAGCGCACCCCCCATGCCCGTCCGCTTCCTGATTTTGTGTTCTTCCACACCAAGCAAGTGAGTCTTGTGATCCTCAGAGGTCACTCATCCTGGTTTTGTACTTGTCTGACTCGTTTAGCTGCCCCACTTATTCAAAGCCTCCCCCACTGCTGCTAAGTCTCTTCGTAAATCGTTACAACTCTTTGTGCCTCTTTTCATTCCAACTGAACAACTTTCTAATGTGCAAGAAGGACAAATCCAAATCATATCCACCCTCGTGTCACATCTTTGTCACCGTTTCAAATTGGTTAGTAAAAAATTGAAATGCAATCACTATTTAGAAAGGCTGGGATTTAAACAGGGTGACAAATGATTATTTTCTGATTTTATTTAATGAGGTGGTCCTTTAATCCCCCAGATCCGACTCTCCACCAGCCCAACCACTACGTTTGATTTACTATAAGGAATTGAAAAATAGGACCAGTCGGCCTGCGCTTTAAAACAGCGGCCATTTCTCAGGGGCACATCCTTAGGCATAGGGGCACCACCACAGATGTGCCCGTCACATAGTCTGGGTGGGGCTCTGTCACTAATTTGTGACACAATGCCAAGCATGCGGCCGGCCACGACAACAAAAGAGCGGCGTAATGAACTTATTAAACATGACACTAAATCGCATCCCCTACATCTCCGAATTCACACCGAGTTACCAATAACATTAAAATGACGCCACCAGTACCGACCCCGGGCTAAGCGGCGACATTCGGTGTTCCGTCCGGACTCGGGTCCTCCCCTGCTGTGGCTGTCGATGGGCAGGCGTGTGCGACTCGCCGCTGGTTAATTTCAGTCCGAACCCTCCGAGCCCGCACAATGAAACTTTGTTCAGCAGACGGCCGGCTCCGGCACGGGCGCCCCGCATTGCGGTACGAACACTCAACCTGTCAGCCCCTCGGTGCGCGTGCAAAGAGGACGTCGGGCAGGTCGCAACCTCCTTCATCCTTGCCTGCGCAAATGCGGCGCACCGGGACTGCGGCCCCCCCGTCGAGGGCATCGCGCTCGGTGGGTCACCGATGTATCTCGACGAGGCCCACCGTGTAGAGGTCACCGTCGCGCACCGCTGATGAGGTGTCCGTCCCTTCCCGGCGTCAGAGCCCCCCGCACCCCGTCACTCGGCGACGCCCCCGTTCACGCCATCCCGGACTCACCTGTCGCGGTGCTGCTCCCCTCGTTAGCGTCTCCCGAGTGTCACACGAGCACAGTTGTCTTGTCCGGCGCGTCGCTCCTCGACAGCCCGCGAGCTCGTGCCAGATCTCATCTCCCTGAGCGACCGGCCAAAATAAAGCGAGGCATCACGGGATACAGCCCAGCTAGTCTTACCAATCGGGCCGGCGGCTCGTGCGCACGACAGGCAGGCACCGAACTGGGCACAGAGACACGGCGAGCGTCCTCCGGCTTTTGTCAACGCGCCCCACCTACGAGCCGCTCCTCGAATTCAACGTCGCAACGCCATCGATTTGCACTCGTTAAAAAAAAAAAAACAACGGAGAGTGCGGGAGGGAGCAAGGAAGTCGGTGGTTGCCTGGCGACGGCGTCGCTGTTCCCCTGACGGCGAATGACCGCCACCTTGTGCTCAAACAAAGAACCTCAAGTGAGAGCGCCACGGTTGGGGACTATCAGCAGCTTACCTCAGAATGTGCCAGCCGTATGGGAAGGAAAAGCTCAGCGTGAGGTGCCCAGGCAACATGAGAACAGCCCGTGGAACACCAGTGCAGTGCCACACAGGGGACAAGAGTGGCATTTACTTGTGTAGGTTCGGCAGACGCGTTTTATCCAAAGAGAGGTCAACATAATCAAGTAAACATCAATCTGGGGGTCTGTTTGGGAACACGTATGACAGGACAGGGGGACAAAATTGAGCATGATGAGTGAAGAGCTCAGCACAAAATACAAGCGAGTAATGATTTTTAAATTACACAAAACTAACAAAGCTAATAATAATAAGGTCAGACAGAAATTCACTAAACACAAGGGTCTTCACACGCTTCTTAAACACACTGAAGGGGCCAGAATTTCAAATGGAGGGGGGCAGCCCATTCCACCAGCTACAAAGCACACTTAATGGAAGGAATTATTAAGGATAAGATTGAGCAACACCTGGCATGGATAGGAGTTATTCTGAACAGTCAGCATGGGGTCGTGTTTTACTAACAAGCTGGAATTCTATGAGGAGGCAACAAAAGGATACAATCAAAGTGGAGCAGATGATATTACTTATCTGGACTTTCAGAAAGCATTTGATAAGGTGCCACATGAGAGGTTGGGCATCAAATTAAAAGAAGTGGGAGTTCAGGGTGTGGGGTGTCGATGGGTGCAGAATTGGCTCAGACACAGGAAGCAGAGGGTGATGGTGTGAGGAACCTCATCAGAACTGGCCGATGTTAAGAGTGGTGACCAGCAAGGGGCAGTGCTGGGGCCGGTGCTATTTTTAATATACTGTATATAAATGATTTAGATAGGAGTATAAGGAACAAGCTGGTTAAGTTTGCTGATGATACCAAGATATGTGGATTAGCTGATAATTTAGAATCTGTTATATCATTATAGAAGGGCTTGGACAGCATATAGGCTTGGGCAGATTTGTGGCAGATGAAATTTAATATCAGTAAATGTAAAGTATTACACATAGGAAGTAAAAATGTTAGGTTTGAATACACAATGGACAGTCGGAAAATCAAGAGTACACCTTATGAGAAGGATTTAGGAGTCGTCGTGGACTCCAAGCTATCGACTTCCCGACAGTGATCAGAAGCCATTAAGAACGCTAACAGAATGTCAGCTTATATAGCGCCCTCATGTGTGGAGTACAAGTCGCAGGAGGTTCTGCTCCACCTTTATAACACACTGGTGAGGCCTCATCTGGAGTCCTGTGTGCAGTTTGGGTCTCCAGGCTACAAAAAGGACATAGCAGCACTAGAAAAGGTCCAGAGATGAGCGACTAGTCCAGGGCTACAGGGGATGAGTTATGAGGAAAGATTAAAAGAGCCAAGCCTTTACAGTTTAAGTAAAAGAACATTAAGAGGTGACCTGAGTAAACTGTTTAAAATTATGAAGGGAATTAGTCCAGTGGATCGAGACTTGTATTTTAAAATGAGTTCATCAAGAACACGGGGACACAGTTGGACACTTGTTAAGGGTAAATTTCGCACAAACATTAGGAAGTTTTTCTTTACACAAAGAACGGTAGACACTTGGAATAAGCTACCAAGTAGTGTGGTAGACAGTAAGACGTTAGGGACTTTCAAAACTCGACTTGATGTTTTCTTGGAGGAAACAAGTGGATAGGACTGGCGAGCTTTGTTGGGCTAAAAGGCCTGTTCTCGTTTTGAGTGTTCTAATGTTCTAATAAAGAGCCTGGATTGAGATTGGATACCACGCAGAAGTGGCATCACCAGCAGACCTGAGTGGTCAAGAAGGAGCAGAGGACCTTACAAGTGTCTCCATACAGAGGTGGTGACCCATTGACTACTCTGTAGGTGCCACCAGTGTAGAAGAGAGGAGTGACGTGTGCCCACCTCAGCTGGTTGAACACCAGGCATGCCTCTGCATTTTGAATCATCTGGTTTGACTTGATGACACATGCCAGTGGTCCCGCCAGCAGAGGGTTTCAGCAGAGGGTTTCAGCAGTTCAAATGTGACAGGACCAAAGCCTGGCCCAGCAGTTGTGCTGCATACTCCATCAGGTAAGCTCTGATCTTGCAGATGTTATATAAATCTGCAATCCAGAGAGACGGAGGCAACATGGGCTGTGAAGGAGAGCTGGTCATTGGGACAGCCTGTCAATCTTTCTTTGGCTGTTCCAACTACATTGGGGTCGATTAGGGAGCCAATGTGAACAACGTGTGACAACAGGCAACAAGACAGGAACATCAAAGTGTGTAACATGGTGGCCACTCTGAAAATGGCAAAAATATATTCATATATTCATTAAAAATGAAATGTACAACACGATAATGTGTGCAGAAAGTGAAGAGGTCTAAATACACCCGAGCCCACTCTGGTTGCCTGTTTTCTACGTAGATCTATGTTGCATATAAAAGTATTTTAGCTTGTACCGAGTGTATAAGGTGCAATATAGGAGCTGCAGAAGGAGCCCTTCTGAAAACTAAACATTGACAGAAATTAGAAAATAAAATAAAACTACAGCAGCAAGACACTTCTAGATTAAAGTGTGGTGGACTACACTGGGGGTATGCAAAGCGGTGTCATCCACAGGCCAAATGGTGCCGCCTTTGGGTGGCTTTTGTACAAAGCAGAGGCGCCGGCCATGATGAGGTCTGGACAAGTTCCTCCAATTCAGCATAAGCAGCACATAAAACAAGTCCTAAAACCAGAAAAGGAGGGCAACAAATGACACAAAAGCCGTGAAACTTTCACCGTCGTGCTTCACTGATGGGTCAATGTTCTTACACTGGAGTGCAACAAGCACAAAAACTTGTATTCCAGACTCAGCTGTCCACAGAACACTCTTCCACTGGCCTTCTAAGCCACGTGGTGTTGAGCAAACGTCAAACGGGCACCCATGTTCTTCTCGGGGGGGCACTTACTTTCTTTCTCCTTGCAACCCCAACATGCACACCATTGCTGTCCAGCGTTCTCCTGGGGATGGACACATGAACTGTGAAATGAGTCAATGCAAGGGAGGCCTTGGGATCCTTAGATGTTCATCTGGGTCTTTGTTGGTCTACCACCTCAGGGAAGTCCAAACTCTTCACAAATGCTGTTGTCACCTTTTCCAGCCTGTTTAGCGTCGCCAACTTTTCAGTGAAGTCCCCAGAAATCTCCTTTGGTTGAGGAATAACTCACTTGTACAAACCTGTGTGGTGAAGGTCAGATGTTGACAGTGAAGACCCCGACTTCTGTCCTTCCACACCTACACTTAAGTGACAGTTCATTCCTTGACACGCCGGAGGTGAGTTTCCTGACAATCCCGGAAGGTCACGTCTGATTATGGGTCACTAAACAGAAACTCCTACTTACTACTGGCATATCCTGGAAACTCCACCTTAGTACTAGATGTATTTATTATTATTATTATTATTGTTTACTAATCACCTAGCCAGTTAAGACCCCTCTGCATGAGTACATAAGTAGAAACAATCTTCTTCTTCTTTCAGCTGCTCCCGTTAGGGATCGCCACAGCAGATCATCTTTTTCCCTGTCTTTCTGTCCTCTGCATCTTGTTCTGTCCCACCCATCACCTGCATGACCTTCTCTTAGGCTTTCCTCTTTTCCTCTTCCTTGGCAGCTCAGTCCTTAGCATCCTTCTCCCAATATACCCAGCATCTTTCCTTTACACATGTCCAAACCAATGCAATCTCACCTCTCTGACTTTGTCTCCCAAACGTCCAACTTGAGCTGACCCTCTAATGTCCTCATTTCTAATCCTGTCCATCCTCGTCACACCCAATGCACATCTTAGCACCTTTAACTCTGTCACCTCCAGCTCTGTCTCCTGCTTTCTTATCAGTGCCCCCGTCTTCAACCCATATAACATAGCTGGTCTCACTACCGTCCTGTAGACCTTTTCTTTCTTTTCTTCTCTGTACTAACCCTTCTGTAATTTGTACTCTCTCTTCTGTTTCCTTTTCCGGTGTCCTTTTGGTGGTGGCTTGCTCTACTCAAAACACTGTGATGTTCCAACAATGATGGATGGATTAAAAGCCAAAAGTCTGTATGACCATCAACATCAAGTGACTCCGTGAAAACTACAAAGAGGACTATTTTATTTATGTTAGGTAGAATGCCCAGAGGGGACTGGGCGGTCCCGTGGCCTGGAATCCCTGCAGATTTTATTTTTTTCTCCAGCCGACTGGAGTTTTTTTTTGTTTTTTCTGTACACCCTGACCATCGGACCTTACTCCTTTTCTATGTTAACTAATGTTGTCTTATTTTAATTTCTTATTTTATTTTGTCTTTTATTTTTCTTTTTTTCATTATGTAAAGCACTTTGAGCTACTTTTTGTATGAAAATGTGCTATATAAATAAATGTTGTTGTTGTTTCACTCTTGCTGATACTCGTCTGTCACAAATCACTCCTGACACTCTTCTCCACCCATTCCACCCTGCCTGCACTCTCTTTTTCACCTCTTTTCTATAATCCCCATTACTCTGTACTGTTGATCCCAAGTATTTAAACTCATCCACCTTCACCAACTCTACTCCCTGCATCCTCACCATTCCACTGATCTCCCTCTCATTCACAATAAAACAATAAACAATACAAATGAAATACAGAATGGAGTGACCTCAATCAGGCTGAGATTTCACAGTTAAACAAGCCTTGTGGAGAAATGACTGTAGTACATGTGGACTACCCTAATATTATATTACACACACACACCCTTGTATTCTGTACCAGCTTAATGAACCCGGCACTGCCCGGGCTTCTCATTTCTAGAACATCAGCATTTGTGCAGAAGTGAATATGAAACGTGCCACACTCAGATGAATTCAGTGCCATACCCGTCACGTATCGTCGGATGAGCTATGAACTGTGATCCGGCTTACATACCCCGGCCCTCGAGGACCCCAAAGCTTTTCAGGGAGGCAAGCAGTGTGGTGTCAAGTGCGAGGGCAGCACCCAGAAGCATCCAGAGCTTAACAACTGGGCTCAATCAAACAACGGTGTGAAGCGGGCAGGACAGGGGATAGACCCCGACAGACAGGTTTTTAACACTGTTTTGGGGTGGTGTGAAGGGAAAAACACTCGACAAAAAATAAATAAATAAATAATCAATATGATAGTGGCCAAACATAAAAACAAAAAACATTTTTCATGTGGAAACATTTTGGTTTCCTATATTAGATCGGTCATCTTGAATTTCAAGAAAAGAAACCCCCCAGGTACCAATTTTGGTCCAAGTCAGTTAATAAAGAAACAGTCGTTTGTATTAAAGTGATGATATTGGGGTGGGGGTCCAGGTGTCATGGTAGCCCATTTTGTCGGTATGGTGCTAGAGACAGACTACACCAAACCTGGTCCATATTCTCTTACATGCTTTGTGTTGGTGTTTGTTTTATGCAGGTAACAGCGTCCTTGCCCTCAACTTGACTCTGCCTGGTGCAGCTGGTACTCTTCATCACAAGTGCTGCTGCCAGTCGGGGGGACTCCCTCACTTTTCTCGCCTGCCAATCAACTGCTGCACGGCTGGCTGTTTTCTTGCTGTCAGGGGCCTTGTCGATGTTCGCTTTTGCCGAAGGCCTCATTTCAGACCACCATCTCTACTGGGAAAACAGAAGTCCATCCGACACAGGAAGCACTTGGCCTCATTTTGTGCCAGTATGGCTGTTTACATCTCCCAAGTCGGGAGGCACAGGGTGCCACTGCAGAGGTGTCTCATGTGGTGGGCTCCACTAGTGCTGCTTAACTACACAGTCAGTGACGACACCTGAATGGCGTTTCAATTCTGTCCATCAAAATGTCTTCCACTGCCTCGGCTGACTGGTAGATTGAGCAGGTGCCATACTTCAGTGATCATTTGATCTCACTAGTGAACCGGCGCTGCTCTTCTGAAATTCAGGCACAGCAAACATCAAAAGGCGGTGAGGCTGTGCCCTGAGCAAACACAAACGAGATCCCCACAGTGCAGCCAGACTTCCTGTAACGCTCACACTCCATCAGGTGGGTCTACTTGGTCCAGCGTTCCTTTTCTGAGGCTTGCAGCATCTGCACACCCTTTACCAGCAGAGGGCAGTGGTGACCTGCGAGTCGACTCGTCACATACAGGCGCTGCCCTCCATCTCTCAGTCTGAACTGAGGCACATTCAACAGCCCTGCCGGGGGTCTCAGCACATTACTCGCAGGTGAAGCCCCCTTCTCAATCAAACAGCTCATCTTTTGGATCTTAACCCTCACAATCTGAGCAGACTCCCTCTGTTGTCTGCATCATCTGTCAGCTCGTTTCTCTTTATTAACCAAACTGATCATCTCACCCTCCTGCAGACCTCCAGCCTCATTGTCAGGTTTTTTGCCCCCCGATTTACTATCCTTCATTTCACATGGTGGCCCTCCTATGATGTTATTTTTAAATTCATGGCCGCCACTGGAAACCACAGCCCAATACAGAGACGAGTGCTCTCCAAAATCTATCTTAGCTTCCAAGCCTTCTGGGAAAATCAGACGTGGACACTGGAGTCCTGCTGGGATGTGCATGACAGATAGGGGCCCACCTGTGTCAGAGTAAAGCAAACTCTGCATGCCACTGCCGTTCAGGCCTGATGGAGGCTGTGTGGTAATTTAGGGGTGCACTGCTAAATCAGTGCCTGGGCAAATCAACAGCATTCCAAAGAGACCATTCGTCTGTGACTGACGCTGAAGACCAACTGGGTCTTGAAGCAAGATGGTGATCTGAAACACACAAACAAGACAAACCTCTGAACAAGTGAGGAAAAAAAAAACGTCACAGCACCCCAAAACTGCTGGGGGAGACCTGCGAGATGGTCCTCGACATCCACGGGGGAGCAGAGTCCGACAAGGGGCAAATACTTTCTCACAGCACTACAACCCATATTAGTCTGAGGGTCGCCAACACGCAGGCTGCAGAGGCCCCCTTTGCGTGTACGTCTACTGTCACCTTCATCTCTCCAGGTCCTGCTGTCTTGTCGAGGTCACTTCTTGCAGCTTCTCCAGTTGTAAATTCTCTGAATGTCCGCCCAGTCAAGAGGCTCATTGTCTCCACTCCTGCTCACTTCACTGCTGGCCTGCACTCCTCATCCTCTTTCTTGACACTTCTGTTTTGTCCCACATGGTTCACTGATATGTGCGTCTAAGGGACATTTTTATTGAAAAGTCAAAGACATTGTGGCCTGCTTGTTCAGTGCTAGTCTCAGGTTCATCTTCATCATCTTCAGAATAACCTCCGCCAATTAAAGGTCAGAAGAACCCAAGGGCAGATAAAACACGGACAACTGCACTGACCTGTCGTTGACTTCAAACACACTGTGGGCCTACTCCCATTCCAGGTGGGCTCCTCCTAAGTTCTCGATCATCTTCCTTGAAGTGCCACGGCACAGGGTCTCCATACTTACAGTACTTCTAGGCAGGAGACATTTCAGTTCTTGATTCTGAATAAATCCACAAACCTTCCTGAAGATGTTTTCATGTTGTCATTATAGGTTATTGAGTCTCCATTTCAAATGAAATCTGCCACATAATAAAGTGTGCCCAAAGTGAAGGGTCTCAATACTTTCTGACCCACTCCTCTTTGGCCACACACAGGCTCTTCTGTACGTGGTGCTACGTCCTCGTTGTGCTTGGACTCTCGCGCACTTCGCACGCCACACTGGCCCATCGTGAAGGACTCTGATCAGCTTCAGTGTTTCAGTAGAAAATCAGAACTGGATTAGAGCCCAACCATAAGCCTGGCTCGGTTGATTCCATTTGAAACATCTTTGGAATACTTGGCCAAGTTCAAATGCTCCCTGCATGCCGGAGTGTCCTGATGGCTGAGGACACGCTGAGAGGTAAAACGACGACAACTTCAAGAAATCTGGCAGGCCTCTCTGAGCGGAGCCCACACGAGTCTAAGCGTTTATCTTGGCCCAAAGCAGGGGGACTGAAAAGAAATGCGAGTCCATTGCAAGCAGGGTCCGTTAACGCTGTACCTATCAGATCTGTCAGCAAACCAAAAACAAAACCCCAAGCCATACAAATCAAGACAGTCTTTAGCCCCATCACACACGTACACATGAGGGACAGCTGAAGAGCTCGATTAACTGAGGTTACCAGCCAAGCCAGGTGCTGGCGCTGTCCTCTAATCCTCGAACATCTCTTTTTCCACCCTGCAGACCAGGGGCCTCATGCATAATGCCGTGCGTAGAATTCGCACTATAAATTGACGTAAGCACAAAAGCCGAAATGTGCTTACGCACAGAAAAATCCAGATGCAGGAATCTGTGTGTACTCCAACTTCCGCTCCATAAATTCCGGTCAGCATGAAAAGTAACGCACGTGCACGTGCCAGCTGTCCCGCCCCCAACTACTCCCAGAATTACGCCTCTTTGAATATGCAAATCAATATAAATCGCCCTTAAGCTCAGCCTTCTGGGAAAAGCACAGGGGAAAATATAAGAATTTCAGCAAATACCAAGTGGAGACAAAGGAAAAACATACTATTTGTATGAAGTTGATCAAGTGGCATAGAGTGTTGGAGAAACTTGAAAGCTCAAGTTCACAAAGTTGCACAGTGCCGGAAATAAAAAAGAAGTTGTCACATATCAAAGTCACCGTGAAAAGGCGAGTCATAGCCCACCGTCTGAGCTTATTAAGGTAGACAAAAAAAAATAGGCACATAGTGGGGAAAAAAGCATGAAATGTCAACTTTAATCTTGAAATTTCCACTTTAATCATGTAGTTTATTTTGTCATTAAAGTAGAACATCATAAACTTCATCTTAAAATCATTTAATTTACTAATTTCTCAAATCCTATTGTAACTAAAGTAGCATGTTAAATGCTTTGTTTTGTATTTGATCTTCTGTGTGCTCTATGTGTGTGAATCACTACGTGCTTCTGTTCTTTCTCTTTCTCCGACAGGACACAGAATTCATTACATTTGTGATATTACAGCTCTCTGAATAATTAAAATACTGAGATGTATACGTGATATCATTCTAATGATGATTGGAATGAAAGCATGTTATTAAACATGGGAACACGGTGGTGCAGTGATTGTTCATGTCTCACACAAGATGCTGCTGCGACCTTTGATGAAATAATTTATTTTAGCAGTACTGTCTCTTTCAAACGTACTAACCTCCAATTCCTGTCCTTACTTTTCTTTCCCCAAATACCCAATCGCCACACAATCAGCTCTGTAATAGACGTTAAGCCATCTGTAAGCTTACAACGACAATTCTTCAAAACTTTTAATGAACATTGAAATATCTTCATTGTACATGTTTAATTATTCTATCCGTCTATCCTTCCAGTGTCGCGCCAGCCTCAGTAAATATGCAGCGCCAGGCAGGAACAATACGTGAACTTGCTAGCACTGCGGCACTGTGTCCTCACATGTTTAATTATTAACAATATAGATTATTTAAATGAAGTAAAAGTTTTATCTGTATAATGTAATAAACATATTTTGCTGCATTTCATCTTAAAAAAAATATTGTCCTCATATGTAAATACGTGCTTTATAAAGTGGCACAGGTTGTGTAATATAACTGTAGTGCAAGTTTACAGTGAGGTAATTGTACTTATAAGTACAGACAGTTCTACAAGGAGAAATTGATTGAGTGCGTTTAAAGTTCTTGGGATGAAACTGTTTCTGAACTGCGAGGTCCGTACAAGAAAGGCTTTGAAACGTTTTGCCGTGGCTGAGGCAGCGTGTGCTTGATGCTGTATACCGATAATTCTCTTTCCGATCAGCTGCTGCTGTGATTCCCCACTCAGATACAGTGATATAAATACTCTGAGTGGTGCAGTGAGAGTAATATGGAAAAAGATGATCCGCTGTGGCAACTCCTAACGGGAGCAGCTGAAAGCAGAAACAGAAGAAGATGGTGCTGTGAGAGTAACAACGCTAAAGCAGTTATGGTATTTGGAATACTATGGCTATTCCCTAGTCCATTATATTGTTACAAGTTAATTACAATCAGATGCATTACACTAATAAATAATATGCGGTTAGTTTCAGTGTATTTACAAAGCCGCGTCAGGAAAATAAAGAGTAACCACACAGGAACAGTAGCACTGCTTTGACGCTGGGTGCCGCCGGTCTGCAAAACCGAGCGGAGAACTTGCATACGACAAGGTATGAGGTACCGTGGAAAAGTGTGTGGCTTTACGCCAAGTGTAGGTTTTATACATCGCGATTTGAATGCGGAAAAGTTCTTACGCAACATTTCTGTGCGTACGCACCGTTTATGCATGAGGCCCCAGATGACTGATCCTTCCACTGCTGACATCACATCCTGTTTCCATCCTTCTGGACCCACCCCTTCCTGTCAACCTGCCAGTATGCCTCTCGTCTGTAAAGACTGTCCTCATTTACTGGCCTAAACCAAGGATACAGGGTGACCACGTTGGTACCCCCCAACTCTTTATCTGTGTCTCTTGTGTTTACTTTCACAAGATGTAACTCGGAAACAAAACGTGTCTGGCTAAGGACACCGTTACTGACCGCCACAGAAACTAACATGTGGCGTCACATGTCACACTGTACCCTACGAACTCCTGAATAACATGGTGGCAACTGCACCACAAAATGGCAGCACCCATGAAAACTAAGATGGCACTGGAAAATAATTTTAAAGAATTGGAAAATGAAAAGCGTGTTGGGGCTCAGCTAGAGTTTAGATGGAAAACCATCTAGTTAAAGATGAGAGGCCTTGATGGGGCCATCAGGGGTCTGCATGTGTGTGGATCCCAATGTCCCAGTGCAGTGACGAGGACACTGTGCTGTAAACATGGTGCTCCCCTTTGGATGAGACATGAAATGCGATTGTCTGTGGGTCCCCGTCAATAAAGAGTAGGGTGTACCCTGATGTCCTGGTCATTCTGGTCCCCTAATCATCCCCTGTCTCTGACTGGCTAACTCTTTCTCTTACCTCTTACACCCCCTAGTAGCTCACGTGTGCTGAGCGCTTGGCACAAGAATGGCTGCCGCAGGATCACCCAGGTGGTGGTGGTACAGACTGTGCCCACTGACTATCAACGTAACGCGCTACACAAACGTCATCATTATTATTGTTATTAAAGTGTTGTCCTCCAGTGTCAACTCAGGGCAGGGCGGTCTCAAAGCTCTCCCTCCAAGCGCATTAACACCTGGACATGCTATCATTTAGGCAGCCACTCTTTGCTATCACCCTATCACCCACTGCCAATCACGGACAAATGGCGATGTTACCGCGTTTAATGGAGTACTTCACTGTGGATTTCTGTCCAGGTGCCAAGTCAGCAGTAAATGGGCTCCTATCAGTTTGGAGATAATGACAGCTGGTAGTAAACACGATTTACAGTCTGCCCATCCAGCATTATAAATATCCTCGTCTTCAGTCTGGCACTGGGCCCCTGCAGAAACAAAACACGAGGAGGAGGAGGCGACTTTCAAACAAACCCAATTCCAACATCAAGCAAGACAGACAAGAAGAGAAAGCCTTACTTGATATATGGGATTCCTTAAAAAAAAGAAAAGACCCCTTAAATCAGTTTGCTGAACGCAGTTCCATCTGCCAACTGTAACGAGAGATAGCACCTCAAGACCCCCCTCTCTCCAAAGCCAGCAAGTGTCAGAGTCGGGCAGAATCAATGAAATGATTGTCCTGCGTCAAAAATGTTTTTCTTCGGAAGCAGACCATAAAGTGTCTTAGCAGCGCATGTTTTGGCGGAGACTGGAATTCTTTCCTTTGTCTTTATTTTGGAGCAGGCCGAGGCACTTCTGAGTGGGCCTAGTAGAGTTTCATTTAGGAAATTTGGGCTTTGAAGGAAGACGCTCTGTTTTTACAGTTTATTTGAATTTTAACTGATTTGAGAACAAACTCTTAAAAGCTGAATAAATATTAGCTTGTTGCTGAATTTAGTTGGAGAAATAATCCAGACTGGGCCATTAAAGAGGAAGGATGACGTGCGACGTTACCCACAGGGCCCTCACTGCGAGCTGTGCTTACTTGGCTTTGTTATTTGTGCATTTATTTATATGTCACTGTCCGGCCCTCATCACAAAGTGCGGCCTTAATATCCGACTTGGCCAAGCAGGGGGAAGGACACAATGGATGGACTGGCACCCCGACTAGGGTGGAGAGTGGGTTTGTACCTGGCCGGGAGCCCAATATGAAAGGAGGGCACAGATGGATGTACTGGAGGGCCAGGATGGTTACTATTACCTCTCCCAGAGGGACAGACAGTTCATCCCCCAGCATGACAGGTGGCAGTGCTTCTCTAACATGACTCCAGTGTGAATACCTACAGGCCTTCAAGGGATTCGAAGTTTAGGGGGTCAGCACTGATGGGGGGCCGTAGGTACTGCCAGGATAGCTCCCCTGCTTCAGTAAAGTTTAGCCTGAACCAGAAATGATTCCTGGGTGCAGTGTACTCTCTGCTTTACCTCACTCTGGGAATCTAGAAGTTAAGTAGGGTGATGTTCACCTAGGGAGGTCTGGGGGGCACAAGAAAGAGAAGAAGATTTACAGTCTGCTGATTTAAGGTACTTTCTTAAATAAATACTTTATTTGAACCCAGTACTCTCTTTGGTCGCTTGTGTCTGGGGCTCGGTGGTGCCCCCTATAAGTGACAGCCTTGGTAAAAAGACACACCTTGCTTGATTTCTGCCAGTCAAGCAAATTTGCTTTGCTTCCCACTTTGAACCTCGGGTTTTGGGGGGGGGATTCCAGAATCAGACCCTAATAAAGTGTGCCTCTGGATTTAAAAATTGCTGGTCTAATATTTTGTAAAAATGGCCCCTGAATGCTAATGTGCTAGTGGTGCTCAAGATGTTGCTACTCATGCTTACTCTCACACAAAGTCCTCATGCTGTCCACACACAGCTCAGCCCCTGCTCCATAACTACTTTCCAACTTCAACGGTTCACCTGCAGTACATCCTGCTTCTCATCCAACATGTGGCGCTGAAGCCCCATGCCATCTACACCAGTGGACCTGAAAACGCCTCGTGACTGCAGTGGTGATGCTGTTAGTGAAGCGCACTGTAGACGGGGCTGCAAAGTCAACACCATTACGGAAAAGTGATGCTGGCCCAGTGGGCACATGACAAGCTTACCAAGACACAAAAAGTATGGACAATGCCCACCAGCTACAGTCAGCCCGGCAGACACAGTGGTGCCCTGCTGCTGCCCCCACTCCCACATGACCAATGCTGTTCTGCGCAGTGCCAGTGTTGTTTTTACAGAATGACTCCTACACTCTACGCAGTTTTACATTTCTTCTTGGAGATCATCAATTTGTGGTCCTAGCTGATATGAAATGCATCTTTCCTAATAATTACTGCAGTATAATCCCCTCCACCTCTATGACAAGGCTCCTCTTCACCTCTCAGACCCAATCCATCTCCTCGCCACATGACCCACCAGTGCCAACGCCACACTCGCCTTTATCTCTGCACACATCTCTTCACCTTATTTTACATTCATATTCACATTTGTGTCGATGGACCAGCGCCCACCTGCCTGTCTGTTCAATTGTCTTCTTTCATTTAGAGGCCCTTCATCCTTTGCCTACATTTAATTGTCCTTGGACTAGATGGCACTAGGGTGGGACGGACGCTATCAGCAATGTCAGAGTCACAACAGTAATGTACAAGTCACTGATATAACACCATGAACGAGCGAGTGCTTCACAGACAAATGAGAGGCAATGAGTCACCTGTTATCTGTGGAGTTAAATGCCATAAAAGACTCTCGCGCTGGGGACTGTCCACAAAACTGTCTGGCAGACGCCTATCGATTTTTCAGAATGGTTTATGACTTTGAGGAATAATACAAGCAAATAATGTCAAGGCAGATGTGCCATAGTGGCATCCATCTGTAGCATCATGGGACTTTTTTGTTAAATCTCTTCCACCCACTCTGCCCATATCATGTCTGCCCGTGTGCAGCTCTGTACAGTAGATGCTGTGCTGTTAATCAGTGACACTAGGGGGCAGTAAATGTCCTTTCTGGTACTCAAACTCATCTTCCCAAAACTAAAAATGCTCCCAGACCACACTGCATCGTTTAGGGGGCATACTGTGGTACTTCTAAAACATCTAGCCGGAGAGGGCAGCCCACCGACCTCCAAAGACACTGGAGACCTTGTGTGCTGCCTTCTCCAGGATGGACATGTTTCTTGAAAGCTGCACCAGACTCTCTTGCTCTGCATCTTTGGCTTTTTGGCCTCAGGCAGTGCAATGCAGCTTTTACCTCGTTCCATTTTTTTTTTTTTTTAACACAGCTGTATCCCTGAAAATTGTAATAATAATAATAATAATAATAATAGTTTACATTTATATAGCGCTTTCTCACTACTCCAAGCTCTTCAGGGAGTGGGAAGCCACTTCAACCACCACTTCTTCACAAAAACTGTAAGACATTCTAACTAGCGCAGTAGGCAAGTGGCACAACAAAAAGGGAAACCTGACAGAATTTGTCACCTTCTCTTACTGCCAACCATCCTGTCATCTCAAACACAATAGAGGTCTGCGGGGAAACAGACCCTCATTCACCCTGCACAGTCATTTTAGAGCAGGAACAAGAAAAAGGACAAAGAATTGGGAAAAAGTATCACTGGGAAGAAATCACTTAGTACTCACTCATCCCTGTCTGTCTCATGTCGTCATGTGAGGGGGCTGGCTGCGAACTTGGGGGTCTCCAACTTGGGAGGAAGAAGAAGCAGCAGTACGTGAACTCGGGGTGCCTGAATCACAAAGCTTTTTCTTAACTAGCTGAGCTGAAGGGAACTCCTGCACTGAGCTGATCAGGAGGTCTGCTGACTGCCAACTGCAAAGGCGAGGTTGTCAAATGACACAGCGGGCTGTATTTCGCTTTGCTGCCCCTCGCTACACTTGCCCTCATCTGATTTCGCTTGGCCTCGAGTTCTGCAAAATCATGGAAATGTTTGGGAATTTCACCAAACTTGGCAAAACACATTGAAGTCAATGGGGAAGAAGGAAGTGAACTAGTTGCGAGTGGATTAGAACGGTGCGGTGGTCTTTTAAGTGTCTGTGAGATCTAGGGCAGAGTCTGCCAACTATGCTGGAGCGCTTAGTGTGGCCAACTAGTGACCTGAGCGGTTAGGCATCAGTGCTAACCACTGTGCCACCACACCTCCCAACATTAAATTGCTAGAATGAAATACCAGAGACCACAGCCCCCCAACCCCTCACTACTGCTGCTACCAGATAAGCACAACGCTTCACTCCTTCGTCTCTGCACAGCACTCTGGGTAATACTAGGTAATTACACAAGGGTCACATACACAAAGACAACAACACATTTCCGTTTTCCCTCTACATGAATGTTTTCTGCTGAAATGTATTCCCGAGTTCTTATTAATCCATAATGGAAGAAGAATATCATCCAGTGTATCGGCTCCCCTGGCACACCACCCACTACCTGGGGTGCGGGGGCTACCCTACCTGACATTGGCTGCAACAGCTTTGTGATGTCATGCTAGCCGCACAAAGCATCATGGGGCGTCGCAGAGATAAGGAAAAAAAATTGTCCAAATTAACCGCATGGTGGATTTCTAGGGAAATATCTGGTGAGCCACCATTGAACACAGCGTATTTGCTGGTAGAAAACGCTTTGGCAATTCCGCCATTTAATCCATTCTCTGACGTTGACAAAGTGGTCAACTTTTACTTGATACAAAAACCTAATATTCTAATGCTTTCTGTCCGACTCAAAATGTTTAAATAAAGATGTACTGATGGGGCCGTGTGGCATGGGGTAGTGGCAGTGATACGGTGCCCAACATCTCCAAAGGTCAGGGCTCACAACTCTGAGCCCATAGCCTCCCACACTCACTCACAAAGAGTCTACCAAGACGGGGGACGGGACTGGGAGTTGAACCCCCCATCCCAGGAGCTGTGAGGCAGCAGGGCCAGCCCATGAAGAGCATTTTGCTGTAAACACCGTCCTGCCCGATGCGTGAGTGGCACTCACCATGAACCATGACTTGTCTGTGCTCCAAATGTGAGTGTGTGTGCCGCAGCCATTCTGGGCAAGTCCTACCTGCCACCACCAGTCATGGACTTGTACCTGGCCCAGTCAGCAGTGGACTCCATGTGGCACACATGAAAGAGAAGAGGCTTAGTGAGCTGGCAATCAGCTGGCAAAGGGAGTGAGGGCTTTCAATCATCAGACACTGAAGACGACCCCAGCTTACAAAGCAGGAAAAAACCAACTGGGCTTAACATGTGGCGCATCAAACCAAATGTCTCACTGCTTCCACCCTGACCAGCATTCCTCCTCCCGCTCCGGTTATTTTCTGACACGATACCCAGAGCCTCGTTGCTGCATAGTTTCCATACCTCAAAGCAAGCACAGACAGAGCTGGGGTTCCCTCCAAAACACTCGAGATATGTCAACCACAAGAAGCCTCTGCCTTTAATGTCTTCATTCAGACAAACCATCTGGGTTAAAAGCGACTTGGCAAAAGTCAGGTTCAGCATAACAGGTTTATCTTTTGAAGTGGAACTGCAAAAAGTAAGTAAACAGAAATGAAAAAAGGGCACTTTGAAGCGCCAGTCTACAAGGACACAAGCAGACTCTGAAATAAGAGTAAACATCTGAAGGATGCCAACAAAATGTTGAAGGAGCTCAATAACATCCGTCCATCTCAACCTGTTTATTCCCATTTAGAGCTGCAGAGGGCTGGAACCTTCCACGTAGTTTCAGGGTGCGAGAGGGGCACCAACCCTGGAGAGGCGCAAGTCTTTGGGAATTTGGCGGAGGAATCAGGAGACAAGGAGAACATGCAAGCGCCACACACAAAGGGACGGATTTGCGATTCAAACCCAGCAACAGCCACAATGACGGTGATAAGACTTTTGAATAATCGGCTTTAACTCAATGAATGAATTATTTCAAAGTGTATTACTAGAAAGGGAATCTGTGTCCATTCAGCTAAAGGTGCATTTGGGTGGTCAGGTACTGATGTGGGATGAGAAGGCCAAGGTCACAATCGGCATTCATATTCATCCCAGAGGTGTTCAGTAGGGCTGAGCTCAGGCCACTCGAGTTCCTCCACGTCTTTATGGACACAGGGGACTCAGACCCCCAAAATGGAAGTGTACAACTGACTAAAGCGTCTTTGACTGCTGCAGCATTAAAAGAACCTGTCACTAGTTTGGAGCTGACCTCATGTCCCCGAGGTGAGAGACCCCACAGCACTAGTTTGTCAAAATCTGCGATGTCACATATTGGATTGAGGTCTTGAGGGACGCTCAAATGCACATTTGCACATCTTACACCCTTTTCTTTTCTCTGTATGTATTCATCTGCCACTCCCTTGTAGCGGTCATTCGGTGGTCTCAATGGCAGGTGCAGCCCTTCCCCACTATGTGTAATAACACTCACAAGTTGGTTCTTTGGTGCTCTTATTTCCTTAAGTTACCTCTGACACCTTTGCCAAAGGTCTCCATGTTTAAATGTCACTGTCAGGCAGGAGGACACAAGCTCTTCTGGGGTTCTGCAGGTTTTACCTTTCACAGATGTTTATTTACTTGTACTTTACGGTGGCCTACAGTTACAGTGAGATGGGGACTCAATAAAGGCACTGCTGCTAAAAAAAAAAAAACCCTCACAGCATCTCACTGACATCTCCTTACAGCTTTGATTTTATGAGCGCTTCTTGCAACGTGCAGTCCCCTTCAATTAGTCTTTTCTTTGGTTGTTGTGGTGTTAATAAAGCCACAAAACTATTCTGCTTTATCAAGTTTCACAGGGTGGGATAGCCTGGCATGAAACATTGCCCTTGAGACACAGCGTGTGCATATTTTTTTATGGAAAATACACATAAGTAACTAGTTTTGTCATTTCTCAATTTCAGAGAAGCACACCCCATAATTTAAGGTTGGAAAGTGTCTGCCCAGTTTTGCAAAGTGATCCTAAACAAATGGTGTATGAAAGCCTGTGGTAATAACAAGTGCCAATCGGACTCCTCGGGCCAGGCCATTCGGCCCCGAGCACAGTGGGCAACGCAGCCCGCATGTGACGTCCAAGAGGTGGCTAAGCCTCCTCTAAGTCAGCTTTCCGATTTCAGATGACATTTTTCCTTTGACAACAAGTGCCATCAATGCACTGCAGAAGCGGTACCCTTGACATTTACCTGTCCTCAGCTGGCAATCACTTGAGTTTCAGCCCTTCATCTCTGGCAGCTTCTCTATTACTGGATAGATGTTAAAAAAAAAAAAAACAGCGGCCTTAATACAAAACACAAAATACCTCTGTGTGCTTAATTCTTTACAAACGCTACAAGATTACTGAACTATGGATGAAGACATTCCGGTACCTTCTTCTCCTGGCTTTATCTGTTAGTGGTTAACCCTGCTGATTCACCCGGTGGTCACTGCCTGTGCATTCTGGACATTCTCCAAACGTCCGTGCTGATGGCCTACCTTTAGTTTTCGCCGTTTCATCTTTCAAACAACCACCTGACCAGTGCGTCCTGCCAAGCCATGTCACATATGGTGGACGCCATTAATTAATAACTCAAAGAGCTCCCGTTGACTTGAAGCTCTTCTGAATGTCAACTATGCTGGACAAAAGGCGCTTCGTGTGCCTCTGAGCAATTTAGAAACGAGACCCCAGGTGATCCCTCATCAAGCATTTGGACAACACACGGCACTGTCTATCTGAGAACTTCCAAAGGTCTGTACTCAATTTACTATTTACTTGACACTCCCGGTTTCAAGCTCAAGTGTTAAAAATATTCATCTTATTTCAAAAGAATTACAAGAGCTTTATTTTCTGCATTGGCTCAGGACGGACTTAATAGTCTACAGGACACATTAAATCTGACTTGGCACACTCGCTGGACTTCTCTAGCTTAGCGGAATCATTTGCAGGAACAAAGACTTAAAGAAAGCTAATCTGTGTGTGCTGACTCACTAAAGACCCTAAAGTCGCTCATGTTTTTCATAAAAACTTTATGTATAGTTTACATAATGAACGAGGGATTGTACTTAATTTATTGTGGATTACTGCAGTTCAGTGCTGAACAAAACTCAACTTTGTCACACATAAACATTAAATTTGTACGGTAGAGAGATCTAGAGATCCAGGCGGCGGACTTGCTGGTGTCAGTTTTAAACCTGTGCCTAACTCACTTCCTACCTGAGCCCAGACACAACAGGCTGCCATATCTGAGCGACTGAAAACTCGGATACGAGGACTGGACTTGCAGACCACACTCTGTGCATTAGGGTTTATTACACAAGAATCAAAATGTTTGGGTTAATGTTAGGATTATTTAGATAAGGTGCAGCTTTTAAGTGAACAAGCAGTGTAAACAACACCGTGGTGTGGAGCTCGTAAGGGAAAGATGTGCATTTAAACAAGAGTCTGACAGCAAGCACACAACCAACAAAGACAACATGTTTACTGAGCAAGAGGATATCGAGGTACATGCAAACAAAGCAAAGAATATTTGGAGATATGCATAATAAAAGTAAAATATTAAAATGTGTTCTAACTATTTGATTGTACAGGATATGTTTAAGCTCAGTGTGTGTATGCTTGCAAGAAGGTATGAAGAAAGTGCTTGAGACCCTCTGTTACTGCCTTCTTCTTTCGGCTGCTCCCATTAGGAGTCACCACTTCGGATTATCTTCTTCCATATCTTCCTGTCCTCTACATCTTGTTCTGCTACCCCCCATCACCTACATGTCCTCTCTTTCCACATCCATAAACCTTCTCTTAGGCCTTCCTCTTTTCCTCTTACCTGGCAGCTCCATCCTTAACATCCTTCTCCCAATATACTCAGTATTTAGCTTAAAGCAGCTTCACTGACAAGTAACAAGACCATTAGAAATGTTCAGTTGTGCAGTTTCAGCGGATGGAACTACTGGTAGCTTCTGCATAAATCAGCCACCAAGGCGCTCTGTAAGCACATCTTGGACATGTCAGGGTATCCACCTGCAGCATCCCAACATACATAAGCATCATATCTGGCCTAAAAGGAAAAGACAGTGCAGTGCCCTGTACCCTAAAAGAAGACCCCAGCTGGATTCTGAAGAAAAATAAATCATCAGCTAAAAAGCTGGCTGTATGAACTTTGACTTAAATCGTTCAGGTTGCATGTATTCTTCTGATTTAACTTAAAGTATTTGCTAATCCTGGTTTCTCAACAAATAAGCAGGTTTAGAGTGAAGACAAGTCACCAGCAGTCACTGGAGGGTCAGAGGTTCTGGAGGATGAAGGGCCGAGATAATCAGCCATCTTCTGTAGGATCCCAACCCAGGTGTTAAAAGAGGAGCCCGTCCTGCTGGGGTAGCGAGTCCCTGGTGGGAATGGTCAGTGCGTGCAGTGGGGGTACCGAGGGCAAGGTTAAGCACTAAATACCTTCAAAGGTAGTCATCCCTTTATGAATGATTCCACAGGTTTAGTATTATGGGGTGCGCATGTAAAAAGGTCAGGAACATTATTTATGCATTTCCAGGACGTACCTGTTCACCATTCAAGAGGCTAACGTGCCTTTTGTGGACACTTTCATGACAAAACCCACTGATAGAAGACTCAAAGCATGATCATCAAGTGCCAGTTGTATTGGCACTACTGTGAGGGAATGCAAAGCCAGCCTGTCAGTGCGTTCAGGGTGGTCTATCAGTACGCATTTCTATTTTAAGGCCACTAACTTCCAAGTTGCAATGGCTGGTAGACGGGCCCGTTCAGTGGTTGTTGTTACAGTCATACCAAGCAGTCCATTGTACTAATTAGAACGTTTGCACAGTGGACATGCAAAGGCAGGGTGGGACAAGAGGAAAAAAGCTGAGTATGATAGGACAGTCATACATATTAAATTATTACTAGTGTCAGGCATAACTTTGGGGGCATTTTGCCCCTCTGCTTGTGTATTAAGGGGCATCCTAGCCTAACTGGGGGCATCACCTTTACAAACAAGTATGTATTAAAACACAGAAACACATTTAATTAGAAGTAAACACAAAAGGACTTACCTGATGTACTTGATTTTTAGGTCTTTTAGGTTTTCACATCTAATTTTTTTTAACTGCAGATGTAAGAATCCACTTGTGCCTCTTTGGCCTTCAGCTCTCTGGCAATGCCACGTTAGCAGTTAGTAGGTTTTCTACCCATTTATCATTTCTTTGTTTTCTATTGTGCAAACGTCAAACTAACTGCACGTACACCAATTTTATTAATGCCAATTGATTCCCCATATTAAATATCCAATAAAGAGATTAGAATTTAAAGAAAATAACGCGGACAATAAAAAAAAAAAATCGTAACAAAAACTATCACTGTTGAAGAACAGTTTTAAATTTCACACAAATAAATATAACACCATATGCAATATGCTGACCATGACAGAATTCATCATTAGGCTTATTAAGACAAAAATGTCAAAATGTAAAAAGTTTGCAGCTCAAACAAAGGGATTCAAATCCGCAGCAGTTAGAATGTCAGCCCTCTGTACCCAGGATCACCCTCAGGCGTCAGGTGGACAGACATCTGTTCTGTTTTAATATTCTTGTCAGAGGTGTCACAATATACTCAACTCCCTTTAAATCTGTATGTGGCTGACTGGCAGGGTTACCATTGACATCACATAAAACAACAAGACAAAACCCAAAAATCAACCATTACCTCCTAAGGCGGGCGAGGCCACAAGTTATACCTGCAGTTACACCGAGCCACATGATCTTTATTCAGCTGGAAATAAGGAATTCTTATCCATTTGAACTTTTCAAAGCACCTTCATGCTAAAGTCAAAAGAATCAAAATAATACGAGACTGATGCTCAACTGAGCACTCAGGCAACATCATGTGCAGCAACGTCCTGGGCTGGAAAATGGCCAATGAACCCCCTGTAGTCAGCTGTGGTATATAAGCACTTAGAAACCAAGCTGCCAAATGGGCCCCTTTGGGGTTTGTGTAGAGAGCGTTACTGCACAAAGCGACCGACTGCCTCCATGTCTCCTAACTCCTTCCATATGCAACCACTGAGCCTCTTATGAATAAGCAATCATCTATAAATCTGGCTTCAGCTGTTGTACAGTATGAGCAGTGGGTGGGAACCAGAAGAAGCTGCACAACAAATGTCCGCTTGAAGAGTGAAATCGAGAAGCAGGCAAAACCAGATGTCAGGTGGAGGGAGTGTCACTTAGTGGATAACTCTGGCCCAGTCCTCGTCTGATAGGAAGGCCATATAATTATGCTGCTGGGAGAGACGTCTGAGCTTGACAGGTTTCTGCATTTCTACATCTCTGACCCTTAGCAGTGAAATCGCCCTTGAAAATATGACGATAGTGCAGTCACTGAAACAAAGTGAGGTTACATGACATGTCCCAGCTCCCCATTACATTTCACACCTTTCTGTGCCCATGGTCTGTGGCAAGCACTTTAACACTTGTCAGCTTTTCTTTTCACGTACTCATCAAGATTCTCGTACTCTTCCTATAGTAGAGCAGCATTGGTCAAGTCCCTGACAGCCAGATTAGTTGTTTCAAGTGCAAATATGCGGCCTTCAGTCCATTTATAAGCCTACTTCATCCAGCAGCAGTAATCAGTAATGGACATGGTGAAGGGCACCCTCACTTACATCAGACCTTTCTGAGTCACCAGTTAGCCTGAATTGTGCGTTACTGGGAAGGAAAAACAGGGCCTACAGAGTCATGTAGGCCTCATGGGACCAATGAGAGAAAGGAAAAACATGCGAAACCGCTGTGCCCTGGCAAAACTGGTACAATTAATATCAGGTTTAAGATCATTAAAACTTGACACTTTGAGGGAGCTGTTAACACACTATGGTAGACAGACTCGGATTTTAAATCTGCAAAAATTAGGATTTGGACAATGAAGGGGATTATTGGCAGCGTGTATCATTTGGAAACGGGATCGTCCGAAAAACTTTGAAGATCTGCCACAACAACATAGGCTGGAAGACAAAGATTTCTACAGGCACCTCCAAGTGAGACTCTATGCAAACAGTAAAAAGCTGGAGTAAGCAATCAAATATGAAGAAATGCGCCCCCATTTTAGAGCTGCTTATACAAAAGCAACCTGAAAATGGTTAACTCTGTTCAACAGTATTACGCTCATAAAAATACTCAACTGAATATATTAAAATAAAATGGAAGGAAGAAACAAATACAATATTTGCTGTAAATCAATACCACTATGAATGTGGAAGAGGAACCTATATTAGAAAAAAATAGCAGGTGTCTGTTTTGTTTTTTTTAATCTCCTTTAAACACAAGTTAAATAAAAATGATAAAGTGGACCGTACAACAGTGCTGGAAATCTGTATGCCCAGCACTCCATAGTGCAGGAGCCTTTTTAATGAAGTTTTATTGATTTCTGTATACGTACGAATTACAAAAGAATAGTTATGATACAACATTTAAACACTCATTTGTATAGACAAAAGTGACATCATTGTCATGTGTCTCTTCACGTCCAAAAGGGCACCTGCCTGCCAAACTCCTGTTTAAATGTACACTATCAAAATAATGCTAACTTTCCCAGTATATTCAATTGAAAAGATGCTAAATCACCATAAAATGTTCCTATTACCCACACAAATGAAACATTATGAGTCTTATTTAACAAACTGTAAAACGCACATTTTTTACACCAATACTATCAGCTATAATAATAGTAACATAATTTAATACTATAAAGGAGCCGCAGTCACTTTTCTCAGGAAAATGCAGGTCAGCTCTCCAAATCCCACAGTTGAAGCGCTGCTCCAGACTGGGTTTGGTTTACTGGATATACAATTTAAAGAGATTGTTATTTTCATGAGAATTGTTACATATGCATTATTTTCACTTTTGTAAAAACAATACCTGTCCTTTAGATAGATAGATAGATAGATAGATAGATACTTTATTAATCCCTTTCTGGCCCCAGGCGTAGTTAAATCTCATTCTTGCAGGACGTATAACGCTGCTCACGCTGTAAAGGGGGAGGGCTGAACGCATGCTAAGGAGAAGCGGTTGGATCATCTGCTGGCTTGTTGCTGCTGGTGAGCTGTGTGTTCTGCTTGTTGTTGTTTTAAGAGCTGGGAGCACATGATGCGTGTCTGCCAAAAGCATTCCAACAACTACTAGGTTAGATGTCCGTGAACTTATTTTAAATGTTGTCTCACTGCCTTATCTTGCGGGACGTCAAAGTGTCTTCTGAGAAGAATACGTCTCATCTCTCTAGTCTCCCTCCCAAGATTTTTTTTTTTTATAACAGAGATATATATTTTAATCAGGCTGATTAAAACCACAAAAGGTGAACAGAAATGATGGCAGTAGCTCAAAATATTTATTTACAATACAAATCACGAATTCTTGCCAGGCTTTAAAGAAGCGCTAAACAGCTCCATGCAAACAATATCTGATACTTTTTATGTGTTTCTTTTTGGCTATTTTCTCATTGAATTATAGAGGGACTCATTGTGAGTTTATCACCAGGCAGTTTAGTCCTACCTGATGTTAATCCAAACACTGCTGGCACGGCACTTGAGATGCTATCTGTTAGATAAGAAAGTATCTTTGAACAAACAGGTTTTAATAGTGTAGTACTGTATATCCGAACAAACCTTTTGAATTTTCAATGTACCTGTTATGAAATGACATATATTTCTTGAAGACATGTTTACCTGCTAGTGAAAATCAATGACAAGAGTTACAATAAAGAGAGTGTGTGCAGTGTAACCTCAGGAGTAACTTGACTCTCAGGCTACAACTGGGGAAATTTAACAGATACCAAGAACAGAAGCATACATTAAAAAATGTCCTCCTCAAGATCTGACTTCATTTGGTGAGAGAATAATCGGCTGTATCGACTTGTGTGTTGTGTTATAACCTCCCATACCTTCTGGCATAATGGAAATACTTTTATCTGTATGCACAGTAAACATAGAATTAAAACAGCCATTAGAGTAAAGCAAACTGTTATCTTTGGCAAATCTGTTCATCGTAAAATAGGAAAACACCTGTCTCTGAATCAAATGGCTAGGATTATCCTGTTTGCTTTATCATCAACAGCCATAGTGAACGGGCATCAACAGAATACCACTGGCTGCATGCCCGCCCCATGGACATTCGGCACTATTAAGACAACATGCTGACCGGCCATCACTGACTGCTCGGCCTTAGGCAACAGCGACAGCTTGTAATGTTGTGCTTTGTGGAAAAAATCGTCTAAATCAGAATCAGGAAAAATTTAAATCACACAAGTCTAGAATCAGGCAAACACCTGCACACAACAGAAACTGCAGAACGCCAATGGCGGGATGACAGAAACATGACTGTTTTATAGCCTACAAAAATGTGCACTGAAAGGCTCATTTTACTGCAAAAGATTTAGTATCCTGCCAATATGACAGACTAATAATCCTACACATCAAAAAAACAAAAAAAGACGCACTCACAGTCAAGTACACAAGAGCCCTGCCAAGCGCTGTGTAATTGTTCCAAGTCCAGAACATATGGGCACTATAACACTGCTGGCAGCAGGACAGCACCAGTAACTGCGATCCGTTCACTGGAGCTCTTCTAATCTTACACATTCTACGGCTGGTGCTCATATTTCATGTGCCAGTGCCACCACCACTCTCATTCAGCAGGATTTGCCCAAGTGAATCTAAACAGCAAACCGCTTTTCTAAATGCTTTCAAGTTTCTTTTGATTCCATTTTTCTTTTTTCCCTCCCATTTGGGAGAAACTCATCTGTAGACTATTTAGAGTTTCTCGCGCCATGGCTGGATTTGTCTTGTAAACAGCAGTGATGACTGTTTTTAACTCCTGTTCTCCCTGTTCTCCATACTTTAACATTAAATCATTGGTTGATATCACACAATTGCTACTGAACCCAAAACAACGGTTAACAGGACCAGTGGAAAATCCATAATACTGTATCATCAGAGTCTGTGGGATTTGGAGAGCTGACCTGCATTTTCCTAAGAAAAGTGAATGCGGCTCCTTTATAGTATCAAATAATGTTACTATTATTATAGCTGATAGTATTGGTGTGAAAAATGTGTGTTTTACAATTTGTTAGATAAGACTCATAATGTTTAATTTGTGTGGATAATAGGAATAATTTCTAGTTATTTAGCATCTTTTAAATTGAATATACTGGGTAAATTAGCATTATTTTGATAGTGTACATTTAAACAGGAGTTTGGCTGGCAGGTGCCCTTTTGGACGTGAAGTGACACATGACAATGATGTATAGGATAATAATAGAGACAAAGAACACTGGGAAACATGCAAATGTGAATACTATTAGAAAGCATATGTTTAACTGCAGATAAACTAACCAGTGTGTATATGCTTGTAAGAAGATGGCAACCGGGTACTTGGGTTAACATGGTCTTATATTTAGCTTAAAGTAACTTCACTGCCAAGTAACAAGACCACTGGAAATAATCAGTTGTCCAATTTTAACGGATGCCATCTATTGCAAAATCTCCCATGATGAGTTACCAAGGCAAAGTATAAAAGTTTTGAAAGTACCAAATTATAGAAAGAGAGAACATACAGTGTTTAGAATGAGGGAGATAGAGAGTGAAGGAGATACGTGGAGACACAATATAACATCATGCCGTCAGGGGGTGAAAGTACAGCACCACCAACAAATTTAAAATGCCCCCCCACCCAACAAAGACAAGTGTTAAGCAGATAAAAGCTGTGTAATGGCATGAACTTTAAAAGAGCAACTTAGACAGATGAAGAATAAAGGACTCTCAATTTTCACAGATATCTCTATTTCTGTATGGATGCTCTTTCGGTTTTCGCCATTGGCTTGCTCTCTTGGCTGAGGTTATTGTTTTTGATCTCCAAGCTTATTTGGTTTTCTACGTGCCAATTGACCTGCCAATTTGCTTCTATGAAGCGGACACTGATGGAGCAGGTCCCTGTTTAGACAGAAGGCTTTCTAAAGGGGGCTTTGTGATGCCTCCAACTACCAGGACGCCACAAACAGCTTTACAATTATGTTTGACCATTGATTTTGAGATGTTGGCCCATGTTGAAATCATTTGTTGTAAGGTTTTTGCAGAGGTTTGTTTTCACTTTGACATTAGAGAATCTAATTCTGCTAATCACTGTCAGAAAGGCCAAATTAAATCCACTGTAATTCAAAGGCTGTATTCCAAGGGGGACTTCCAAGAAAACTTCCAAGGGGGGAATACTTCTTGCAGGCACTATATACAAACACAGGGCACTCGAGACAGTAAGCACAAATATTCTCCAGACACACAGATCTTGGCAACTGTCTGAACCATTTTTAGTTGGACCACAGTCACATTTTACAACTCATCATTTTTTAAGCTCCCTCCAAATAAAATATACAGTTAGGCCAAGGAAAGATGGTCTCAAAAAATTTTTTCCACAGCATGTGTGGCCAGCGCAAATACAAGGAAACCCTCACCCTGGGCTATTCCTTTAAGATAGTTTCAACTTTAAACAGCAGATTGCGGAGCTGCTGAAAAATCCTCTCATCACTCTGTCGCTGGCTTTCCTAAAGCTGTTAATTTTCTCTGAGACATGTTAGCCATCAACTAAGAAAGAAAAAAAAAATCTGATATTGAGATTCCATTTTTGGTGGGATTACTGATTTGTTAGGAACCAGTTGGTGAAGGTACGGTATTTGGTGGATATAAACCTTGCTAATGTTTCACATTCTAATGAGCTTAAAGTGAGATTTTACATTGGTTATAACTTTATTTTATTCCCCTAAAGCCAGCCATCTCAGACACTGGATCCTGGTTCAAAGGAAACCTTGGAGTTCTGTTTCTGCAATCTGTTGGGTGAAATTTGAAACTGCAAGGATAAAGGAAGCCGCAGTCTGAGAAGCTAGAGCTTTTACTTTCTGCAGTTCATCTGGTAACTTAACTTCAAACAGGGAAAACTAAAAATCTTTACACGACAATCACTTTTTACCAAGGGAGAAACACCAAGCAGAGAAAGTCACCAACGCAGGGCAAAAGCCGTCGATGGTTTCATTAATGACAAAGAGTAAGTGTCAGAAAACAAAGAAGATTAAAGCTCACAAACCTGGGTTCACTTTGCCACTCTGTGCCCTTTAACACAAGGGGGGACCAAACTCCTAGGAGCATGAACAGGACACACATGGGGCTCTGGGTAGAAGAGGAAGTCAATTTGTACACAATTAGACCCCAAGGGATCGTTAATGCGTCCAGTATGGCTAGCCGGCTTGCAATATTAAAACTGCCGTGGCCTAAATGGAGCTTTCTTGTGATTCTTTTAAATTGTGTAATTGCTTGACACTACCTGTCACTATCAGGAAAAGATTCTGGTGACCCAAAATAACAAGCGAAAACTGAAACTACATTTACTACACCAAACAAAAAGGCTTGGAAAATGGTCTTCAAGCAGAGTCTTCAAATGGAAACTCAAATGAGGGGAATTAATCTTTTCATAATTTAAATGTAAAAAAAATAGACACACATTCTCAGGAAAAAATATTTACTCAAAAATCATTTTCTAAAAGCTTAACATTGGTGCTCAGCTTTGTCATAACAAGTCTAAAATGGTAATGGTCATGTTAAAACTGCAAAAAGGAGGAAATCAACCTATCCGTCCATCCATTCATTTTTGTAATGAGTCCCAAAACGTACACAAGTCCCCAAAAATACTCACAATGCCCACTAAAGGGGTAAATGTCCTTAAAAACTCTGGCTAGTCACACAAGGGGCAACATGTGATCTTTATAAATAAAAGATTAACTTTCATAAAAAGCTCTGAAGAGCACAAAAGGCACAGCAGGGAATGCCTTAAAAGACAAAGGCAATCCAAGGCAAACAAATCTCAATCACAAATCAAGCAAATGAAGTAAAAACAAAATCCAGAAATTCACAAAATAATTAAATTAAATCAAACCCACCACCACCATGAGAGTATTCAATGAACCAAAAAGGACTGCGTGTTGTCCCTGCTTTTATAGGACTGATGGAAGTCCCTTGCCAATGATGAGCAGGTGGCCCTGCATAGTGGGGGACCCCCACAACACACATGGAGTACATAAGAATACAAATGGGTATAAAGAAACTAACTAATCTGTACTGTTAACGTAAAATAAAAACATTTTCAGAAAAATAGAATTTGAACCCCAGTGTTGGGTTGGAGGCACATCTTTGTTAAAACCCAATAGTTTGTAAATCTTGTAATATCATAATTAGGAACAGCAGCAAAGTAGGATCCAACCTTGGACAGAAAGCCAGTCCATGACAGGGCAGACTCACCATACACACATCATCACTCACTTGGTCGTCGGGAATTTGGGAGAAAACCAGACAAGAACAGAACTCCAGAAAGACGATCAATTAAGCAAGTAATTGGACCTTTCTTTCCATTACAGAATCACATGGTGAGCATCTGGCACAAACCAGGAATCACCCCTGCATGGGACGCCAGCCCAGCTGAGGGCTGTGTCATCGATAATCGTAAAGCGTGAGCCATTGAGAAGTCAGCAGATGGCAAGGAAAGGGAGGACTGTGAAGCCTGCACATGTGTAGTAAGAGGTCTGACAAGTGAACCTGGGAGAGCAGCGCTAAGCGCTACTCCAGCACACACGTTTACTCATCTGCTCAATTTGAAGTCTAATTTTAATTACTTCTGTTCCTTTAATTTTATAATACTCCAAATACTTGCCTATTTCACTACAAAAGGAAGAAGCTTTTTTCCAACAGTTTCTCTAAACTTGGTTTAATGGATGCAAGGTGCAAAATGATACAGGAAAAAAATGAATCACCACCACCACCCAATCTGTTTTAACACCCATGATATGGGCGGGGTTTGGGGTGTTTTGGAGTGCCGGACAGGAGTCAGTGCTGGACTGGTCACACTCATTCTCACTGATCCAGTTAAGCAAACAAGCAGTTTGATGACAGAAACCACAGCACCCCGAGAAAGCCCACAAGGATATATGGAAAGCAGGTGGATGTCATAAGAACAATGACTGCCATGAGGATTGAGCTTAGCTTCTGGAGTTCTGCAGCCCCTCAGAAAATGGGAAATATGAATTTACTTTGAATACAACACAAAACTGAGTGCTTCAAAACCCAGCAACTGTACATTTTGTAAGGACACGCCGTACTGGAGTGCACATTTCACAGGCTTATGGGTTCAGCACTGTACTGGCCTGCCTGAGTGGTACAAGTGCCAGACTTGGCCGTTTGGCTCATGAAAAGATAATTTTCATAATAACATAACAGCTTTAAAAAATTAATCCCTACTATTCTACCAAACAAAGTCCGAGTATGAACAGCTGAAAAAGAGGACATCAGGGAGATATTTATTGGTCTAAAAGTAAGGAAACCGGGCCTATTTGGTAGACTTCTTTTAATGTTCTGTAAACAAACCACATATTTGTTTTGGCTGCCTAAAGTAGGATGGCTACCTTGGCTGAAAAGAAGCTTAAAAGAAATTGCAGCTGGCATGTGTGATGATTGGTTTGCAGGAAAGGGGCACTGTCGAAATTGTGTAGTGCAGCAGGAATCTGAACAGGGACAGAAGGATGCGTTAGCTCACTAATGCATGGTTTACATTTTATTTTAACTAAACCCCACTTTAGGATTTGAATGTCACGCCAGTTTATACACAAGCTTACAGTATATTGGAGAATGTATCAGGCTATAGCAGGATGGCATACGTTCACTTCTCCGATCTGTTAGGTGCTCTCACATTTCAGAAATACAAACTAGCACTGAGATACTTGGGAAATGAAGATAATAAGGAATAAACGTTCAGGGCTCTAAGAGTGACCTCCGGCTGGACAGATGGCCTCATGTCTACATTCAGACTGCAAGTGCTACAGCACTAAACGGTCAAATAGTTCCATCTTCAGGCTTGCCCACCTTCAACACTTATGTTTACCAATATGTCTTAAAATTATGCACAATGTCATGTTATAGCTTCATTCTTGATTTAGTTGCCAAAATCTGAGAGAATTTCTATAAAAGTCAACATAAAGCCTCACTGTTGTGATTTGGAAACACCAACATGGCATCTCCATTGGCCTGCCCCAGGCTTCAGAGTTTCAAAACGCCTTCATAAGAAACTCACAATCACAAAAATATATATAAAAAAAGCCCACAGCCTTAGGTTGTGAGCAAAAGTACATTAAATGACCTTTACAAAAAAAAAAAAAGGATTTATTCACAAAATAGAAAAAAAAAACAAGCAAAATGCTCCAAGCAGAGGAAATACAGTAGGTAAAAGGGTATACTAGAGAAGGCAATCCGCACAAACAAAGCCCAAATAGAGAGCCCTGAAATCAAAAACATGAGAGCAAGAAACAGAAATACTCAGAAATCCGACCAAAAACGAAATGCGTGACTGCTGAGTCCTGCCTCTGACTCGAATACAAGGCCAAAGGGAGGACATCAGGGAAGCCACCCACAAAGCACAAGGAACACATGCAAACTCCGAGAGACAGTACATAATTAAGCAATATTAAACAAAGTCAACAGAAATAATATACAAATAATGATTCAAACTGAAGTAAAACAACAATTAAAATAAGTCCACCAGAATTCGGACAGCTACGTGAAATGAAGCTCAAGCTGACGGCCTTTTGCTCACAGACGTTCTTGTGTCTGCTGCCCCAACATGTCTGTGTGCCTTTACTGAAGCCGTCGAATGTGTGCTCGCCTCAGTGAGAAGGCTCAAACTAAACAAAAAGAATAAAAGTGCCAGTGCTTTCCACAGTAAAAAGCATGTCGAGTATATGATAACTGAAACAGATAGTCTTAAAAAATTCAGACGTAAACGTTTACTGCATCAGCATGGTGCTTTATGAAACATTCCTAGCCCAAACCACTGAACTGAAAATGGCAGCGGCCTCCGAGTTATGCCGCCAGATTGATCCTGGCACTACAGGTTGGAAGGCTTCCCTTTTCGTTTCTGTAGATTGAACACGGGCGACTTCTGCTGGCAGACAGCGTGACAACAGGAGCGCTCGTACGAATGCAGTGCACTTCAGAAGAAACACACAGCGTTCACATTTGTGCAAAGGATGAAGAAGGCTACTCTCCTTCAAGATGTCTCCCGCCCGGCAATACCCATACTTTCTGGATGAGCCCTAAGGCTCGGTGCTCTGCTGTTTAAACAGGAGTTTGAATTTCAATTCAGGAAATACTTTCCATACTTTTTGTTACTTTTGTTTTGCTTATTTTTGTTTTCCAGGGTGCAGCTCAGCTGCTGCTTCCCACCTGCACAACCAAACCAAACCCAACGTGAAGTCAAACTGCAAAGCCTAAAAGAGCACTTTCTGGCACGTGTAGCCCATTATATGTTGTTTAAAATAGTAAAAGCATAAGGACACAAAGTCAATTTCAAAATGTCATTATTAGGGGTACTTTTTAGAAGCAAGGACTCATTATTTAAAAATGATTTGGCAGGCAATACAAAAAGCATTTTTTGTCTCCCTTTCTCATTTATTTTGATCTCTCATCTCTTTGTCAGGGCCATGGAAACTCAAATCCACACAGGTAATTGGCCAATAAAAGCCATATGACCCGTTGAAAATCCTCTTAAAATTTGAAATTCCTGTACTACTCTCTAAGGACGTAGCAGAATAAACATTTTTAAAATGCCTTAAAATTTTTTTCTTCACCTAGGATTAAATAAAAAGCACCAGATGTTAAGACAGAGAATAGCAAACACATTTCATTAATATAAAAATGAGCTGAAGAAGCCGGCCATTGTCGGGTGTGAGAGGAGCTGCTTTAGAAACCCATGTGCCCACCATTTGATTGTGGAGGTCAAAGGAGACCTCAGGGACTTGGAATTCAGGGCTTGGGTTTTGTCCTGATGAATTGTGGGACCTTCTACATACTGTACAGGTACACGTGTGCCTTTCTAAAGGGTGTCCAGTCAATTCAGTCTGACACAAGTGGACTCCAGTCAAGTTCTCGATTCACTTCAAGGAGAATTAAAGCAAACCGGGGGGGCACCTGAGTACAATGTGGAGTGCCACAAGCAAAGGCAAAGAATACTTACATGAATAAAAGATTTCAGTTTATCTTTTAATACATTTGTAAACCTTTCTGAGCAGGTTTTCACTTTGTAATCATGGGTTACTGAGTGTAGCTTGATGAGAAAATAACACATTTATCCAATTAAAATGAGATCTAAAACACAATAAAGTGTGCAGAAAGACAAGGGGTCTGAGTACATTATGAATCTATTGTATACCTGTCCTGCCATGACATGGACATTCAAGTCACTTACTGGGCTAAAGCAAGAGAAGAGCATAAAAAAATGAAACACGAACCAATTTAATTAAAAATAGCTGCCAAATCCTACAAAGAGACAAACAGGCAAAGAGGTCAACCCAAGAAAACTTGGAAGAAGCACAATAACAAAAGGTTTATTTTAGCAATTGTTAGGATGCTTGTATCTGATGACTGGATGAAATGGGTGAAAATTGAGTGAAATGAACCCTCATCTGACCTTTTATCCCATCATGTTGATTACCTGCAGGTTATGACCCTAGGCCCACAGCCCTAGCAATGCAGGAAGTGGCGCCAACAATGATGGCGATAGAAGGACCTAAAAAACAGTGCTCAAGACATTAGAAAATGCCAAATTAATTCATGTGAACTCTAATTATGACAACATCCTAATTGAACTTCTATGTTCATATTCTTTGTATACATAAAACAGAAATTGTTACCAAGGGTGGCTTACCCACTGTGTGCCTTTTCCATCCACATATCTGTCACTGCACTTTTGTTCACTTTGTTTTAGTTGTGCCACCAGTTGCAGGTACTGGTGAAAACGTGACATTAGTGAACTGATATCTGGATTGTAGTTTTTAATGAAGAGGTGCCAACTTCTGCACTGTGTGTGTCTGTTTGATTCATGACAGCGATGGAGAAGGTGATCACAAAGTATGCTGATAGTCTAGTACTGATAAAGGAGAGCAAAGGAGAGATAAAGCTTCTGATGCATAAATGGAAAGCCAGCATTGAAGCAAGGCTTAAAGGTGAATGAAGGCCATGTTGGTGGTCGGCATAAAAAAAGACAGGCTGTTTGGGAGACTTTGGTACATACACATGCATGTTAAGGATTGGAAGTAACCTTCCTTTAGACCAGGGGTTCTCAAACTCGGGTCCTGGAGGGCCCCAGTGGTTGCAGGTTTTCATCCTAACCCTTTTCCTAACTAGTGACCTGTTTTTGCTGCTAATTAACTTCTTTTGAATTAATTGTAATTGACTTGCTCTTGATGACTTGGACCCCTTCATTGTTTCTTTTTCCTTAATTACCAGCCAAGCAATAAGACGATACAAAATGGGCCAAAACAGGACCAGCAAACTGTGTCCATCATACACATGGGTTTAATTAACATCAAGACTCAGCACCTCATTAAGCAGCTGGTTGGAGTCTGAGGCCCTGATTAGTTGGTCTCCTGTTGGCTTCACATTTCATTTCTGTTTGGGTGCCGCTTAAGGAAAGAAAGGAAACAATTCAGAGGAACGATGAAGAAATTCAGACGAAAAAATCTTAAAAAACAAGTCAATTAAAATTAATTCAGAAGAAGCTAATTAGAAGCAAAAACAGGTCACTCATTAAGAAAGTGTTAGAATGAAAACCTGAAGCCACTGGGGCCCTCCAGGACCCTAGTTTGAGAACTCTGCTTCAGAGTGTCAAGCTAATGAAATGAGGTTGAGAAATGTCATAGTGATACATGGATTTGGAGAAATTGGAATGGAGATGAAACTGAGAAGATGAAAAGTTTGTGATGTTATATTATCTGTCACCAATGGTGACCTCTTATGACGCCTCTTGAACTTTGAACAGTAAAACATCTGCTTGCTCTGTAAGGGGGGCAAATGACCAATAAGAGCAGATCTTGACATTGTTAAAAAACAGACGAGCCCTTACCTCTAATGGTAATGAAGGATGTAGGAAGTGATGGTCAAGAATACAGAGCAGGTTCTTGTTTTGCAAATGAAGTAATAGACAAAACAATTAACAATCAAGGGCCAGCTTTCCAGCACTAAAGCAAACTCCGGCTTGCATCACCATCCATCCATCCCTGAGCTAAACTTCTACAAACTAGGAGCGTCAGACATCATATTTCAGACTGAGCTAATAAACCTGACACAAAGGGGGATGGGGACATGTGAATGTTCAGATTCCTACTGCACAAGCACACATTTTATTCTTCTAATGTAATTGTTTAATTTATACTTATACTCTGCTTTGCATTGTCCTCGTGTCACAGAACTTATTGTCATGCTAATGAAGTTCATTCAATTAAAAAATAAAAAATGTATTGGGATTAGGCAATGGACGATTGGAAGAGAAGGGCCTTACAGAAAGGGGAACCAAAAGCTTATTCTCAAAGACACTTCACTGTTGCCACCCAGAGTTTCCTCTTCATTTGAATTTATTACCAATGACAAACAAAGATGATAGGCAAGTCCTAAAATGCTTCCTGTTTTGTGGTACCTACGTAACATTCCCAGTCATACACAGACTTGTGTGAAAGCCACAATTTCAGCATTTCCAGGTCTATACCCAGTTGTATAATCAAGGATGGACGAGGACAACCATGAACAGTTCTTTTGTATTTTTTGAATGATCTGCCAAAGCACAGTGCCACCGTGTGCCCATGAGACAAACAGCATGCCACCTCAAGACCTTTTGATATTAAACACATTTGATTAGGGGCTCTGAACACTGAGTGCCAAGTTGTCAAAGTTTATTAATAAAAGCGGAGCTCCAGGTCTGCTTTAGATCAGATTGTGACTGCCCCTGCCTCAAGGAAGGTAGGTGATCCATTATTCATTAATCTCTGGAGGTTCCCCTCACTAGAAACACATTTTTTTCCACACAGCAAAGGGGATTCTCTTTGTTCTTACTCTATTTAAAATGCATGAATGCATACAAATATCATCTGCTTGAAAATTCTTAACCATAATTCTCTTCTCCTTCATATGGATGTAGAAAGCATCTGCAGATCTGTCCCTCTCTCATTATTAGCTCCCCAGGTTGGAACGGAAACCTTCATGCAGTGAAGAACCGACTGAGCCTCCTGTGCTGAGCAGTTTTGCTTTTATTAGTCACAGCCTATGAACATTTCCTTTTGCTTTAGATTATTTTGTGGCCTGAACAAATGTGGCTAAAAATGAAAAATGATTTGCTTTTTCAGTTACTGTGGTATTAAAATACAACGTCTTGAGGTCTTTTCACAGATTTCCAGGAAGTGAAGACTGATTTACCTTTCTGAGTCTTTGTACAGTTGGTGCTCCATATTTTAATGACCTTTGATCTGACAAGAAAGGTTTATTTTTATTATTAACACAAAGGCCACCATTCAGCATCTAAATTAATCTCAAGGTGAAAACTGCTTGGAGTGGAAAATGGAGAGAAAGCGGTAAGGTTGGGCTTCAAAGCAGCTCATCCTTCTGCACAAACTGGGCACATGCTGTACACCAGATAGACCAAATAAGGAAGAGCCACATTCAAAGCCGGGGACATAGGAAGTATACACCCCAACACACAACAAATCACACCACACAATGAAAGGGGAGCAGTGGACTGGAGAAGTCATTAAGGCCCTAAAAATAAGCCCAAAGAATTCACAAACAGGAAAGCGGAGACAATACTGACCGAAGGAAGCACTTGAGACGCCTGGTTATTAAAATGATGGGAAAAAGATAAATCAAAAATTGATTTGCCAGACTGGTGCTGACACACGAAGTGTACGAGCACATTGTTCCCCGAGCACAGCTTTCACTGTTAATGTGAGAGTAGATGTACTTATAGCAGGGAACCCACAACAGAGTGAGAATGTACTCAAATGGGAACAAATGGACTTGGTGTCTGGGACTGGCATCCCTCATTATGGGCATCTTCCATACAGCAGTAACAAAAGCCAAGGGCAGGCTGTGGTGTTGTCCCTACTGATCACCGATAGCACCACCTGATCCATGTCATGTACTGCATGGGAACAATCTCGGACGAACGCTCGTAAGTGTCAGCTGCTTAAGGCACTTCAGAGTTCACAAGTTAAGTTTAGAAAAATTTTAAATAAAGAAAAAAAGAATTCTTCTACAAATTCAACAAGTTAAATTGCTACCTTCAGGGCTTCAGGAAGACTAGACGCAAGTCAGCAAAATGAACCATCAGAAACATCTTTAACACTGGGAGTTGTGGTGCGGCCATTAACTTCAATGTGGAGTAAAGAAGGAGATCAAGGGCAGAAAACTCCCATCTCAAACATTTACACAGTTAGTCCTTGCAAAACCTTAAAGGGGTAGCGAGAGGGTCCTTTCTGGTAGTTTCTAGAACTTTCCAGTTTTTTTTTTTTTTCTATTTGTATTTTTCCTCTGCTAGCTCAGGCCTTGAAATGTTATGAGCAGTTTCTACCAGAGGGAGAGCTGTGAAGTCACACTACTTGAATGTTAGGAGTGGTGGGTGGCCAGAGTGATATGGGCAGTAAAAAAAGTGATGACAAGGATGCTTCATTTTAGGAGAAAGCAGTCATTTACATCAAGCAGGTGACAGAATGGAAAATATCAAGTCTGGTTTGTGTCACATATAGTGCGGCACAGCAGCCAGGGTATTGAATTTTAAACCATAAGCATCCCGCTTCAGTCCTTACCTCCATCTCTGTGTGGCCCTGAGCAGGTCACCATGACTCAGACAGAATGGCCCATAAAGGTGAGCTTTTATTGGATAAATGATTGGAGTTCAACTTCAGAGTCAAAACATCAAAACTACACAGCAAATCTCGGAGTCTGTAGAATATCAAGATATACTCCCATCTTGTCTTTTGTTTAATTTAGTTTGTTTTAAAGTGAAATGTACTTTCAAACTCAACACTATGCTTTAAGGCCCAGCATAAAATAAAGTTCAAACACCTTCAGAACCTGAGACTGGGACCAGAAGATATAAGAGCCCAGTTTAATAGAAGAACAATTACAGATCTATTTGTTTTGTCACAGAGATTGCACAGGCTGACATGCCACTTCACTTCAACACACTATAAATGAGAAATAACGGCCAGCGACTTGTTAATCATCACTGTGTAACTGAAGAGGCGAGTGGAGCCAGGCTGACAGAGAAAGACCCCTCATAGTCAACGGCCCAACGGGAGTTAGGAGTTCACTTTTCAGTGTCACTCACTCACAAGGCTGTCCTGCTGTCCCAAAGCCCTGAGAATGGCAGTCCCAGTCAGGATGAGCAGAGGAGTGAAGTCCTCAGCACAGACACACTTTGGTGGTCCACAGTCGTACTGTGGAGAGGGCTGTGGCTTCACACTTCCACAAGAGTGGGTTTGAATTCCAGTCTGGTCACCTTCCCTGTGGAGCTTGAATAGTATCTAATGGAGCCCATGTGTTTTTCTCCATATCCCAACAATGTGCATATTGAGTTAACTTGTGAATCTAAATTTATGACATACAAGTGTGCCGTGGAATGGACCGGCAACCAATAATACCAGTAAAAGGTCTCAGGAACCATCATCTTGTGCTGGATAAAGAGTGAATTTGATAATAGATGCACTAAAAGTAATAATCAGCTCTGGCTCCACTTCACTTGTACTAAACATGAACTTTGTGAACGAAATAAACAGGTTAGGTTTGCTAAGGTAAAGATAAAAGTAAAGAGAAACATGGGCACATAGGCGAGGCTCACGGCCTTAATTCTTAATTCAGCAAGCAGTAAGGCCAGGCTGCACACTTGTAAGGTTTACGGCCTGAACCACACAGCATGTCACCGGCCTCATGCTCCCTGTCTTTAGCACTGAACATTAGACTTTGGTTCTGTTTACTAACTTCTCAGTTGTGGTCCAGTGGGATGGGGTCATATCAACTTGTTTGATATTTCAAATGGCTGAGGGCAGACACTCAAATTACAGACAAGTCTCTCCAGGCCAATTTTGTCCCATTTGAGGCCCAGACTTTGCAAAGGCATTGCTTTTTTGTGACCCTGATAAGAGGAGGTCTGCTTATTTACTTAAGGCCGAAGTTTGATTTTTCTCCCTGTTGGTAACCTTTTTTTCCAAGAGCTAATTGGCAGAATTTCCTCTGCCGTTCATGTGGGAACTTGCAGTTGCTAAGGTTATCTCCTTAAGATAATTATTTCCTTTAGACCATTTGCTTGTTTCATTAATAGAGTGCTTGTGCCGACGCCATACCAAAATGAAAGCAGCCATATAAACTAAGCACAAAGATACACATATTGATAAACGCCACTGAGGCCTCACTTTACAGAATGCCTTCATAGTCTGATAGGCTGTCATGTCAATTCTGTGCTCACTGCGTAGGACAAAGCCAAAAAGAAATGTACCACTTGGGTAGACTAGTAAACCTCTGTTGAGAGGTTTACTTACCTTGGCAGGGACATTCATGTCTCTAGTGACTCTTCCTGTGAAGTCAGTAGACGGATTGGGAGAGCATGGGGGGTTCATGAGGTCAATGGAAACGGGTGTGTGGCGCTCCCGATATCTATGCAAAAGGACGAAGCTCCAAGTCTTTAGAGTCCTGGTGCTTCCTGTCTTGCTATAAGGTTGTGAGACATGGACGCTATCCAGTGACCTGAGACGAAGATTGGACTGCTTTGGTACTGTGTCTATCCGGAAAACCCTTGGGTACCGCTGGTTTGACTTTGTGTTGCTCATAGAGTCCTGAATGAGGCACATGACCTGCATTGTGAGGGAGCGTCAGTTACGGCACTACGGCCATGTGGTGCGTTTCCCAGAGGATGATCTGTCTCGTAAGATCCTCATTGTTTGGGGACCTGAGTGGCTGGACCAGGGCAAGGGGTCACCCATGTAACACCTGGCTGCTGCAGATAGAGGGTCATTTCCAGAGGGTGGGACTGGACCGTGTGTCTGCCTGGGGGGTTGCCAACCGGGATCTCAAGTTGTTTCGCCGTGTAGTGGGTGCGGCACCGCACTGTACCAGTGCATGCTCCCCAACTTGACTTGACATGGCAGACTAGGGCTGAATTTCATCAGGATGCAAGTGATGGTGCTGACTGGGCTCTCCACACTGTGACAGTTGTATCAATGCCCGCTCATACGTGCTTAGAGATGATGAATAATCATGTCAAAACAATCTTTTCAATACACTTTAGTAACAGTGTGGGTTATGTCTACTCGGAATGCCCAAGAATAGCAGGAAATGACAGGCGGTCTCAACTTAGCTACACCTGAAGTGTTTCATTCCAGCCATGGACACACTACAGTGACTGCAGGCCTCCCTTCCAAATGAGTAACCTGTGTAATTAAAAGCACAAACTCTCCAGAGCAGAAGTGGTATTCCCCAGCACAACCAGTCAAAGGCCGGTTAGTCTGTCTTCATTTGTTCAACAGCGGGATCACAAGCTGTAAACACAGACTTTCAGTGTTTCAGCGCAAGAACTCGCACCAGTCACTGCTTCCCTCCATTACCTGACATAAATGCTCCACAAGAAAGAGAACTAGAAAACTTGGTAACATTAGGGCAGGGATGCCCAACTCCAGTCCTGGAGGGCCGGAGTGGATGCTGGTTTTCATTCTAACCCTTTTCTTAATTAGTGATCTGTTTTTGCTGCATATTAATTTCTTCTGAATTAATTTTAATTGACTTGGTTTTTAAGAAATGTTTCCCTGAATTGCTTCATTTCTTTCCTTAAATGGCACCCAAACACAAATGAAACGTGAAGCCAACAGAAGACCAACTAAGTCAGGGCCTCAAACTCCAACCAATTCCACTCCAAGCAGTTGCTTAATGAGGTGCTGAGTCTTGTCGTTAATTAAACCCACTCTTTAATTCCATGGCTTGTTGCTGCTCTAATTGTGCAATAGCAGACATTTCCGTAATTGTGGATTTTCTCTTTTCTAAGAGCAGATCAGCATCCTTAGACCTTCACTTTTCTTTATTTTCAGATATTGTGTGATGGTCACAGTTTGCTGGTCCTGTTTTGGCTCATTGTGTATCTCATTATTGTTTGGCTGTTAATTAAAGAAAAAGAAACAATTGAGAGGTCTGAGTCTTCAAAAGTAAGTCAAATAAAATGAATTCAAAAGAAGTTAATTAGCAGTAAAAACAGGTCACTAATTAAGAAAAGGGTTAGAATGAAAACCTGCAGCTGCTGCGGCCCTCCAGGATTGTAGTTGGCGACCTCTGCATTAGGGTGTAGAGCAGTGGATCCCATACTCCATCCTGGGGACCCTCTGTGGCTACAGGTTTTTGTTCCAACCAAATTCTGTCTTTCATTGGACTCTTAGCCTAATTAAGTGAGTTATTATTTCCCAGTTTTTGTGTTTTGGAGTCAATATGTAGAAATTAAAAAATAATTTTGATAGATTTTTATTAAAATGTAGTAAGCAGTTAAATCATTAACAGTATTTTCAACCTAATTTTCATTCTGCTTTTCCAGGTGTCATGGCTTTTTAATTGATGATTTACTAATTAGCGGGACTGACACTGAAGTCGTTGCTGCTTTCATCATCCCGGGTGTCTGCTGTGCTGGGTGTTAATTGTCACTATTAGATTTAAATGAAGGGAGCAAACTACAAAGGAAAAGGGGAACATAATAGGAAAACAACAAAAGAGAGTTACGCAGTTATAGCTTTAGAAAAAGAACAGAAATGTCTTATAAATGTAAAAACCATACTGATGTGTTTTTCTGAATGCAGAATAAGAGAAGAGATAGAAAGACCAGCTAATTAAATGAGATCAGTTGTTATCGACTATTATCACCGATTGTGAATCTGGTTGGAACGAAAACCTGCAGCCACAGGGGGTCCCCAGGACCGAGTTTGGGAAACACTGGGGTAGATTATTTCACCCACAGCCACAAAAAAAAAGTATATAGTGCCCACTTGGCCTGTTCTGCTATGCAGGCTTGTGGAAAATGAAGAAATGTGGTCTAAACCCTAGTCCTCTGTTCACCTTCCCTTTACTCTTTTGTAAGAATGGCACATCGTGAGAATGTCGGACCAAAAGTGAATGGAAGGTGTACGGCCTAACGGATGTCAAAAGCTATTACAACAGCAGAGTGTGAACAGGGAGCAGTGGCTTAACACTATTCTGGGATGCTTGCATGTAATCGCTTAATGAACAGAGTAATGTTATTGAAAGAGAACCCTCCACAACTGTAAGAAGTATCTGGATGAGATGTTGGGAGAACTTGGCTGTTAGCTACCTTAAGACTGGCTGCCTCTTGTTCATTCATATAATTAATGACTGAGTGACGAGACTGGCCAGCAGAGAACTACTGCTCTTATGTGCTCATTTTATAGGTATTAATAGTTTCCATGTCTCTGCCCCTCCTCTCTTCATTTAGTGAATAAACTACAATGGAGATCAAAAATGGAATTAAAACATGGCTGAAATTTACTGTAAACACCTTCGCTACTTAATGCGCATTGCGCAGGGAGCAGTGACTAAGTCTCATCTGGCAGGGTGTAGCATCAGGCTGTCAAGAATCAATTGAGATGTTGGCTGCATGTTGTGTGCGTGACACAAATACACAAAATAATATTTGGTAAGCACTGCCAAAGTTTCTGGAAGCAGCTTGTTTGGCAGCTTCTGCTTCAAAGCCATCTCCAGTTTCTGTCAGATGTATTTCTATTTTTCCAGAAATCTTTCTGAAACTAATAGGACACTTTGCAGCCTTTTAGCTTACAAAGCACACATTAGTTTAAACTTAAATTCTTCAGAGTCCTGGGGCCTTGAAGGCTGAGGCACTATATTTGTGTCCTTACATTTTCAAAATTCACCTTCACTTTTCAAAGTGTATAGAACTCTTGGATTTGAGTATCTCTCTTCCCAGTTAGATGTATCAAACTATCTTAAGTTCAGACTTACTCATATGTCATATAGGCACCTTTTTTAACTTGAAATATTTTTGTAAAGCACCAGTGATGCTGCTTTAAATGAAACATGCTATAGAAAGGAAGGTTGATACAGTATTTCTAAGACAAGACTCTAAAAAATGTATTTATTCGCTCATAGTAAGTGTCTTGTTTAAAGACTTGCTTCCAGCCAGTTTTTTCACAGCAGTACACAAAAAATTGTTATGTATATCGGTTAAAAAATAAAATCTTGTGAAAGTGAATATCTGAACAGAAATGGATACCAACCAAGGCCAACTTGCAAGTGCCACCCAAAGATCAAACACATAGCCAAGAAAATTGTCAACAGCTGAATATGACGCCAGGAGGGCTCTCCTGTTGACTTTTACATTGCTTACTTAATGATCAGGATTACGGCACTTGATGCACAAGGAGGATGTTCTCCTAATCTCCTTTTGTTTTACTAATCTGGAACAGCACATTCAAGCCTCAAGTGCACCACCCTAATCCTCAGATCATCATACAAAGAGTAAACCACAAGCACACCCAAACATATGCCATTGTCACGCTCCATCCTGTTCCAATGCTTTTGTCCAACTTGTGAATTTTTCCTCTTTAGGGTGCAGTGCACACACAGATTTGAAGCCCATTAAGTGGATTTTTAAAAATAAACGTATGGAATTCAGAGACGTGAACTCAAGGCCTCCACAAAAGTCAAGCTGGCCAAGCTTAAGGCTCACTCTTTTTGAATTAATTCTGAATACACTCGTAAGTTAGCTCCTCTTTTGCAGGAATATGCAACTAATGTCTGAAGAACTCCTTCTCTGATGCACTTTCACCTTTCTAGTTAAAAGCATTTGAACTGACACAAGTTTAGTTAGGCAGTTTTCCCTGCTGTTACTGTTTCCACAGAAATCATGCATGTCTACATTGTAGGACCTTCCTCTGAAATACTAAATAGGGAAAAGGCACCTTGACAGAATGGATTTATGAAGTGTCCTAACATTCTGATATTCCATTTCCTGCCTACGGTGCAGATTACTGTGATTTACAATACACAAGTCCTCAAGTCAGGCAGACATGGCTTTGGCCTCAACACACACGCCTACGTGTCTCTGTGCTGTTACGATGGACACACTGCCCGACCGATACAGAGCAACGTGTGGCGGCATGCGCTACGAGCTCAAGCCAGTCTGTTGGATACTATGGAGTATGTGGGAAACATAATAAGGAAGTAAGTGAAATCCTTCTGCTCAAGTAATTAAAACATGAAAGAGAAAGGAATAAAACGTTACCAACTGTGGGTATCCTCACTCCCTATCCGCCTGTACCTTACCCAGACTCCTCTTTGGGTAACATGCTGTTCATGTGACTGCTCTGTCCAGGGCCAATCCCTGTTTGACACTTAACAGTAAAGCCCACCGAGATCTGCATCACCATTGGTATTATTTACAGAGATGCAGGGGAGTTCAAAAAAGTGCCCTCTGCATCAGACACAAGTGCTATAAAGAGGTATTCATGTTTTGGTTTTGTTGTTACTTCTTCTGTGTAGTGCCAGACAGAGTTTCAGAGAGGGGGCATGGCAGGTGCACGTCCTGTTTTATTTAGTTATTTTGTTTGGGGCGAAAAGAAAATGTGTGTAAGATATAGTTATTTTGGGGGTCATTAACTGGATTTCACAGGTCCAGCCCCTGAAAGTATAAATGCCAAGTCTGCAGCTGTCTAATTTGAGAAGTCACAAGCCCTGGAACAAACAAGTACAGTAGTAGGGAAGGGCAGTTGATATGAGCTCCACTAGAGGGGCTGCTGTTAAACTGTTAAAACTGGAGAGTTCGGAAACTTCAGGGGTTAATGGATGTCAGCACAGCCACAAATGCTGTACACATTTTACTTGCTGAACTCTCCTCTTACATGTACTGTGTTACATGGCCTCACTTTCCTGATCAAGAAGGCATAGCAAAATATTGCTTTTCTTGAGAAACTCTCCCAAAAGCATCTACATTGCTTATATATGCCATGCCGTGGCTTAATGTGATTAAGTGGCACTATGAATGGATGTTGGGCATCCATTCCATAAACAGGAAATTGAAGGAAATGGCTCAGCTTTATGGAGCAAAGCACAAAACCCTCACCCTGCACCCTTATATTCACTTAGTCTAAGGATTTGGGCAGTTGACTATGCCTGCCAAGAACCAGAGCCAAAAGGCTGACCCTGGAGTGCTAATCCCACCATTGTTCTATGGCCGCCACTTGCTTCCGACTGAAGCTCCACAGACCAAACTGTGCTCTGCTCTTACAATATGGCCATCCTGTGCCTCGGCCTACTGCACAGCACTCCTCCCTGCTGTCAAGACACAAAAACACAACACGATCTTGGATGTCTGAAGAGCTCTCTTAACTGCAGATGTTTCAGGTGAGTTTTGCATGAGATATTACAAAACTTTTGGAAAAGAATTTTGTGTGCCTACTGAAACACCACTCTGTTCAAGCTAAAGCTGGGCCTTTGGGTGCCGTGAAACATACCAATAGGCACAATGTGAGGTCCTGGCTCCTCCTGTCAGATAGGCCATGATGCATATTTTCAAAAGCCCCTTTGAAACATGCATACACAAATCACCTAGAGATGGACAGAAGTTGTTTTCTGTGTTGTCTGCCTAGTGGAACAAAAGGATTACTAAACTGTGTAAGACATTATTAAAAACATCATCAGCCATTAGGAATCCACGAGTGAAGAATATAATACAGACGTCAAAACAAGATGGAAATTCAAGGAAAGTGAGGTTAACTCTGTAAGCTCTGAGCTCGGCAGTAGGTGAGAGCGGAGGACCAATAAGAAGTTCATATTCTGTTTGGCAAAAGAAAATAAAGACTAGGAAAACACTTGCTTGTTTATATGGTAGCCTTTTCATATTAGTGATAAATGTCCTTGAATTTGCAAACTTATGCAGCCACTGATTTTTCACTTTCCTTTTATCCCACCTAGGAAGCATGGGCGCTACGATCAATCTTAATGGCTGAAAGCAAGGATGGGATGGCAGTGTAGAAATGGCTAGGCCTACAAACCCTGGGGAGACAACTTAGGAGGGAACTCCTGTTTCTGAACCCATTTTAATACAAAAAGACACCCACCATGTTGTTAGACAGTCAAACTCCTTGTCAGATATCAGAGAACAGCAGGTTTCATCAAGTGGTCATTTTGTGATCAGCTCCTCATCCTACTCACATCTTCATTTGTCAAGGTCAGCGCTTAACTTGTGTAGCGATGTAGTGATGACTGCCATTTTCCTTTTCATGTGTAACTGTACAATCACATAACTAATGACCTTATCATTGTCAGAGTGAAACATTTCTAAGAATGTCAGACTTGCTTCTAATCATTTTAAGCTACTTCTAAATTTATTATTATATAAGTCAACTTTAAATGTTTAACCAGAGGCATGAAACTGACAGCCTTCAGCACAAAACAAATGAACAATCTGGAAAAATTAAAAAAAATGTAATTTAAACACCGAAAGAAATCCTAAAATAATAATTCTTCTCGCCTCATGTGGTAACCCGCTTGAACCTACCTACTGAAGGTTTCTTGATTCTCTGAATAAAATCAAACCTAAACTATTCATCCTGCTGTGTCATCTTCAAATCCTCCTTTGTTGTATTTGCGTGATGATGATGAGGACACCAGTGTGTTATGTATTTGTCTCTAAATATCTCAGAAATATTTTCTCTGTCCACTCTATCACACCAATGACCACTGACTGCATTCTTCTGTAATCTATTAACATTTCAGGAGTTCATTTATACGACATCTGGCAGTTTTCCATCTTTTTTCCTGAAAGCCTTGCTTTTCCATGCCAATTTCTGGCCTACCTTGTACTTTTGTCCAATTTTAATGACATACCAAACCAAACCACAAGGATGGAGACCTGTCTGCTGCTGCTGCTGATTTTGCACTTTGACTATTATTATTTATTAAATGAGAATGAGTGCCGACTGTCTCCTGAATTCCATAATACCAACTGTCTGCAAGCACTTAGTGAAAGCAGACTGAGACGTCCAGACGAAAGAATATGTCGGCAGTTTTGCTAAGCCTCGGTAGGAGGATATCATGCCACACATCAAAACTGCTCTCTCACAAAGGAAACACTAAGAGGAAAAGCCACTTCAGAGAGCTCTGCATTGATTCAAGGCTCAGCGGCTTCTTATCAGGACTTACCCCGGCTGGGGCAATCACACATGACTTGCTGTGCCTAGCAGACAGTTTCAGTCTCATAAAATGCACATGATCACCGCGGGCCAGCAAGATGGCAAAGGTGAAGGATGAAAGGGGGCTTTGCTTAAAGGAAAGGATTACCACTGCAGTTACAAGAATAGCAATTAAAGCAGGTGAATGGATCAGAAATGCTGCATAATACCAAAATGTACCACACTCAAGAAAAGCAAAACTGTAAAAAATCCAACTTCCTGTTTTAGGGCACTTTTTGATGGTTGGGCTTGCATGAAGGGCCACATATTCTCACATATTACTTGGTAACCCAGGCCTAAAATTAAGCAAGAAGGGCTCATGTGTTCAGCTGAACGGAAGTGTCACCTTGAGCTGCCAGCCTCATTACTCACTGATGTTCACAATGCTCTACGGTGAAACACCACTTGTGGGAGGCCTGTCTGGGCTGGGGGTAAAAGATCTCATATTCACACATAGAATAATTAGCTTCAAGCGCTCACCTTTCCCGTGCTGATACAATTCAGCCTTATTCACAGCGCTGCCCATGGGAGCTAATGAAAGGCCTCTCTCTCAGTAAACAAGCTTTGAAAAGCTCCTTAACCCTACGTAGGTTAACAGCCTGAAATAAGAACTGAACTGCATCACAAATGTGGATGCTGAGAAATTCTGATGGCTCCTTCCTCTCTTCTGGAACCCTTCACAAACTAAATCAGCAAGGAATTTAATACAATTGACATTGACCCTTTACACAAAGACAAAACTAAATATGTGCAGGTGAACCTGAGCCCTGCACTTTGAAAATAATGTTAGACATCGTGCATCGCCAGCACCGTGGACATTTGGGCTGTGACAGGACATCCACAAGCACACACCATTAGCTAAAGGCCAAGCAGACACAACAAACTCATACTCTTGATATAATAAGAGCAGCCCTCACAAAAGCTGTGACCCATTATGGCTGGATTTAGGACAGCTTGCATTACTCTCCATGCGTGTTTGAAAAGCTGTTTGTTCTTCTTGTTCCTCTTCTTTTTCTGTTATTTCATTCCTGCTTTACTTTTTCAGTTGCGTTTCTCTCCTTGTTTTTTCAGATCATTCTTGCTTGTGTACCCACTTCTGTCTCTTTTTACCTTATGTTAAATGTTACTGTGCCACAGTCCTTGAATGTTGTCATCATGTCTATAAAAAACAAAGTGCCATCAGCAGCACTGATTACGTGTCAAGATAAGTCCTGACACCACTGGGCTACTGGTCAAGTGGGGAGGGTTAAAGGTCAAGATACCGAGTACATGGCTCTGTGCTACATTTACTCCTCCAATGGCATTAGCAGAAAAGCACTCTTTATTTTGGAAGATTTTTATTTACATACCATATACCATTCTAGGAGGTGTAGTCAGGTTTATGAAGATGTTCTACTTAAAAAATCTCAAGTAAAAAATTTTGATTTCTTTGACAAACGACTAGGAGATGCTGAGGCCAAAACTGGAGTATGAAGAACAGTTGTCAAAATTGTAAATCAAAGTGAACTAAGCCAAATATCTAAATTAACAATCGCTCGGCTTTTGCCCTGAACACTCTTTTAGAAATCAAACTTCTCAAAATGGCATGTTTGTTTTGGGAGTCCAAAATCTTAAGAGGGGCATACGGTCTCCTTAAACAGTTCCTGGAAGTGACAATGTAACATACAAATTCCAGGCATCACACGATGGCAACAAATATAAATTGCTACATAGAAAAAAGATGATGAAACCAAAAGCAAACTACAAAACGGTGGCCAAAATGATAAACAAAATAATATTATAACAACAGGAAATTAATACTAATAAATTCCAATACATATAAAACGAACCTCTTTGGCGTTAACCCCAAAAGTGACTTGGGCTCGGAATTCAATGTAATTACAGTTAAGCCCGAGTCAGGCTTGGTGTGACGTGTATTGAACCGCTCCACAGGGTTAAGCCCAAATAACTCTCGAGACAGTATTCTGCTGCCACCTAAATAACATTACTCAGCAAAAATCATAATTATTTCTATGTGTTTGGCCACTCTAAGGTACTACATTAATATACATAAGTGGGCAGAGCCTTCAATCAAAACACAATGGCACATAAACGAGAAGCCGTAAAGCCAGTTATAGATAGATAGATAGATAGATAGATAGATAGATAGATAGATAGATAGATAGATAGATAGATAGATAGACAGATAGATAGATAGATAGATAGATACTTTATTAATCCCAAGGGGAAATTCATAGATTTATAGATCAAACTAAAAGTGAACCATTAGTTGAATCAAGCGCGAGTGATTAAAATGTGAATTGATCATCAAGAGTGAAACTGAGGCATGATAAGGCAAAGTGTGACTGAACTAGTGATATGCCTGGTGAGTTTAGTCACCTGAAGGTTCACCACGGTGCAAGAAGGCGTGTGGCAAAAAGGCAAAATGAGTGCGATCAATTAGATCAATTAGAGAGATGAGAATAACATTAGCCCCCTGAGCTCTGTCACAATGCAGCAAAGGGGAAATGTGGAAATCACTAAGCCTTGTGCTGTGGTAGCCCACAATAACACAAAGGGCATGTTGCTCGTGTGGTTCAGGCACTGACATTATATCCTCTAATGCTCATAACTGTGCAAAGAAACACGCTTCTACTGTCCCGAACGTGAAGTCAGGTGTGCATTGGTGACAATCTCAAAACATGTCACATGGAGGCGGTGGCGGTTTACTAGCTCTGCATCAGTGGACACTCCACATACCTTTCCTGCTGTATTTATGCTGATGTTTTGATATTTATATATAATAACTTTTTTGGTTGTTTTTTCCAAGAATAAAGATAATGTTAATGAGCTAATGAAATAAATGCCAAAATCATAACATATGTCACCACATAACTCTAAGCTATAACCACCTTGGCATAAAGAAACAGTAAAAACCGTCACTTGAGATGCTCCACAAACCTGACTCTACAGCATACTGATATTTCTTCACAATTTTGGCATTTTGGTAAATCTATACTTCTGTATCAAAAGAAATTGCAATTTGTATATTTGGAGCATACTGAAAAAACACCTACTTGTAAATTTAAAAAGTGAGCAAACTATCACAATTATCACTAACTTAAAAGAAAGCCAGCCAACTTCGTTTAGAATTGAAAAGTATGAATTAGGAGGAGAAGCCTACAAGAAATTCATCTTGTCAGACTAAGCAAACAGAGACCTAGACGATGACATGATAACAGTTTCCAAAATACTAAATCATTAACAGCTTGAATAGCACGCTTAAATGATCACTGCCATTGAAAATGTTATACATTAGCAGACAAATCAATGCTTTATTTAAATAAATAAAATTAAAGCATAGTTGAAAATGTCAAGTTGCACCTGTCATTTCCTTTATTAAATGTTAAATGAAACAGAATGTGATGTTAACTCAAAATAGAGGGATCAACAGTTTTAGGTAATAGCAAATTAAAAAGGACCACACAGAACATACACGTATATCACAGAGCCCAAACCATCATCTATATGCTACACCGATCCCTCTCCCACTTGGACAGAGGCAGTGGTGCTCTAAGAATTATGTTTTTGGACTTCTCTAGAGCCTTCAACGCCATCCAACCTCTGCTCCTCAGGGACAAGCTGACAGAGATGGGAGTAGATTCACACCTGGTGGCATGGATCATGGACTATCTTACAGACAGACCTCAGTATGTGCGTCTTGGGAACTGCAGGTCTAACATTGTGGTCAGCAGCACAGGAGTGCCGCAGGGGACTGTACTTTCTCTGGTCCTGTTCAGCCAACATACATCAGACTTCCAATACAACTCGGAGTCCTGCCACATACAAAAGTTCACTGACGACACTGCTATCGTGGGCTGCATCAGGAGTGGGCAGGAGGAGTATAGGAACCTAATCAAGGACTTTGTTAAATGGTGCGACTCAAACCACCTACAACTGAACACCAGCAAAACCAAGGAGCTGGCAGAGGATTTTAGGAGGACCAGGCCCCTCATGGACCCCGTGATCATCAGAGGTGACTGTGCAGAGGGTACAGACCTATAAATACCTGGGAGTGCAGCTGGATGATAAATTGGACTGGACTGCCTTCTGATGCTCTGTGTAAGAAAGGACAGAGCCGACTATACTTCCTTAGAAGGCTGGCGTCCTTCAACATCTGCAATAAGATGCTGCAGATGTTCTATCAGACGGTTGTGGCAAGCGCCCTCTTCAACGCGGTGGTGTGCTGGGGAGGCAGCATAAAGAAGAGGAACGCCCCATGCCTGGACAAACTGGTGAGGAAGGCAGGCTCTATTGTACGCACGGAGCTGGACAGTTTGACATCCGTGGCAAAGCGACGGGCACTGAGCAGGCTCCTGTCAATCATGGAGAATCCATTGCATCCACTAAACAGGATCATCTCCAGACAGAGGAGCAGCTGTCACCGTCCTGCTCCACTGACAGACTGAGGAGACCCCACACTATGTGACTCTTCAATTCCACCCGGGGGGGGGTAAACGTTAACATTATACAAAGTTATTGTCTGTTATACCTGAATTGTTATCACTCTTTAATTTAATATTGTTTTTATCAGTATGCTGCTGCTGGAGTATGTGAATTTCCCCTTGGGATTAATAAAGTATCTATCTATCTATATATCAAACTCTCATGGCTCTCATAACAAAGTGACAGCATCAGAAACCAGAAATGTTTCACGTAGCTAAAGCTGAAACAAAAGACACAAGTTGTAGTCGAGAACAAAAAGGGTTATAACCAGACAATTTGAAAAGGGCCATAAACTGCTTTAAGTGTTATAGGGAGAATCCAGAAACTTGGACAACCTGGGAGTAGACCATTTTTAAGCCTTGACCGGGTGATGCCATGTGCCACACATTTCCCCCTTGACTTTAAATAGCCAGTGCTTGATAACAAGATCAAACAAAAATCACAGAATGGGGAACGACCGCTGCCAAACTAAATGGCCATGTGGCACAATGTATTTACTTTATAAACTTAATAAGAATAAAAAAAAAAAATAATGGAACCACTGTGTCAAAGCATTGCCTTGGTTATTTTTAAAGGCCAAGGAATGACTGCAAAAAAATGAAACACAACTTAGATGATTATAAAAATACGAGTTTTCTGTTTCCTCGGTGGTGGAGCCCTTACCCCGACTCCACCTCTCACTTTGAGGCCAGACAGACACACAAAGTTCCACGCGCAGACGTTTATTATAAAAATAAGAGAAAGGATGTAGTGACTTGACTGAGGTGGGTGAGCAAGTCAAAGGATGGATACCCAAAAACGAGCTGTAGATATGAAGGATTTAAAGGAATGCATTAAGACAGACAAGGTGTTGATGATCTTCAAGATGAAGATGACCGCATGGATAATAAAGTGTAAAATGAAGGCAATGCACATATTTAATAAATCCAGTTTCAGGAGTTATTTTGAAACACTTAATTTCTTTTACAAAATGATACTAATACATGAAAGAATTCTGTCAGACTCGCACTGAGACTATGGCGCCTGTACAAACATTTGTCTAGCAATGAGGATGAAGGCACAGCAAAATGCTCCTGTCAACGTGCTAGACAGACGGTGTTAGCCTGGACAGACTGTAGTCTTTTTCTTTTAGTGTAAAGTTTACAAACAACTAACAATACGGAAAACAATAGAACAGGGATTTAGGAGTCTGTACAGCCCATCCTGCATTACCTTCTACCCGGTCATAAAGATGGCATCAGCTTGGCTTGGAATCATTCACCATGTCAGCTGAGTCTGGAATATTTTGTTTTCAGTGCACATAACACAAGTTTATGGGTTTGCTTTTCTGTCCTGAATGACTGTTTTGTCAAAGCACACATTTCCTGGTACAGCTTCCACAGTATATTCATATTCATCAAAATTTCTTTCAGGTAAAAGTCTTCTTAATTATGGTCTTGGTGTTGAGGATGCGACTTAGGTCTTCAGAAGCAGCTTCCAGATTGTGACTTTCTTTATGTGTCTTAAAGTCCACCCTGACATCTCAGGCCTTGGTGACATACAAGGGCAGCTTGTGGCATTTTGTCAGATTGGCAGGCTAGTAACTGTAACTTGTCAGCACTGCTGCAATCATGGATGAAAAAGCGAGTGCCGACTGGGGTCTGGGCAGCAGTCTTGAGTGGTGTTCATAAGCTGTGTGAGTGAGGTTTACCACTTGTGGTCTGTCCATTAGGAAGGCTAGCATCCCTATATTATTAAGAACAAATATTCTATGGAGTTATGTCGAGATGCTCAGATTAATGTACACAATTTCAGACAGAGCACCAATTACCTGAGCAAGTTTAAGGCTGAGAAATTCTTAGAACTTTAAAAATGCTTTTTTAATATTTTAGAGAAATACTTCCAATACAACTGCAACTGAAAAAACAGAACTTCACAACCAGTCACAAGTGTAATTCAAACAAATAATTCACCATGGACTTCCATTGAAACACATCTGTGCTGCACGTGTTGTTAATCGCTAGTCCTGGTTTGATGGTCAGGATTTCAGAGAAGGTGACCCCTGGGCTGCACTGGCATGACTATCTTTCATGGCATTCATTAAAGTAAGATTACAATAACAAAGTTATACAGAGTCTGACTGTCGGTGGGTTGAAGAGGAGCACTCAACCATGGCAAGCTTTACTGAGACTAAGGTATCCTCTGTTTGGCTTGATCATGTGAGAAGACTGCAGCTAGAAATGTGTCACTTTAGGTTTGTTTTGTATGATCAATCAGAAAACGCTTGGTTTACTAAGTTAGCCAACCAGCTATTCACACAAGCTTGGTCTGGAGCATTTTGTTAAGAACACAGGAACAACATTTGATGAGATAAGGCCATTACACCAATGTAACTGTCACCTCACCTAACATTTACAAAACCTATCAAGTTGACATCAGAAGGTGGCTGCACTGTTTGGTGACATACTCCGTATATCCAAGTTCATCTGTGTGACAAAATATATCTCAAAGTTTGTGAAAAATCCATGTTTAGTTTCTCTTTGTGTTCTGTGTTCCAAATGAAGAAATTATTAAAAAGATGAGAGCTGTCAACCCCTTACCTATTAACTTGATGATTTTCAATACTTTCATCACATCAACCACAGTCTCTATTTGCTTAAGATGAAATACTCCATCTCCTTTATAGTCTGTTCTCTAATACAAATTAAAGAGCAGCTACAAATCTAAACACAGGGCCAGCTGTCTTCCCTGCTGTCGGCCAGTCAGATGTTTTCTCATATTTTTGTAAGTCTTGTATCTGTTTGAGGGAGGTGGTTGTTGTTGTTGTTTGCTATGATGTTTTTTCACCCTCTCAAGAAATATTTTCTTGGGCTTAGGACAAATATTGATGGACTGAATATCCATTTACTGGGAATTATTTCTGAACCTCTGTATAGGCAGTAACTCCGGTTAACAAAATGGTTACCTGTTAGTGATGTAAGGAAGTAATAAGAGTGAAGGATAATTTAATTACTTGAGTGTTATTATAAAAACAGATGGAATCAAATTCCTTGCCATAACCTGAAAAGCTTTACAAATCATGGCAATGAGGTTCATCTGCTTAAAATGCTAGTCTGGCAGAAGAACAGTGTCTGGTGCTCTTTGGCCGTTTTCTGATACAACTGTACTTGTGTAAAAATGGGACCTGTGGTCCAAGGCACTTAGTACTTATACAGCCTTGAGGGAAACCAGTAAATATTTAACTGTAAATAATGGTATTTCATTACACATTTCTCACTCCCCTGATGAAGGGGCCTTAGCTGCCTCGAAAGCTTGCATTTGTAATCTATTTAGTTAGCCAATAAAAGGTGCCATTTCACCCTACCTTCTCCTGTATCAATCTATGGCTAACACGGTACAACACTCTCTGACTGAAATGGTGGACTGCTCCATCCATCCATTATCCAACCCGCTATATCCTAACTACAGGGTCACGGGGGTCTGCTGGAGCCAATCCTTCGAAAGATTTTTCATCCAGACTTTGCAAGCTATATTTTCTTTTATACTTTCTTCTACTGGTGTTATCATTCTTTAATAAATACCAGGTTGCTTTTAATTTTTTATAGTTTTGTCTTTATATGTAGGGTGATTGAAGTAATAAAGTAAATATGCTTTTAATTTTTTATAGTTTTGTCTTTATATGAAGGGTGATTGAAGTAATAAAGTAAATATTAAGAGCACCCGGAGCAGTAAGAAGTCAGTCAGTCAGTCATTATCCAACCCGCTATATCCTAACTACAGGGTCACGGGGGTATGCTGGAGCCAATCCCAGCCAGCAAAGGGCACAAGGCAGGAACAAACCACGGGCAGGGCGCCAGCCCACCGCAGGGCACGCACACACACCAGGGACAGTTTAGGATAGCCAATACACCTAACCTGCATGTCTTTGGACTGTGTGAGGAAACCCACGCAGACACGGGGAGAACATGCAATCTCCACGCAGGGAGGACCCGGGAAGCGAACCCGGGACTACTTCATTTTACAATACAAGACACAATGCAATGTTCATTTACTGAGGTCACACAAACATGGAGATAAACCCCATGTGCAACATCAAACCTCCATCACAAGGACAGGACAGGAAGGACCGCAAAGCATTCCAGCACTTGAGCTTCACAACTCTCAAAACTCAACTTCTGCTCCCCTGATCAGTTTTCTGTTCAACAGGAAATGGCTAACTGCACTGTGACAAGTGCGCCTTGAGGACAATGCGGGGTACATAGATGAGCTTCTACAATCCTAGGAAGTTCCTGCCTGGCACAGCCTGGTACCAGCAGCAGGAGTCATGAGAGCCAAGACAGCACATTACTTTATCTGGGCGTGGAAGTGAAACCAAAGAGGCAGAAATAAAGCAGGAGCTCGCGAGGAGATAACACATGGGGGAGAGCAAAAAGGGAGACAGAGACTTTGAGAATGGGATGCAGGAAATCAAAGTAATGAAACATAACTCTCCAAAGTACGGCAGTGCAGTCCTCTGGGCAGGGAGGTCAGACTCTGGTCCGGCACTGCCTACAGGCTTTCATCACATGTAATATGTGAATGTACCTTACAAGTCAACTCTTCACTTAATTTGTCAGGCTAGGAAATGACAGCTGTAAAGTCAGCCCACTACGTTATATTCAACAATTTATCATTTACACCGTTATCATACTCAGCTGACCCTTTGCCTATTGTGAATGTGTACAATGTGTGGATGACAGGTGGTGTTCACCCCCAAACTCAAAAGAACACTGTTGTGGAAAATGATCATTTTTTCAATAGTAAATTGCTTATATTAAATCTTAATTATTTTGCTCAAACAAACCAGGATGAACGGAATTGTCAGGACTTTAATTACAAAGCACTGCAAGCATCCTTTTGTATTGTGCTAGTAATTTATGCTTTTGTTCCTGTCAGTTTCTTTTTCAATTAGCACTTATGTCTTACATTATGAAGACCTTTGAGAGTTTGGTCCTTGACTACATGAGTCTTCTTGTGGTAGACCACCCAGACCCCCTGCAGTTTGCCACTCAAACAAAGACTAGAGTGGAGGATGCCAAATATCCACCTGCTGCACATGGCTTATTCTCACCTGGACAAAGCTGGCAGCACTGTGAGGACGATGTTTTTTGATTTCTCCAGTGGCTTCAATACCATCAGCCATCCCTGTTAAGGGGTAAACTAAGAGATATGCAGATGGATGAGCCTGTGGTGTCCTGGGTAATGGATTATCTGTCAGGACTGTGTTACTGATATGGATATCAGCAGCACTGGAGCACCACAATAACAGTCCTCTGTTCACTCTGTACATCTCCGACAATAAATGTAGAAATTCTCAGATGATCTGCGCTTATGGGGTGCATCAATAAGGTGGGAGACACAGGAGGGGAGGCAGGTGGAGAACTTTGTTTATTGGTGCAGAAAAAAATTGTCTACATCTTAACATCAGCAAAAGCAAGGAACTGGTTATTGACTTTCACCACACCAAAAGTCAGAAGTCGTTTTTCTTTTTGGTCATTCTGGTGTGTGTTCTGACCATAGTGTGTACGTGTATATTATAGTTATATTATTCATTAGTTTATTTAATCATGTTCTGTGAAAAGCCAAACTTTTCCCATGAAAATACAAAACACTATCCATCAATGTATTACATAAAAAAGCAAACCACTCTGAATGTACTGTTAGCTTCTTGTCCTTCTGCCACCACGGTTCTAAACGGACATGTCTCCCTGTGTCCTCCTGCACCTCTATCTTCTCTTCCTTCTACCAGCTGAGCTCTTACTCTACTCGTTCTCCTGACTCCTGATTTGGAGGTGCCCTTAACCCCTACTTGGGCTCACTTTTGCCCCACCCTCAAAATCACTTCCTCTGTATTTGCCCAAGAGGAACTGGACTAGAACTTTCTCCATCAGGCCCCGTTGTCCCTGTACCACTAAGCTATTGCCAAGCATTACACATGTACAACTTTGGTTATAAAGAAGGTCAGAATTCTCTGTCCTGTACCATAATGCCTGCCGTACATCACCCCTAAACACAGCACATTTCTACACTTCCTTTTCCTCTGTGATGTGGCAGAATGTCCAGGATATCCCACTGTGAAAGAAAAATGAACTGCTTGCAAGCTACTTAGAGTTAATAGCTGACAAAGCCATTTTGCTCTAACGGCAGGTTATTCATACAGGCGTCTGTCATAAGACAGGGTGCAGTAAGCTGACCGAGAACAATTTCCAGTTTCTTTAGAAACGCGTCTATTTGACACACAAAAGATGATCTTTCCTTCTTTAGGGTCTATCTGAGAAATGAAAAAAATAAGAACGGATGACCCATTAGCGTAATAAAACAAAATGCTTAAGTAAACGATATTATGTTTTTTTGTATAAATAAGGGGAAGGGGGAGGAAGAAGAAATTATAAAAAGCCAATAGAAAAAATTCTATGACCGAACTAGCACCATTGACTAACAACGGGCCATGTGATCAATGATATGCATCAATGGCCATAAGTACCATTCACAGAGAGTTGGGGAAAGCCAAGCGCCAAGAAGATTGCTGTGAATCATACATCGGGGAAACCAAACAACCACTGGCGAAGTGGATGGCACAACACAGAAGAGCTACCTCGTCAGGCCAGGACTCTGCAGTCTATTTACACCTACAGGACAGTGGCCACTCTTTCAGTGATGAAGATGTGCACATACTGGACAGGGAGGAATGCTGGTTTGAGCGAGGAGTCAAGGAGGCCATTTACGTGAAAAATGAATGACCATCTCTGAACCGAGGAGGGGGACTAAGGGTACATCTCTCACCATTTTACAATATGGTGATTGCAGCCATTCCCCAACTCTGTGTGAATGGTACTTATGGCCATTGTTCAATAGATAATTTGCATATCGTTGATTACACAGCCCATTGCTAGTCAATGGTGCCAGTTCGGTCATTATGCCAAGGTACTGTTTATAAGGTTGGAGAAACCTGCAGTCAACTGAGACCGAGGAAGTCACTTGGATGAGCGATGAAACGTATCAGAAAAACACTATGTCCAGATGAACAGAATCAACTTTCTAGAATTTCCTTACCTGGATTATTGAGCATGCGTCGAGACAACAGAAAAAATGTAACTTTGCTCTTCTGCCTTGCAACATAGAATCCAGTTACTCATCTGTGACTGAATACAATCTAATCAATTAAACTATTCCTGTTTTCCTCTGGGGTTTTCTTCCACATCACACATTCAAAAAGCCATCCTTTGGCAGTACCCGTCTTAATGCACTGGTGTGGTAATGCTTGTGGGACTCCATCCCTGTCCGATGCCTACAGTTCCAGGCCATAACCAGGATCTACATTAAGAATATTACAGTCTAACACAAAAACACAAAGATGTGTAACTTCCAACTGAGCAGCAGCACCTTCCTATGTAGAGCAGTGTGAGACCACATAAAAATCCACTTGAGGCAGACATTGTGTAAAGCTTATTATTTGTTTAATTCAGACGCAGATTTCTAGAACAATCTCAACAACTATAGACCAAACTGTTGTAATGTTCAACAGTGATGCTTGTGTGATGAATGTAATTAATGCAAGTTTACTGATTGGCATAATTTGGGAATCTTTGAGGTTAGAGCTTTATTAAATATAACTGATTTGGACTCTGATGTTTCTAAGAATAATTATAGTCAAGTCAAGTTAAGTCAAGTTGGGGAGCATGCACTGGTACAGCACGTTGCCATAACCACCACACGATGAAACAACTCGGGATCCCAGTTGGCTACCCCCTAGGCAGACACGCAGTCCAGTTCCACCCTCCGGAAATGACCCTCTATCTGACGCAGCCAGGTGTTACTTGGGAGACCACTTGGCCTGGTCCAGCCACTCGGGTCCCCAACAATGAGGATCTTACGAGACGGATCACCCTTGGGAAAACACGCCACATGGCCGTAGTGCCGAAACTGATGCTCCCTCACAATGCAGGTAATGTGCCTCATTCGGGACACCATGAGCAACACAAAGTCAAACCAACGGTACCCAAGGATTTTCCGGAGAGACACAGTACCAAAGGAGTCCAGTCTTCATCTCAGGTCACTGGATAGCATCTCTGTCTCGCAACCATAAAGCAAGACAGGAAACACCAGGACTCTAAAGACTTGGACCTTCGTCCTTTTGCATAGATATTGGGAGCGCCACACACCCCTTTTCAGCGACCTCATGACCCCTCATGCTCTCCCAATCCATCTACTGACTTCACAGGAAAAGTCACCAGAGACATGAATGTCACTGTCAAGGTAAGTAAACCTCTCAACAAGGTCGGCACTCTCTGCAGACACACACACACTGCTGATGGCCGTGCCCAAGAGGTCGTTAAAGGCCTGGATCTTTGGCTTTTATTCAGGACACTCGCAAGCCCAGACACTCAGACTCCTCACAGTCTCTTGAGCAACCCGATCACAGCCTCCATTGACTCCGCGAAGATCACAGCATTGTCAGCAAAGTCAAGATCAGTGAATCTTTCTTCATTAACAGATGCCCCACAGCCGCTGGAAAGTTATAGTCAGAAGTAACTGAATTTACTGAAGAGTTAAATCAATGTAAGAATAGCCCCACTAGTCCGTCCATGTTGTAAAGGGACAAGGAGAGGTGCCTGCTAATTGCAGAGTCCAAATGCTCATCCATATCAAGCCACTTTAGAGTTATACAATTAACATCTTCAGGATTATGGGGGATAACTGAACTACCAAGAGAATGAGTCAGAGGTCAGAGGACCAGGCCGCTACGCAAAGCTCCTTGCAGTTGTGAGGCAGCAACAATAGCCAATATGCTACCATGCAGCAAACTCAGGAGAGTAGTGGAGCACAGGCAGGCAGCCATAGACACATAAAGAAAACCAACAGTGGGACAACAACTCACCTGCTGCCAAATGATCAAACGTGAGCTAACTGGAGGCTGACTTTAAGTTTTGATTCTCTCTTTAGCAGATATACAGTCTACTGAGGTGAGGTACATGGACAGGGCGGCTTTCTACAACTTTCACAAAAAGCGCACCACTTCTCCAGCATCCAGCCTAGCAAGTCAATCATTATTCACTGCATTTAGTCACATTTATGAGAACTGACTAAGAGAACAAACGACACTTGAAAGCAAACCACTTGTCTGAAACTCAGTCACATGGTCACCATTTGACACAGGGCAAGCTGTAAATTATTTATGACTACAAAACTTTCCAACTTCACACTATCAAAGGGACACTCTGGGAAGCAGACATGTCATCAGTATAGGTCCAAAGTCGCCTCACTCACTCACACTGCGCTACTTGTTATGTAGTTTAACTTGTGATTATCTACTTGTTCAGTCAAAAGGAAAAAAAACATTTAGCAAGCTGCCGATAAAAGCCGGAGGGGAGACACAAGAGCAGACATGCTTTGCATACACTACACCTGGTACAGCTCTTGACAGTTTTATGTACTGCTGTGTATTTGAGTTGCTTGGGTTTATTGTTCTGAAACTTCATGAAAATCTACAAATTTAAAGCACACCACTGCATTGCTTCACTTTCATTTCCCTTTTCACCTACGGTTTAAAGATATTTTGATTAATGACCGACCTCTCACACTTGCATTTCCCTGCTGAATTGCCCCCTCACAGGGCTGCCTTGCTAATTTTAAATTTGGACACACCACAGTGTGAAAATTCAGCATTTTACGTCTTTGACTACAAGGAAAACAAAAAAAAGCTTCATAAAAGTTTACAGCTGTGTGAGACAGGGAACTCGCACCACTGCACTGAGACAAAAGCCGGCATTTATCACCGTGACTAAAATAAGAATCAAAATTACACGTTAATTATGCCAAGCTGGAATGAAAAGACAATATTAAATATAACTTCATCCTTTTATTTACCTAACCTGCTTATTAATCCATTCCAAAAGCTGAGCTGGAGCCTATCCTGTCAGTATCAGGCACAAGGCATGAATCTACTCTTGCCTTTGCAGGACACCTCATTTGTAACAGGCCAATTAAGTCAAAATATGTTGAAAAATCTATTCATCCATCGTCTAATCTGACGAGGTCACTGGCCTTGGTCCACCTCGGCAGCCCTGGACGGTACAACAGGTCCATCACAGGACACTCACATGCTCCATCTTTTTCTTAAATAAACAGAAGTAGTATTAAGAAAAATAATTAGTATCAAATGTGAAGAAGGTGTGATAGTGAAGAGTCTGCACGGGTCATAAACAGGTGTTTCACTAATATGTTGGAATTCTTTGAGCAAACAACCAAAGCTGACGATGAGAGAGAGGAATATGAAGAGCTGACTTGGAGAGGCTTAGGATCAAACTAAAAGACATTTTAAACACCAGGAACAAAGGGTTCTCCTATGAGGGAAGTTACTAGAATAAGAAGATGTTAAAAAAAGTGGTGTCCAGCAGGGGTCACTGCTCTTTTTACTATACATCAACAATCTGGCAAGATTATAAATAACAAGCTGGTCAAGATTGCAGATGATATCAGGCTAAGGGAAGAGAAGATCGCATAGGATCAGCTAAACTGTTACAGGTGGACATGGAACAGCATACAGGCTTGGGCAGATTTGCGAGAGATGAAATTTAATGTTAGTAAATGTAAAGTGTTACATGTAGGAAGTAGTGCTAGATTTAAATACACAATAGGAGGTCAGAAACTTGAAAGTATCACTTATGAGAAGGTCCCAACAGTCATTGTAGACTCATCACTATTTACATGAAGACAGTGAACAGAAGTGATCAAGAATGGATGTACATTACGGCGCATACGTATGTCAAGGGAGGTTATCCTTAAACTATATAACACACTTCTGAGGCCTCACATGGCGTACTGTGTGCAGTTTTAGTCTCCATATCACAAAAAAGACATAGTAGCACTAAAGAAAGTCCAGAGGAGGGTAACTAGGCTGATTAGGGAAATGCAAGGTCTGAACTATGAGGAGAGCTTTCAGTTTAAGCAAATGGAGACCAAGGGGTGAAGTGACAGGAATGAGTACAGTGCATCTTTAAATTAAGTACTTCAACAAAAACTTAGGGATACAGATGGACACTAATCTCACACAAACGTCTTTCTTCAGACACACGGAATACGTTGTGTGGTAAACAGTAGACCCTTAGGGACCCTCAAATCACAGGTCAGTGTTATTTTGGAAATGCACTCAGCTGCTTGTTCTATTGTTCATGTCCATGGCAATATTTGTTCTCTGTATACAAAAAGAAACTATATATATAAAATAAAATCAAAAGTTGGAAATGCAGAAATGTCAATGGACATGAAAGTTGTCAACAGCTGCATAAGTCTAAAAAAATGTGTCTCCACGTCACAGCAACATTTACAGACACCACTAGAAGCAGAATGCTATTATGGGTACAGGCCAAAAATGGACATCGCCAGGTATATGCTGTTAAATAAGGTTTAATATTTAAAGAAAATGGCAAAGCAGACACACCCAACGCAAATGTAACTGAAAGCTTTCACACACTCTACACACACTGAGATATGGCCGCTGCAGACTGGAGTTGAATCAGACTGTGAAACACAACAGGTCTCTGTCCATTCAAATACGAAGTCCAAAATTGGTAAACCTAACGATCGCCTGGCTGCTTCAGAGATCCACCGTATGGACAGAACCTGACCTTCCAGCTCCTCTGGAGTGGATAAGCCAAGTGCTAGCAGTTTGTATGAGTTTCATAATATTTCTTGCTATTTCATGATATTATTCATTACCAGTAATGGCACAATACACGATAACGTGCAGTAAATACTCTTGACTTGAGCATTCCTAGTTTTCATCCTCTTTCTCTGTACGTTTATCATTTGTTTGCTCAGAGGTTGATGCGCCTGCTGCTTCCTGAGCAGTTCTTCTTTTCTCCACCCTAGAGGCCCGCTTCTTGTGTTCTTCAGTTGGCATCTTTTCGCGCTAAAACTGGTTAAGTCAGTGTTTGTGTTGCAATTACTTAGTATGTTTTTCTTAATTTTTCACTTAAGCTGGCACTCAAGTCTTCAATGTGCTTCAAGAATGATTTAAGATATGAAGAGTGTGGTCTATGGCCGGCTTGTCATCCCAGCCAATACCCCCAGGCCGCCAGATGGACCGGATATCAGCAGGGAATCATGGACAATGGTGTTTTCCTCTACAGCCCTGCTGGATACCACAGGGGCCAACAGGGGATGCTGCAGGGAGGCACAGAGAGTCACATGTGCCCTATAACCTGTAAGTGCATCATAGGCAAAGCCACAGCGGAAGTGATGTACTTCCGGGATGAAGAAGAGGACTTTTTATCTGACCCGGAAGTGATAAGGATTCATGGACTGAAGGATGGGAAACACTTCCGGGTCAGGGACTATAAAAGACTATGGGAAATCCCCAGATGGCGAGCTGAGCTGGGTGGAAGGGTGGCAACGCGTCTGGGAGTGGTGGATTGTGCATTATTAAGTATTGTGATTTATTATATGAGTATTGTGGAGAGGAGGGTGCTTTGTGCACTGTGCAGTATAAATAAAAGTCAACTTTTGGACTTTTACCACGTGTCTGGCATCTTGGAAAAGGGTTCAAGGGAGCGATAGCGCCCCCTATCTGTCACAAGAGGTAGGGAAAGTGATGGCGAAGGTGGTAGGGAATGAGAACGGTGCCCGTACACATGCGTGGAACAGCTGCTCCCGAGAGTTGATACTACAATAAAATAAAATAAAAAGAGGAACAACCTTGGTGGTCAATCATCACCTAGAAAGTGGATAGTAGACATCATGCAGTATATGAGTACCAAATTTCAGGTCAATATGTCAAACGGTTTGTGAGCTACAGGTGATTTAAAATTCTGGACAGCCATGGTAGCGTATTATATAAGAAGATATTCTCAATTAAAAGAGCAAAAACTAAACACTTATGAGCAGCAGTCACTTATTATTACTATATGGTGCTTCAATAATTCAAAATCAGAGACGAATAAGAATGTTATGCTCAGCCTTGCCACAGGCTCACGGCGTGTATAACTTGCACAACACTTCCTTCCTATCATGGATGCATACAACACTCGCCAACTGCACTAAACCACCCCTTTGCGTGAACACTAGGAGTGTCTTTACTGACTCGCGCTCCGTATCACTCACACATACACCCACTCTCCGTCCCTCACAAAGACATGATGCCTGACACGTAGCTCAAGGAGAGCTGACACCTGACGCCTGACATTTAGTTTTCGTGAGAGCTGAGTCAAACATCCAGTAGGCAAACCGTGATGTTTAAATAGAAAGAGAAGCACACTCAGTACAGCAGAGCTGCCACTGGGCACAAGTACAATAAAAGTGTAAGCAGAAGACTACTAATGCCTGATGCTAACAAGCCCAATTTACACCTCAAGAGGGACACACTCATCCGCAAGTCTAAATGTGACACCGTCCTGAAGCAATGCCAGGCCTGAGTTGCTGAACAGATTTCCCCATTGGCACAGCACTTACCTTTTCAATGGCCAGTGAACAGAGCATATCAGTACTGCACTTATTCCATCGGCATTGCCATAACAGATTTAGCACAACTCTCCAATGTCAAGAGGACTAAAGTAAATACATAATTTGACGTGGCTTCCAATTTCTCATGATTGGTGGCATTGGTACAACATCAGTTGGCTGTAAACAGGCCATATAATTACAGTAGACTACAGTGGGGTCCTCCTGCTCAGAGGCTTGTGCTACACTGAAGTGACGAGGCATTCAGGATAATTTTAGTGATTAACCAAGCAGTTAGAAAACAAACAGACAAGCAGCAGCGGCTCAGGGCTCTCCACTGCAGTGCTATGGTGCCCAGTATTACTGCGTGTCATGGTGTTAATATCGTAGCACAGTGCTGTCTTGATGAACACTCATCAGTTAGAGCTGCGACAATTTCAAGGTGTTTGTCTCTAAATTCAGCCCCAGGATTGCTGCACAAGCACTCTTATCTCAAATAAGATGATAAGAAATTGCACACAAGAGTGAAACTTGCTTACACCTTTGCTCACAAACTACATCTTTGGTGGGTTCATTTTGAAATAATGCAGAACCTGTTTCTGTTTTAAAGGATACTTGATATTAAAGGGCCAGGCAAACTCCTTGACTTCACCATTAATCTAACAGGTCATTTATAGACTGTGGATTTATTGCTACATTAAGGAAAACATTATGGCAGTCTGGCATGCACAGGACCTTCACTGGTTCAAAAAAATGATTGCTATGGTTGATAAACTCTGCCTTAAAAAGTGAAATGCCTCATTCATCATATACATTCTTCATCATTTTAAACTCCGGGAGTCGTGCCAGTGGGTGGTACTGAGTGGCTCTTTGTACATCCTCGCTGATTGAATGATGCTATTACAATTTTGCCAAATTAAACAGCTCAAGGGTGTACAAATGCACATATCCATACTCCCTCTGCATTCTTTATAGTGAGGATTCTTTCTTTACCCTTTCACAATGCAGTGTTCCGGAGCTACAGTTTCAGTTTACATCTGCCAGTGCACAAGCTGAAATATCAAACGCACTTCTCAGACATTTGAGCAGCAATTTCCGCTATGTGGTCAGGTTAATTCCAGCAGCTATGTGATAATCAATAACATTAAGTCAGCATTAGCGTTCCTTTACAAACCACTCAAGACTTAACACCTCATTGCCAATCAAGATCAATTACACCATTACACCATCACTTTCATTAATGTTCGCTTTCATCGATATGCTGATTGGGCTACAATTAATGTCTCTTGCAGTAACTCTGCAGGGCTCTCCCGTGTTGCAATTACTCACGACTCACTTGTAAGCCTGTTTCTAATTACGATGATTAAGATTAGCTTCTGTTTCTCTGCCAATTAGAAGCCACATGTTAAAACACCGAGAATACTCTTGGATTTAAGAAGCAACGTCTCGAGTAAACAGACACTTCTGCACATATAGCTTCTTTCAGGGCAAATTAATCAAACCACACACTGAACATCCATCTACACACTGCGTGCAGTGTGGAGGAGTTAGCATGTCAAGCTCATACCATCTGGGGGTCAAGCCTGCACACATATCTGCTTTTAACTTTAGCACACTGCATACAGAATGAACAAGACAACCTGACGGTTCACTGGCTTGGTTGTCAGAACATCCATGTCTTTTATAAAGGACCTAACGCCATCTAGAAGGGGCCACAAACATTTCACGTCTCTCATATTTAGAGTGCTGCTTTTCAACAAACACATTCTTTATTTCTTTCTTTCTTTCCATTCTTCCTTCCTGAAATGGGGAATTAACTTTGAGCACTTAGAAAATGTTGTGAATGCTACTTGAAAACTTTCAGAATGTTTTGCATTTGATCATGCTGCCCCAGTCATTTATTGTGGGTGTCCCCATTAAGTGAGCTGCTTTGTTTACAGTTGCTATGGTTTTGTTCCCCCCGGAGATAACTGGCGGTGCGTCACATGTGACGTCATCAACACCACGCTTTTGAAGGTCAGAGCAAAGCATTTCTAGGTCAAGTAAGACTGTGGACCTTTTTAAACAAAACCTTCTTTGTGTTAGCGTGAAGTCGTTTGAGAAGTCTGGAATCAGACCCCTTGCTTGTTCACAATTTTGATTTTTGATTAGTGATTCCATTTAGACAAGTCTATAAGATCGACTCCCTAGTTCTCACTTTTTAACTTGGTTCAACATTCATCCCCTGGACACTGCTGCTCTAGTTTATCTGACTTTTAGACAGCAGTAGATACATAAGAACAACTTCTGACTCTACATGAGGTCAGGCAGTGTTATGTAAACTGCTACTCATTTCAGATTGATTTTTTCATTATTACCTGAACACAAACACAGACCCTGGTCTCTGAGATTGGGCTTATTTTAATTTGTCTTAACTGCTGGATTTATTGCTGCAGCCCGAGAGCAAGCACAAAAGTACTAAATATTTTTTTGAACTGTACTTCAAGGGTAGTTAGTAGATGTCCTATATGTTTACTTCATATATTTAAATCTCTTCTCGCTTTATGGGTTTCCAAATAGAAGGATTCTCCATATTGTCAGGATGGTACAGTCACTTAGTTACTTACACTTGATGTGTTTAGCCAGTACTTGTAAAATGAGGCCTGAATCTGTAAATCTGGTACTGCTGCCTATCCTTACTGGAGCAGAACCCTGAATGGCCTACTATCTTCCAACACTGGCCATAAAGTGTTGTGTACCCTCTCGTCTTTCTTGCATTTTTTCAACAACTCACCCCTCATTTTAAATTATTAATAAATTTTGACTTCAGTAAATCCATATCACATTGTGCACTTCATCCATTCTAGTCTCATAGTGTGCTGACACTCAGGGGAGAACACAAGATGCCGCAGTGACTTGTTGACCTCCCTGGATGGGACAATAAGGGCGCATTGTTGTAATCAGTTTGTTATAATATTAAGCTTAATGTCACTGTCTCTGTGCACACTGTTATGGATTTATTCATACAGGCAGACCAAGTATGGTACACAGGAGCTAGGCTGCATTTAGAAACCATTAACCTAGCAGTTTGGAGAATGGGACAAACTGCAGTGTGAGCATTGTGCTATTCTTGTTGGAGGTAGGGTTTAAGCTTTTACTGTCCTTGTTTGGAGACCAGAGAGGACCAGCACGTGGAGAAACCAGTATATAAGGCTTGAACTGCTGCCAAACCCTTTGAAGCCTATGGATGGATGATGTCATCCATCCGGAAAAACTTTTCAGCGCAGTGACGAAAATGGCAGACTCTATAGATCAAGATCATACCTTGATATTGTCTTGCTATGGCTTCCTTTCATCTGTTATACTGCGTAAAATCGTCATTAAAGAAAGCTAAGTATAATTCTCTCATGTGATTCTTTGTTTGTACCGCCGTAATCACTATAGGAGGGATATCGCCTTTGAATATCATATCTCTATATTTTCGGTTACTTAAAATGCCACAATTTAAAAGAACTTATTCCAACAAGGGAGCTTTTGCTTCTAAAGGAAACACGCATTAAAGTCTTCAACCAACTAGCGAGACTCTATTAGCATGTAGAATAACTTAAGTACTCTGCAAGAGATGAACTTCATTATGTTTAGTGTTTTATTCTATACTGAAGATTCATTCTCTAAAGCAGTGGGGCAGAAAGCCTCAACACCGCTCAGGCCAGGAGGGGCAGACAGTTCACCACATGGCACACTCAGCTGTGCATGGACAGTTTAGCGTTTCCACTTTACACAACTTGCCTGCTTGGGGGGTATAAAATAAAAATGAGAAGACCAATACAATGTCTAACAGTCAGAGGCCAAACTGAAAACTGAGCAAACATCTCAGCAGTTAGGAAGCATCACGGCTAACCACCACGCCACCCCAATGTGGGATGCCAGTCCAAAAGAAGGCACATTCAAAACACTGGCAATTTAGAATTGCCCAGCACGCACATTTGGAGGACTGGAAGACAACCAGAGTCTCTTGAGAAAAAAATGAAGACCGATTCATTTTTAAAATCATTTTAGCTTGTATTATAAAAAAAAGCAAATTATGCTTGTGCTATAATGAGTGCAGGTTCCAAACCTGACTGAATGAGGAGCACCCTTGACAAAAAACTACATTCTTCTCCCACAGACTAAGAGAAGTAAACTTCTACAGTTTTTGATTTTTCAAAGATATCAATAAATACATTCCTGCAGTTATAGGCACTTGTGGACAGTGGCAGGAATTGTGATGGCATATAGTGTGCCAGTGATTATTAGGAGATCCAACACAGCCAGGAGATGATTGAGGAATCAAGAAATTTGTGAATTTCCCCTTGGGATTAATAAAGTATCTATCTATCTATCTATCTATCTATCTAAATTGAGGTTTAAAGACAAGCTAGGGTCCTAACACCAGAAAAGCCAAAAACGGAAACAAGACGCCAGAATTAAAAATGGAAAATCACATATAGAAGAGGGTTGCAATCAGAACTCAAAATCCTAATGCTAGAGCCCGCTTGGGAAAGCAAAATATTACTACCAAGCATGTACAGACGTTTTTTCTTGTCATTATTTCCTAAGCAGTACAGTAAAACAGCTATTAACTTAGCGTTTACTTTCAATTTGGTGTTAATAAGTAATTCAGAGATGATTTAAAGTATATTGGAGGATGAGCAAAGGTTATATGCAAATACTACACCACTTTATATAAGAGTTTTGAGTATCGGGGGTCCTGGAACCAAGCCCCCACAGATGCAGAGAGACGACTGTATAAACAAACTTTGACACTAAATAAAAACAGATAAACGTTTATAGGTTGGAGATCAGGGATCACAAAAGGTGAGTCGTCCAATGAGAGCAGACTGATTTTAATTAACTGTGTGTGTTTAATATTGGGCGGCAGGGTTACAAAGCAGGCAAGTAAGACTGAAGCATCCTTACCTCAATCGTAGCATTTTTATATTTTTAGAGAGCACTTGACAGTGGGCCCTGTACAATTGATGTGCCATTTTAAAACAGACAGCTAACATGTTAATGGATGGAATGTGTATATTGTTCATACAAGACCACCTTGACGTGCAAAGGTGGCACAGTTTGGTCATTCAACCTTCAAATGCAAGTCAGTAGCAGTCAACAGGTTACTGACATTGGCAGTGCAAAGCAGGGGTAAAAAGAGAGGGAGAGAAACGTCTAATAAAAGGATGTGACAGCTATGGTTAGACTTCATCTAAGAAGGAATTGTTTTAAGTATTAAACAAATACCTAGAAGGCCGTGCTGCACTAGCCCATTGTTGCCTTCGTTCTGTGGTACCACAGTGCCACCATGTTTCTTACACAAAGTGTTCTTATAAAGTCTCTGGGTGAGATATTTGGGCAGCTTAGCTGTTAGCAGAACCAAATTAACTTAATGGGCTGCATGGCCTCCTCTCCTTTGTCAAACTTTGTATGCTGAACAGAACGCCATGGGCTCACTATACAGGTACTGCTTAAAACTTTGCCGTTTTTAAATAGGGATTATTGTCTTTGACATCTTGAAGCTCCAAAAATAAAATGCTTACAGAAACAGTAAGTGGTTCATGCCAAGTATGTCAAGCAATTCTTGTCTGCTCTCTATGTAATTAATACCACAGCAAATGGGCAGAAACGGGAGGAAAAATATTTTTAAAATACACAATAAACCCCAAGATTTCAGCTTAACAGCAGACTGCTTATTGCTAGACATGGCACTGGCAAAGTGAGAACTTTAAGTTTTGACTGCCACGCCATGCAAATGAAATGCTGGCCCCTTTGTATAATGAGCTTGTCCATATTTGACAAATGACTTTAAACTTGTCATGAAAGTTGGTTACATTTTTCCCGTGCTTACTGCTATGACTTAATATGTTAGTGCAGCCACTTAACGGAATTGTACAACATGTGGAGTTTGTGTAGCCAACTGTTGGTAAGTGAAAATGTAATCCAATGCAGTCACTTTGGAAACGCGTTCTGGAAACACGGAATATTAAGAAAAGGCCATTGACGATCTCGGCAGAAGAGCTCACACAAGCTGCTCTTGGATTGCTATACTCATTCATATTTCTTCAACACAGTTTGTATGTCCTGCTTTGCACCAAGAATTTAAGAAACTTTGCATCATTCTGGAATGCCGGGAAAGGCTAGAAAGAAATCCTTTAACACGTTTCCCAGCAATGAGGCTTGACGTTTACAGTTTCTGCCCCGAAACAAAATCAAAGCCGAGACAGAATAACAAGGGTCTGTGAAGCTGTCTTAGTCAGTGTGAGCCATGCGAGCCTGGCCCTCTGCCTTGGGTTTTACGGCACCCGATGACAAAGCACCTCGGCTGCAGTCAAGTCCGATTTCTAGTGCCACAAGTGTGCTTTTTATTAAATCATTGTTTCGCTTGAGTGGGAAGGTGCACAAGTAAAGAAAACAGATGACTCACTTCACTATAATAAGTATCAGACTGAATGTTCAAGATCTATTTTTAGTCCATTTTGAACAATGCAAGACATTTTGAAATAAACACTACCAATGTCCCCTCGATGATACTGCAGACACTCTAGTGCTGATTTTTCTGAACCTGCTCATTGTAACATGGCTGGAATAAAAAACACACTCACACACAAAACTGTGAAAAGAAAAATGCAGCCCAAAAAAAATGTAAAATATTATCTTTTTTGTTTTTTTAGTAATGATCCCCCAGTACTAAAATCCTTAAATGGGTTGTCACATTTGGAGAGGCCAATTTCATGCATCAAATTCACTACTAACACAGATGTGAAACATCTTAGAACTGTGACATGTTAAGACTTCTGGAGGCCATCCATGTCCGAGTATAAATGACAAAGTGTAACATTTTGTGAAACCACACTCTGAATGCCTTCCACTGGCATCTGTCCTTGTGATTAAACATCAAACCATCATTTCTGGATTTTGGTCAGTTCACCTTGACCTGAGCTTTTATTTTCTATCTAATTACATCACAGTAATTGCTTTAATATGATGTATCAATTTACGTGCTAACACTAGGAATGGCACCCACTTAATATCTTTATGAGGATTTGAATGTGTGTGAATAACAGGTGAACACGTTACAGAAGTGGAAGAGATGCAAAGTGAGCCTGCAGATGGCCAGCTAGCTCAGCGATGTCCAACAGTCCACTTTTGCTCCAACAAATCTTTTATTTAGCTCAGCGTTTCTCAGCCTTTAAGTATTTGCGACCTGTGTTTTCATAACAGTTTTAACTGCGCCCCCCTAACATTTTTTTTGAAATGTAGATGCATATTTTATTATACCTACTTAACTTTTATCGACATTTATCTAACTCTATATTTATTGTTCCAGTATCAGAATGTAGTTTAAGTTAATTTGTTTTGGTTTCAACAGATGTTTTTTTTCATATTTTTGATTCTCATTTTCTTTTTTTCACATCTTCGCGCCCCCCTAGGGGGGTCCACCCCACAGGTTGAGAACCACTGATTTAGCTGTTGATGAAACTCTATTTAATTCTATGACTTACTGGTGGTTCTTAACCTGACACACTGGTTATTCCCAAAACAGATTTTCTTAGATATTTTTTTCAGAGAGATAATGTTTGAAATACACGGATGCAAATGGGACTGAAGTTAGCCCGTCCACCTGCGTGTCACTACTGTTTGATTGCTGGTTATGGACATAATGAAATTACTGAAGTGCAAGTTAAGGCAACACAGAATGCCAGGGGCATTAGTAACTTGTTACCAAGTCAAAACATGGCTGAAACAAAAACCTGCAGCCACTATGGCATCCCAGGAGCTGAACCTGACACAGCCTTGGTCTACAGGGTGCACTCATTTATCAGTTACAGTATGTGCTGATCAGCTGATTCAATGAACACACAGAAATTCTATGATTCCCCCCAACAGTGTAGTTTTAGTCAGAGTGACAATATCCAATATCCTCCAAAGCCATCACTGGGACTTTGAGAGCCAACCACTGAACTCTGGGTGGTAAGCTCCAGGCTGCTACTGTCGCTTTATTTCAAAACACAGAAGCAACAAAGCAATCGGCAAAAAATGAAAGGTCCTACATATTCAAAAGAACTAAAGAGCACCATCTTTTCCTGTAAAGTTTGCTCCCAAGTTTTTGATATGATTTTTGTTTTCTGGGTTGAAATATCTAGCTTGTCCAATTAAACATACTGACCGCTGAGGTCCTGCTCTGGCATTTTGTGTCCCTCTGTTGCTTGCTTACAGTCTTACAACTGACGTCTACTTCTTGTTCTGCTCCTGAAGTCATCTTGTGTGCTCGAGGTCTTCTCAGGTGTATAATCAAGTACTTTGAAAAGATGTCTGATTCAAACTCCTTGAGCACATGTATCCCGAGAGACTATAAGAAAATTACTAAGAAAAAGAGGTAAAGACTAAAGCAGTGAGCTTGTTTTGTTTTTTTAATGCTACTCCTGTTCTCAAGTAAAAACAGATGAAGGAAGCTCATCTTTGGTATGGGTGGCAGGAGGTCACCTTCAGGCTCCCAAGGTTGTATTAATAGTTTCCTAGCCCTAGTGCAGTGCAGTGCTTTAGAAGCACACTCCTCAAGTACAAGCACATTTTGGACAAATCACAGGCTGATCATTCTTGTTTTCCATCTCTCTTTTGGTGGCCATACCACCTGCTAAGTAACCTCAACTACTGTGCAAAATACCCTCCAGTATTGTTGGTCCCATTAGTCTGAGAGTGTTACTGAGTACAAACATTTTAGTCTGGTCCTATGAAATAAACAATACATTAGCAATGGGGAATGCTATCATAAGTACACAAATCACATCATATGCAAATATTCAGCTTCTGACCACCTTGTAAATATGAAGGTCATAGCTGTCATAACCACCCATCCGCAATTAAATGGTTAATTCTATGAAGAACTGTAAGTCTGTGATTGTCACACAGAAATGTTGACTTAGTAACAGTAATGGGTGGGAATTTCTTTGACAACACAAGTGGTCCCCCGGTTAAGGGGGATGAAGCCGACAGAGTGAAGGTCATGCTCTGCCTCAAGACATGCTCGATGGTTGTTTGAGTATGCAAGAGAAAATGCTGTTGCAAAAGGAAACGGTACATTCATTGCTTACTCTTTAAAGTCAAGAACCCAATTCTTCTAATGACACTGAGACAAAGGCGGTCGTCAGAGTCCAGACACAGGACAAGTCCAGGAGCGAATGATGAGCTTCTAAAGACAAGCAAGTGTTGCAGCTGGATAAGAATGACTGTCAGATCCATTGATGTTTCTCTACCTTGTTTGACTGATGTCTTCTCAAAAATGTGTTTTTTAAGGCCATGGAGATAATGTGCGTCTTTCATTGTTTGTAAACCATGCCCACGTTTATCCATTTCAGCACTTCCTTCTTCCAGGCATGCAATCCAGCACTCCATTTTCTTCATAAACCCATCAGTTTTCTCAGCCAGCATTAGAATGTCGGTAATGGCTCTTTGAAGAAACAAGTTAAGTGGATTAAGCTTCTCTAAAGTCTCTGCTAAATATATCAGATTTGCAACCATTTAACATCTGTCAGGTGCTGGGTTTAAGGTGACTGGCTAACAAGAAACCGTGCTGTAATTCATCCGCCATTTCAAAGAGACGTCTCAGAACTTTGCTTTGGGTCAGACATCTGACTTCTATGTCTTCCAGCTCAGATCCCATTTCTTTGCAAACCACAGCAGATAGTCTGCAGCTGGTAGAATGTGCTTCCACCGGATTCACAATTTTTAGAGCAGTTTGTAACATGGCATTTAGTTCTTCATTCAGCAGCTTCAAGGCCAGGGCCTCCAGGTGCATAACATAATATTGAAAATCAAAATGGAGGCCAATATCAAGAAGCCTTTCTCTTAAATGTTTCTCTTTCCCATCATTGTACCCACATCATCAGTACAAATGCCTGCTCAATCCAGCCTGTGTGCACAGACAAACTGATCCTAGGTATTTTTTGGATGCATCTTGGCCAGTTTGAGCTTCTTCAACAGAGATTCTATTCCTGTGGTTTTCCATCATGGCACTATGCCGTGCAGACTCACTTTCCAGTTGATTCAACTACCAGATTTTTAACTCTTCAAGTCACTTTTAATCAAATGTCCCCTATTGTCTTGCACTTTGGCATCAGAAGGAGTTGTTTGTCAATTTATTACCATCCATGACTACTCATTGGAATGGCAGCTGGAGTAATGTGGCTCAAGCCAAAGTGCCAGACTTTCTGCACTTGACTGTTAACTGTGTCACCTCTAATTGTGCTTGTTCTGAAATTTTTATTTCTGTAGTTAAGATTTTACACTGACTATTCAACTCACTCCTCATAGCACTGAGAAACACCACTTTCTTTCTTTCTTTTTTGTGTGTCTGGGATATGTGGTTTCTGAACATCTCTTCTGTTTAACAGGTTTTAAGCTGACTTCTGAGAATAAAGCACACTGTGCACAACACCCATCTTCACAGATCAAGCATTTAAAGCCATACTGCTGAAAATCAGTGAGATGTTGGCATCTTTTCATTTTGCCTTTGGCTAAGTCAGGGTTTCATAAACTAATTTTTCTCAAGACCCAGTGTTGCCCTTTTAGTGTCATCAAAATCCAGTCCATGACGACTGCCAGATTGGAGAGTCCCCCTTGGAGAATCTCTGCTGATGGGTAATGGGGTCTAGGAGAATCTTCACTGACAGTCATGGTGGAACAATCTTAAACAACCCACAGCAACCCAAGACACTGCAAATTGTATGCATTACTTAACCATTAAATACAATGATTAGTCGCAACCCTGCACCATTGAAAAGGCAGGACACCTGCCTTAAAAGCTGTGAGCTAAGTCATTGCTCTTTGCCTAACTTGTTTTTTGTACCCTCTTCTTAAGCAGGCCTATGACATGAGAATTCAGCACTTCCAGTCCATCTGTTGTTAGACTAATCATTTAAAAATGAAAGGTTGTACAGTATTGTGAATTTTACTTTGTTTAAATAAGATCTACCTTTGTTGTCTGGATTATCAAGCATAAGTTCAGAAAAGTGATGAGAACGAGGAAGAAGGCCAATTTGAGGAAATTAATGTCAATGTTTAATGTAAATCCAGATTAGGCAGAATAAGTGGGAAGAGGCTACTGATGCAGGACTATGCCTTTCCTCAGGTTTCATGTCGTTCTGGCATCACCCCATCTTTGATAAGCATTAATCCAATTTAGATGTTTATCTTCTTTTTTCCCGCCACTGGCACATTAAGTGCCTGACTTAATCAATTAATATATTGTGAAGTCTGAACCTGTGCCCCTGTGCTCTAGCACCTTAATACTGGGCCAGACTACCAATTTATCACAATATTGAAATCACATTGAGAAAATAAATAATTTTAATAATGATATCTGAAATGTATCATTGAGTTATTCCTATCATTTATGTTTCTTTCTCTTTTTTAACTGCAGTCTATTTTCTATCTTTTAACAAGAGAGCTCTACACCTCAGCACCGAGTAAGATACCAGCTTCTGATTATGTGTTTTGCAACCAAAGGAGCAGAGTAATTGGCACTACCATTCAGGGCTTCCACTCTCACATCTGGTAGTAATTGCTATTTTAATATTATTTGGCACAGAAATGCGCCTGCCCCACTGACCTCGTTGATAGGCAGCAGAAAAAAACGCTGAAAGAGTAGATTCATAAAATGAAATGGAGGCCGGGCTTTGCCATCGTTATTGAACAATTTACTATGGAGAGGAAAATTCAGCTGGTGTCAAGAGTTTCCAAAAGACTAATTGCTCCATTAATAATACATTAGGTTTTGTGTGTTTGGTACGAGACCAAATGCGAACAGCATGAACATCATTCTGCCTTTATGAAACATTAGTCCACAAAGATGCCATTTTAATGCTCATTTTTGGTTTGTGCTGAGAAGTAAGAGTAAAACAAATTATTTTTTTTTAAACTTATAATGCGTACAGGATAGACCTAAATTACAACCTTGAAATTCAGCACAACCAATGGCACCACTTGGGCACAAATGTGCAGAACAGCTTATCAGATTACCCCAGTGATCAAATTAGTGGGAAAAACCAATCCTAAAACAGCTGGCTGTCCAGAATGCAAGCAAAACCAGAAATCCACTTAAGGCAAATATTTAATAGGAAAAATAAATGGTGCCACCAGTGAAACAAAACCTACCTTAAATTGGAGTGTGCCTAAGTACTGCAGCTCCATGGTGCCCTGCTGGATGGCGAAGAGTGCCTGGCAGATAAATTACGATAAAGAATCCAGAACCAGCGACTCTAACTCAAAACGTCACATGTATAGTACTCAGTGAGGCCTCCCTTTGGCTTCTATTTTTGCTCTTCCTCCTTTCCTCTTTTTTCTCCCCTTTCATTCATCCATCTGTTTTTCTTTTTACAACTAACAATTCGACCTTCATGTCTTCTTTCATGTCCCATGTTACTTGGAGTTATAAGGAGTTTGTTATTGTGCTGCACATCTGCAGAATTTATGTCAGTAGCCCCGATTAAATTACTGCGTGTGTGTCCATTGAGAGGCTTCCACTGTGGATCTCGCTCTTCATCAGATCAGAGACATTCTGAGACCTTTTAGTGGGCAGAAGTGGCAATGGAGGCACTCTTCAGGAAGGACATGTCACAAAAATGCATCCACGACACAAATGAGTGCCCAGTTAATTTTTTTTTTTTTTTTTTTAATTTTACAGGAAATCTGGAAGAACACTAGTTTATTTCCACGTTTTTGAAATAAAATACAGTATACCTTTAATTAAATAAAGGACTATCCATCAAATTTCTAAACCCACTTGACCAGGGCAAAGCCTATCCCATCAAACACTGGCCACAAGGCATGAATAGGGGCAGCTTTTCTTTTTAATTGCCAGTTTCAGATATGGCCTTTTTCTTTGAAAATCCACTTCTAAAGCACGAATCTGGATTGGCCTTTTTGTTGATGCTGACCATTCACTGATGGGGATCTTGAAGAAGTGTTTTCATTATGGCCATTTTGTTTAACCCAGAGCTGAAGTTTAGGATTACCAGTACCTTGTAACTCAAGGAAAGACCATTTGTTTGCTTTACTGAACAGTGTAAAAGGTTTCAAATGTGCTAACACAATTATAAAAGCTTCTCTAATAACTAATTATCATTTAAATATGATTAGTTAAAGAACAGCCAAGAGAGTTTACCATTAGGACACCTGGGCAATGGCTGCTGACAATGGGGCTTTATGGTGGTATGTGAATAATAAATTAAAAATTGGTCGTTTCAAGCAGTACTTCAGAAGTATTCTAACATTCACAATGTTAACAAATGCTGTCCATAATTGTTGAACATATTTCATTACTAGAAAAGATTATTACGCAGCCTCCTGTGCATATAATTTATTTTAATGACATACTGCAAATACTTGCTATCTGTGAATTCCATTCATCAGGGGGTTGTGTTCATGCAGAGAAAGAAAAATTAAAGGAGGTCTACTGCACAGCAGCGAAATGTGTGATTCAACAGAAACAGGCCAGTGATGCCATTAGAGGTCTGGGACTGCACACATGCTACACTGAATGGATCATCGTGTGTTTACCTGGGGCTGACAGCTGTTGAAATGGGGACCAGGGCTTGCAATTGTTCCTTATGAACTAGGAATTCCCAGTAAGTGTAGGTCATAAGTTCGGAATGATTAAGCCCCTACCTTTTGTACACCCAGCCCATTACTACTACCGATTAGATGGTTAAATGAGGTCCTTGGATTGGCCCCCTGCTACGATTGATAGCTGCATAGCAGCTAGAAGATGGCTTAACTTGACTATGTACAGAGGAAGTAGAAGTCATAACAAGGGTCCATTAAATGATCCTAAAGAAGAATTATTATTGAGTCTCAAGTGGCAAGACTGGAGGGCTGGAATGTCTGCCCAACTCCATTCCCCTCGGCCAGTCCTCTCCCCAGACCAGCGTCCTACTGGAACCTAACCCCATTTTCCCACAGCATCAATGCTTCACTATCCACAAGGATTTTCAGGAGTATAACCCCTGCAAGTACTGAGAAGCGACAGTCTCACATCATAACAGATGTACAGAGCAAATAAAAGAAGGGCCATCCTAAAAGCAAAAGTTTCATGAAAAATGTCTTTTGTGAGACAAATATTCGGAAAGCCACCAGAAATAACCATCTGGCAGCAGTTTTCATGTATATCACCATTCTCTCGTGTGTTAGATTTTCAGCAAGGAAAAAGAAAAAAATATTATCTGGAACTTTGAAGTACAACATCAAAAAGGTATTATTATTTCAATTACGTACAGATTATCTCTTGAGATTGCCCGCATGCTCTGTATTTTTCAACTGTTATAATTACATGGAATGCTATACATTCAAATCCAAGAGAAATGCTTATTGGTGGTGTCCTAAAACTCTTGGCAGAGATATCCAAAATGACAATGGGATTTCTACTCATAAAGCCTGTATTTCTTTTGTAAATAGGCCAAGGGGCCTTTTGATACTCATCAAAACCTATGGCATGTCATACAACATCTTTAATCATTCTTGTGAGGTAAGGCATTGCTGTTACGGAGGTGTATGTAGAATGTGGCCTAAGGAACTTTCTTCTATGATCACCGCCCTCGTTGTCAGCCGCTAGTTGTGATCCAGTTATGTACTTCTTTAAGGTGTCTTCCTAAAAATTCTGAAGGCATGCTCTCCTATCTCTGTGGCTAAACCATATATAGTACATGACGACGTCCATGTTAGCTGTGTGAATCAAACACAAAGGACATGCTTGTCGACTCGGCTCACTTAAGTCTTAAATCTAACAAGACGTCTGCACAGGCATGAAACTGAAGACTGTACCTGAAACCTTGAGACCTGACCAAGCCCAAACAGCACTGCCAAATATAAAACTGGAATCTGAACTCAGTTGATCAAAAATATTTACCCTGTGCTCCAGCGGCATAGTAGTCTATGGTGCTTATTACTGCTTTCTTCTGTACCTTTTACAATGAAAGAGAAGCAGGGACATATGCTCAAAAGAAGTCAAGTAGGTTTTAATTGGCGAGCTTTACTAAATACTGCAGAAGAATCACCAAGGTGCGAAATTAGTTCCATTAGCTGTTTGGCTGAACTTTACTCTCATAAGCAAAAGGGCACTTTAACAAATGGCGGGCAAAGCCACTCTCCTCTGCATGTCCTTCCATCTGATGCTGCCGATTAGGCTCCACGCTCCAATAAACATATCACACACGGCATTGATGGATTAACTTACTGTACCTCTGAAATCACAAGGGAAGCACATTCTAATACGCCTGAGGTGCCCACGGTCATTGGACACATTCAGTAATGCTGTATATATGCTGTTGTACCGTTCTTATTCTTTCCTATTGTCAATTTCATAATCTTGTGAGCTACAGTATACCAAAATTACAATCTGTGATTCATGCAATCCCAAACTGCACAACCCATGTCAATTTTTTTTGCAACATTCTATCTTCAATTTAAATTTGATCAATATTACAAAAAATATCTTTATAGGTTTTTCAGCACACCTATCAACACTAATTTGCTCCGTAAAATGTCAACGGTGCAGCCATCACTGGGCAGTAAGCTGACTTTGGTTTACCAGACATTGACTTTTAGCTTTGTTGAGGCTGATAAGCCCCAGTGTGTCTTAGTGTTTTGTTTCTGGATTAACTGGAATGTGTAATTGTTACTCTTCTCTTTCGTCAGCTGACATTAATTCACCTTGACTCAACCAGAATGAATGCCGAATTATTGAAGACACTAGTCAATGAATTATCAATATAAGTGTAGATTATATCAACATTAAAGAACTGTTCAAAGGCAAAAGGCGGACACTGGCTGGTACTGGACAATACTTTCATTTACTGGCTGGAGGTTTACCTCCACACTGCACACAGGGTGAAGTTATTTGCTCTTTTCGTTTTTGTGACAACGTTTAACGTCGTTTTGTGAATGAGGGCTGGACTCATATTTATTAAGAGTCTCAGAATTACTACTGGTGTGACTTTTAGTGCAATTCCTAGGTATAAAGTCATGTTCTGCCTTAGAGTAGCACAAAAGATCTATTTAAAAAGTGTCCTAGTACCAGTCCCAGTCCCAGTTAAGAGTAGGGATTCACGCCCGAGAATGAATGATGTCAAAATTTCATGGCACCCTTTGCTGTGAATTGTCACTCATGATGACATTTTGCAGTTTTCCGATGCTAAAGTTAAGGCTTCACCACAAAGATGATGATAATATTTTTTTAAGTCTAGGTTTGGCTATCATTTACATTTTCACCTGTCATGCTCAGATTTCGTCTAGTGGTCTAAGTGGAGTTCTACTAAGCTTAGTAAATGAAGGTTGGAGGAGAACTTATTAAAACCACTTAAAACTAACCGCTCCAAAAGAGAGGCATTAAAGTCAAGTTAAAACGTCAGCCAAGGAAGGTCAAGACAGAGCGAGCTGTTTTACTGCATCAGCGGCCTTCGTTCAATTACTTTCTGTAAAGAAGTGTTTAACTCGCTCAAACATTTTTATGCTTTCTCCAGCCACTACTGATTAGGTATTTGTTATGACATTATTTATTTTAAAATACAATATGTTTTAAATACATCACTGATATATTAATATTTCTTACTTTTGTTGATTGTTTCCTGAAGGTAAATTGCTACACATAGTTTTACTATTTATTTTCATTCAAATAATTTTGACACTGCTTTCTATGGGAAGGTGCTTCTTGTTATTGATATTAAACCCCTGGAGTGTGGGAAACGTGTCCTGTCAACAAAATGAGTAAAGTAAATAAATAAATATTAGGAACATCTCGAATACAGTATGTCAGCTATCTCCCCACTTTACATCTGAAGACTGGATACTTGTTTTTTTTTTTTTTCCTTTATAAAGAGAAGACACACTGTTTCAAACAACACAAAAGACCTCAGTACTGATATTAAATAACTACACAGCCAATAAACAGTTCAAATGGCCAATTAGCGATATTACGTCAATTATAAAGTAAAGACAGTCCAGGTTTTTAGAGAGAGGGAGACCCACAAACAATATGTAAGATAATGCTTTTAGTGGTTTTACGAGGTCAGGATGTTTGAGTCAAAGTCTGTGCAGCCAGGCTCCTTTGGGAGACACAGTATATCTTTGTATTGTGTATTTAATGAGGAACACTGTGTCACTGCTATTGGATTACATTCAGGATTTGTCTGCTGTATTCCGAGTCTGTTTATAGAGAATAAGAAAGTTAAAAAACGTATGACTTCTCTAAATACAGTATAAGCTGTCCATTTGTTAACTAAATGCTCATTCCAACTCACAGGCACAGGAGCCTAACCTGGCAGCACAGGATGAAAAGCAGAAAGGAAACAGGAAAGAGTCTCAGTTAATCATCACTCAAAAGGCCAACACACCGGGGCCTGTTATTTTTGTGAATACAAATTTAGACACAATATAAACCAGTCGCTTTAAAGAAAGAAATGGATAACATGATTTACAAAACCATAAACACGTATCCATGTATCCAGGACAGAGTCACAAAGAGCCCAAGCCTATGCAGGACACCAGCAGGAGCAAAAACAACATCAAACAAAGCAGCTGTTCATCACTGACTACTAAACAGTCAAAAATAAAATGATAAACTGAGAAAACCACTTCATGCAAAGTCCACGAAAAACTCACAAAAAAACATCAGTTAATAAGGTGGCATACATGCGGAAAAATACAAACTGAATATCTGTAGCTTTCTTTACTCCTTCTCTCCATTTTATTCACAGTGCCTTAAAAAATAATAAAGTGACATTTTATCAAATCTCACTAACGCACACAGCTTCATCTCGCCTTGAGAGTCCTGGTGTATTTGACCATGTGTTTCGCATTTTGTTACTGGGTTCCATCTTAAGAAAGTAGTTTTTTTTTTTTTTTTTTTCTTTCAAGATTCTAAAGCCATTTTCTGGAGTCTTGAATTTACTTAAGTGTTATTCTTGGTATGCGGTTTGGACTATTTTTAGAGTAACTAGCATATAAATTGCATTTTGAGGCTAATTTGACAATTCACAAACATTTTTATGATATTTTAAATAGTTTTGGACATTTTTATTCCATGCTTTTAGTTTTTGGTTAAATGAAACACTTGAGCCATCATGACATACTTTTTCTTACTGGAGGAAGGCACAGAGATTGTAGGAAGGAGTGTGATTTGTGATGCATGTGTGTTAAAACCCTAATAAATCTGCCTTGAAGATGCATGTACACCTTTCCTGAAGACAGAGTTTTCATGCAGTCTATAGGGTGGCCCAGATCTAATTATGCAATTTTCATTACGCTATCACTTATTAAGTTTATTACATTGAAAATCACCCGAAAAATCCCAGACCATCAAGAAGTGTGCGAACAGACGACATGAAGAATCGTCTTTGCGCCAAACTGGAATCGTCCCCGCATAAATCAAAGTCATCCAGACGATATGGATCTGCAGAATTAGATCTGGACCACTCTGTAATTCTGCTTCTGCACAGACAATGTTTAGGACTCCTTCCCCAAAGCGCACAGTGCACACCAACAGTGTATCCAGTTGACTTCCCCTCTCACTTAGGCTGTTAAATGTTAATAGCTGCTGCGCGCACACACACACACACACACCCCTCTGCTACTGAGAATGTTTAACAAAGAGTAAACTTTGTAGAACAGAAAAGGAAAGCAAACATGACTGGGCACTCTTCTATGTATCAAATTACAAACAGTCTGCTGTTGCTGCATTTCACTAACAATGATCAAAAGAATAGGCACTGGCTAAAAATAAAACCCTGAGCCTGCAAGTAAACGGTCTCTGGTAATAATTTTCTAAAACTACAACAAAAAAGAAAGTTCATGATATCAAAAAAATCTAGAGAAAAAACAATCAAATGACCTAAACAGCAGATGCAGATCTGTACTGTATGTGCACTGACACTTACCAAGGATTCAGTCGGCATCAGACACTTGCACTGTTTCACTTTAATAAAACTGATAAATGTCCTGTAAGTAATTCAACTATATGGTGGATGTAAACCATTTGCTGAAATTGTGTTTCACATTAGAGCACTCTAGACAAGAACGGGCCATTCAGCCCAACAAAGCTCGCCAGTCTTTTCCACTTATTTCTTCCAAAAAAACATCAAGTCAAGTTTTGAAAGTCCCTAACGTCTTACTGTCTCCCACACTACTTGGTCACTCACTCCATGTGTCTGTCGTTCTTTGTGTAAAGAAAAACTTCCTAATGTTTGTGCGAAATTTACCCTTAACAAGTGTCCAACTGTGTCCCCGCGTTCTTGATGAACTCATTTTAAAATACAAGTCTCGATCCACTGTACTAATTCCCTTCATAATTTTAAACACTTCAGTCATATCACCTCTTAATCTTCTTTTAGTTAAACTGTAAAGGCTCAGCTCTTTTAGTCTTCATAACTCATCCCCTGTAGCCCTGAATCAGCCCAGTCGCTCTTCTCTGGAACTTTTCTTGTGCTGTTATGTCCTTTTTGTAGCCTGGAGACCCAAACTGCACACAGGACTCCAGATGAGGCCTCACCAGTGTGTTATAAAGCTTGAGCAGAACCTCTTGTGACTTGTACTCCACACATCAAGGCGCTGTATAACCTGACATTCTGTTAGCCTTCTTAATGGCTTCTGCACACTGTGTGACAGCAGATAGTGATGAGTCCACTGTGACTCCTAAATCCTTCTCATAAGGTGTACTCTTGATTTTCCGACCACCCATTGTGTATTCAAACCTCATATTTTTACTTCCTTTTTTATTTTACAGAATATAATCTAATTTTAATTATTAGTGGATGACAAAAATAAGAAAACGTACTAAAATGATGTTATCTGAAGTTATGGTAATGACTGAAATCAATAAATTAACCAATACTGTTGTTTAGCGTTAGACTGAACATTGCAGTAGTGTCTGCTATCTATTCCGATTATCCTGTGAAGGAGAACAGTTACACATTTGCAGAGATGTCCAGTCACTTCAGAAACTGAACAGATTTAGAGGACTAAGGTAAGTGGCTAAAAGAGAAGCAAGCACAATATGTAAAGAGTCAACGGGTAGTGCAGCTCTTCACTAGCCGGTGTTTAAGCCTACAAAACTTACGCAGCATCGGACTCGGAGGTATTTGAACACATTCAGCTCAATATGTTCTGAGTAATTATTTCTTTCCATTGGGTTCCCTCACCACAGTGCAAATTCAAGCTCCCTGACTTTCTGTTATTCAATGGCAGATGCAAATTCAAGTTGTCCGTGACATCTGTGGGGAAATGAAAACAAGAAAAAAATTCCTGGCATTTTAATATGCCACTGCTAAAGGGATTTAAAGTCAAAAACATTTGACTCCAAAAATGCACTTTCCTGAATAGTCAATTGGTTATTATACAATTATTTCCAGATTTAAGTTGATGGTTTTCTAATAATTCAGTAAGCTGGGCGTTTGGCAAGGACTTTCAATGCAGTAGAGTAGGTGCAGGCCTCTACAAGGGTACAATTACAACAGGCGCACACATGCCTCCGTATTTAGATATGGGTGTATATGGGGGGGCAGATCAGGCTAATGCACTCAAAACTGAGCTTATTCTTAATATCAATTGGTCCTTTTTAAAGATCAAATACTCATAATTATAAACCAAAAATAAACAACATGTAGCAGTAAAAAGTATACAGTATTAGAACTAATATCTCTAAACAGTGTCAATTATGCACTCCACCCATCATATCAGACATTAACACTGGCAAAGTTGGCCAGTGCATCACACATTCCTGTCTATGAAGAATTTGCCAGGACTCACCAGAGGCTTTGGTAATTCAGAATGCAGACAAGTCCACATAGCCCAATTATAGAATGATGACAGCCAAGTCCTCAAAGGTGACAGCCACTGGGGCCACGAGGAGCAATTTAACAGCCACTATGCCCAAACAGACAAACACAGGGAACACTGAGAGATCTGAACGGATGCAGATTTGAGGTTAAAGAAAATGAGCAATAAATTAAATATCACAAAGCCAAACAAGGAAGACGAAAACCTGCACAAGTACAAAAAAGTGCTGGGAACACCAAGGAGACAGAGATGGTAGCAGATTAGGGCCAGGGCTCATTAAGTGTAGCTTCTGAGGACTAAGATGAAGGATATGAAGATATCTAAAATAAGTAAAGAAAAAAGGAGGACGAGGAGGAGTGGTGTCAAAATGAGAGTAAAGAGCCACAAAACTGATAACCTAACATGCTAATGTCACGCTGCTTCTGGGCAGACAGAACATTGGGATGATCACCTGTTAGTGAGGTGTGATTATTAAATACAGGTAAGAGCAGACCCCCCTAACCCGAGTATACGGTCTAACTGCCACCCTGTCATAAGCTATTAAGGGCCCTACACCAAATATATAAGACTTGAGATTTAAAGTGGCACAGACAACAGTGCTTAATTTACTACGGATGGGGAACCCCTGAAATGTGCTAGAAGAGATGTGTGTGAGGAGTCAGTTACTTCTGTCTTAATGGCATATCGTTTATCAAAATACCATTAAGACAGAGAGGAGAGAACAGCAATTCAAGCACACCATGTCTTCTTAACTGGAGCGGCGACTAGTAACTGGGACGTCAAGAATGCTCACAAAGTCCCAGGCATCATCTTTTTGTTTTTTTCTCAACCTAAGGGCCAACCAACTGAGGCTTATGACAGATGTAGTTAAATGTGATGTAAAAGTGAAAGACTAAAATCTCTTTTCAAACTTAGGTCACAGTACTATTATGGTAAAAAAAATGTTAAGCTGCATGAAACAACTGAAGCAATGGTCAATCAACTGTAAAATGATTAAGAGTCGACCACTGCAGTCCTGTTCAGTGACAATTACAGTGTGGGGCTAATGATACAGAAAGAAATCAACCAATAATAAGACATTGTCACTTTTCAACCCAGTGGGTCAGAACTTTAGCTTTACTGCATGAGGGTGCCACCAGTTACCTTCAACACTAATCAAACTTTTAGCACACACTTTACTATACTATCCATAACCTGCCTTTTCTATCTTAGAAATTCAGGAAAGAGACATTTTCTCATTTTGCAAAGATGAACAACCATATTTAATTGAAGCAGACTGGACAAATGCAATCCCTTATTTGGAGGTTGTTTAGTTTGTTCCGTTTCCAGTCTGCAGATGAATCAAAAACCTGTCATAATTAAATCAGATAAACTTTATGAATTCTATAGGTAAATTCAGATGCATACAGCAGCAGAAACATAAAAAGCAAGAATGCAGACTCACAGGACAAATAATACAGCCAATTCATCAATCAATTAATAATAAAATAAATAATGTATATTGCACAGATATTTCAAAATGAACTTAATGAGTACATTGGGAGGAAGCATTGACTTGCTTGATGACAATGGGCAGAAAAGACCCCCCAGAGGCACTTCTTAGCACATCGCGGTGGAATGAGCCTGCGACTCAAAGTGGCTGTGACTAGGATCAGAAAGTGTAACCACAACATGCCTGTTCTGAAGTCGCACCACTGGCTTCATGGCAAGTTATGGGCGGATTTCAGAATTCTCAATTTTCCTGGTTTCCTGTAACTTATAAATGTTTAGATTGAAATGTTTACATTATGACTACAAGGTGCTGAATTTCCAAAGAGAACACCAAGACTTAACACAAAGAAGCCAAAGACTACTGAAAGACCAGCCTGCTGTTTTAGAGAATACCCCATTAGGCTCGGCCTCAGGCCATCATTTGGACTGAACGCTCTTATTTTATTAGACTTTGTTTACAGCTGTATACTTCATTCAGCAAGCTATGCATATACAGTAGCTGTAGAATGACCAGAAGGGAGAGACCGCCAGCTTGTTTGTGTCAGCTGAACATCGACTGGCTTGTCACAAAGCACCACAAGGATCCGGGGGCAGTAATTTACTCCAGGAATAATGTTACCTGCTCTCGCCTGCTGTCAGTTGGCCATAACTTCATTTATTGTTTTTGTTATTAGCTGGAACTTATGGTGGCGTAACTTGATTTACATTTACTTATTTGTCTGATGCCTTTATCCAAGGCGACTTGCAACATTTATGATATAATTCTGTACATTTCTTTTGGTATTCCAGTTGGCGCACAGGCAGGTCAAGGGATTTCCTCATGGGCACACAGTGTCAGTAGCAGGATCTGAACCCACAGCCTCAGGGTTTGAAGTGCAAAATCTTAACCGCTACATCATGCCTACTGCCTTATTTGCATTTTATCCAAACATTTGGAACTGTATTATTTTTTATTTACCTTGACACATGTAACTCTTATAAAGTTACAAAATTTACTGTTACCATATTTTATTTTTAAATTTGTTTAAGCACTCTGATGTTATTAGCATTGTAAAAACAAGTCACAAAGTATATGGAACATGGCAATACCATTCAGCTGGGGAGACTTAGTTAACTTTTTTTTTTTACCCTGTTGAAGCATATTTAACTTTTGTTAATTAAATAGTCTTGAAAGAATGAGTCACATTGAAAAGTAAAAGTGGTAATAGAACGTAATTACATTTATAAGTAGAGTATATAAATTCATGTTTTAATAGCATTTTACTGTATCATATGGTTAGAAGCCCAGCCCACATAGGCCTGTTGTGACTGGAATAGCATTCGCAGACAGTAGAGCCAACTCAAATGACATAAATTTTGCATTTCTGTCCCATTCTTCGTTGCTGGTTGTGAAAGGTTTACGACTAATTACAGTTCACATTTCTTAAAGCACAAAGGTTTTCAAAGTGCATGATGGAGACTTAAAATCTCTACTGAAGTCTCAGACTAAAAATGTTGGCTGCAACAGCCCATAATGGGGAGCAAGTCATTTTTTTTTTAGTTCTTTATTTCGCCTTATACATTTTCTCGTATTAGGAATTTGTTAGTTTTGCATACCCCTTGGGGTCAGAGCGCAGGGTCAGCCATTGTACAGCACCCCTGGAGCAATTACAGGTTAAGGGTCTTGCACAAGGGCCCAGCAGAGTACGATCTCTTTTTGGCAGTGACGGGAATTTGAAACAGCAACCTTCGGGATACCAGCACAGATCCTTGGCCTCAGAGCCATTATGGCACTTTATCAAAGTTTGTGTGTCACAGAAATACTGAAACATCATAATCTCAAGTCAATAAGACTGACTTTAGCGTAATATAAATTATGAAACCACGCTAACTCATTGCAGGCTTACAGAGACACACTTATTATTTTCAGGTAAGTTAGATAGTCTTTGCTTTCACTGTATTCTTTACTTTCACAGATTCAATGATCATCTCCCTTATCAAGCAGCAGAAGAGGTGAATTGGTGTTGTGGTGGTTCATTCAAGGTGGTGCTTCTTCCACAGGATTTCAATTTCAAACATTTTTCTAAATGAAAATGGAACTTTCCTGAGAAATAAAAAGCTTAATGTATTTCAATTAAATCAGTCCACTGGGAGTTGAGCTGTTTCATGCAGACAGACATGCAAACACAGCTAAAATGAATTCAATAAACACACTTTATTTTTCTCATTATCTGTATTTCAGATTTATTGTATGCGCAGCCTGCCTCCTTGCTCTAATATTACAGTACATAAACCTGAACGTGAAGTGCACACATCAGAAATTATAAGATTTGTGTGCTAGTTTTGACAAACTCACGGTCACTCATTTCAATTTAAAAGATGGTAAGCTGTAGAAGTTGGGTTATAAAATGAAAGCAATACATAAAAATACACCCTTCATACTGCACTCATGTTTAAATAATTGGACAGACCTAATAAGGTTATTGAGGTCATTCAAAGGGAAAGAATAAAACACTTTCTACCCCAATATTTTGAAATGAAGAACTGAACCTTACTGTACTCGGACAGAAGATGAAGTTTAATTTTAGTAAGGTCAACCTTACTATTCAGAACTTATAAAACTTATTTTTGTGCTGCGTGGGCCTTATTAGTAGTTATCCTTACCTATGGCAACATTCTTTTAATTACACTTAAAGGTGTGCCGATGCCACAGTGCTCTCAGACAGCAGTAATTATTTGTAAATGTTCAAATGCTTTATTACTACACCCTGCCTTTATAAAAGTTTAAATATTTGGCAGAATGTGGTAAGTCAAATAAAAAACAATACACTACAGCCATGTTCATTGGAGGACAAGCTTATTATCAAAGTAAACTACTTCATTTAGTTCAAAAAGTTTCATATTCCTTCATTTTTTTTCACATTTTCATCTTTTTGTACTTTAAAGTCCCACTATTTTGCAATTATACAAAAAAATGAAGTTCTAATTAAGTCAAACTGCCAAATGCCAAAAGGAAGTATATAAGATAAGGCATAGTTTATAGCCAACAATGATAATGTCATCCATGTGATGCTTATAAAGAGGCTGATACAGAAAAATTACGGTTTAAAGATTAAAATACAGAAAAATGGAACTTCGCAAATATTTACAAGTACAGTAAATTAAAAGACATGGCGGCAAAGGGACTGGTAGTGCATCTTCACAAGCCCTAGTGAAAGGACTTTACCCTTTACTTTATGAACCTGGTCATGTTTAATGTAGACGCCACAATAATGAAAAATAACAAGAAAGCCAGCAGAAACTTTGACCAAGGGTCATTCAGTTTAAGAACACCTATAGAATTTCTATGAAAACAATATACATTAAAAAACCTTTATATAAGTCCATTTGGCCACTTTCAAAACAAATTAATCCAATACAGGCTCACAGGCAGGTGAGACCATGAACTGGGCAAAAGGAAGGAGCCGATTCTGGACAAAGCACTTGAGAGTCACCCGTTAAATCTAAAAAGCAAATAAAAACAAACCTATAAAACCCATACACAGACTGTGTGCTAAAGATTTATTTCTTATTTACAGAAGTTCTCCCTTTTTTCTGCGGCATAGTTTATCATTGCTTAATAGCACAAAGGAAACCCTGATCACAGTATGCTCATCAAAGTGGTAACAGGCCCAATTATTAGTGGAAGTCACTTGAATCCAGTGAAACGGTGTCAAAACATGTGTGATGAATATAAAGGGGTCTAAAATAGGCTGAAACCAAAACAAATGAAAACATGGACATGCTTGGAATGACAGTATTCATTTTTAGAATTGTACAAAAAGGTCAGACACATGCATATGAGTTACACTGAAAGGCTTCAGCAGTGTCAGGGCCATTAGAGTTACAAGGGTAACAAAAAGAATTACGGAGTCAATTAAAAGAAGTGTCTACACGGAAGTATTAAAGCAGGAAGAGCAAACACCATTAAAGTGACACGACCTGTCCCCTCAATAACAGGCCAAGGATTTTTTGGTATAAACATTACAAAAGTCTGTTCAGACATCTGATTATTTGATGTAATTGTGGTTACGCCCAGAGCCCGTTGTTTCACCCCAAGTGATATACTGCATCTGTCACTGTTGAAAATGCCACCAGGCTTTATGAGCTTTCTTTCTTGTTCCTCTCATTCTGAAACACACAATCTGTGAAAATGTGAAAAAGCATACTCAAACTTCCAAGCTGTTGAAAATATTTCTACATATGTATTACATTAATATTGTATTAATTAAAAATACTGTGGCATGGTGGCACACTAGTTAGTTCTATTGCCATATAGCCATTAAGCCACCCAAAGGCAGGGAAACCATCAGTATATTCTGCTAAGGGTGGCACAATGGTATAGCAGCAAGTGTTCTCACCTGACAGACGTCTGTGTAGAGTTTTAATGTGGCTCCCCCTGGGATTCCCATTTTCTTCCTCACGGACACTGACATTATAAGACTAAAAATCAACTATAAAATTGTTCTTCCGTTTGACAGAATGTGAAACAAAATTTGCTTTGTGATGGGCTGGCACACATTTATAGCTGGTTCTTGACTTCTTCTGTGCCGTGGCTAACCTTACAGCCCAGGGTCCAAAACTCAGGTTGGATGTTGCATGACCTCCCCAAGTTTCACTTTCCACCTACTTCATAAAGCCTTTTCAACTGGGTTGATGGTCCAAATGATATGACCGGGAAACCTTTACTGGAATGAGTGGGTTAGGAAAATGGATGGAGAACTTGAAGTATTTTGACTCTGGCATTAACGCAGGCCTACTAGTGTTAATGAAATGAACTACCATGGAAGAAGAGAGAATTTTAAATTTCCAGGTACAGTAAGGTGTAGGAAATAACCAAAAATTGCTGTGTCATTGTGATTTGGGCTATAAATGGCTTTGAGTACATGATACAGTCCATTTTTGTGCTAATTACTCATGCCTACAGTACACAGGTCCATAAATATTTGGACAGAGACAACTTTTTTTTTAATTTTGGTTCTGTACATTACCACAATGAATTTTAAATGAAACAACTCAGATGCAGTTGAAGTGCAGACTTTCAGCTTTAATTCAGTGGGTTGAACAAAACGATTGCATAAAAATGTGAGGCAACTAAAGCATTTTTTAACACAATCCCTTCTTTTCAGGGGCTCAAAAGTAATTGGACAATTGACTCAAAGGCTATTTCATGGGCAGGTGTGGGCAAGTCTGTCGTTATGTCCTTATCAATTAAGCAGATAAAAAGCCTGGAGTTGATTTGAGGTGTGGTGCTTGCATGTGGAAGATTTTGCTGTGAACAGACAACATGTGGTCAAAGGAGCTCTCCATGCAGGTGAAAGAAGTCATCCTTAAGCTGCGAAAACTGAAAAAACCCATCCGAGAAATTGGTACAATATTACGAGTGGCAAAATCTACAGTTTGGTACATCCTGAGAAAGAAAACAAGCACTGGTGAACTCAGCAACGCAAAAAGACCTGGACATCCACGGAAGACAACAGTGGTGGATGATCGCAGAATCATTTCCATGGTGAAGAGAAACCCCTTCACAACAGCCAACCAGGTGAACAACACTCTCCAGGGGGTAGGTGTATCGACATCCAAGTCTACCATAAAGAGAAGACTGCATGAAAGTAAATACAGAGGGTGCACGGCAAGGTGCAAGCCACTCATAAAGCCTCAAGAATAGGAAGGCTAGATTGGACTTTGCTAAAGAACATCTAAAAAAGCCAGCACAGTTCTGGAAAAACATTCTTTGGACAGATGAAACCAAGATCAACCTCTACCAGAATGATGGCAAGAAAAAAGTATGGAGAAGGCATGGAACAGCTCATTATCCAGAGCATACCACATCATCTGTAAAACACGGCGGAGTCAGGCAGTGTGATGGCTTGGGCGTGCATGGCTGCCAGTGGCACTGGGACACTAGTGTTTATTGATGATGTGACACAGGACAGAAGCAGCCGAATGAATTCTGAGGTGTTCAGAGACATACTGTCTGCTCAAATCCAGCTAAATGCAGTCAAACTGATTGGGCGGCGGGCTTTTCATGATACAGATGGACAATGACCCAAAACATACAGCCAAAGCAGCCCAGAAGTTTGTTAAAGCAAAGAAGTGGAAAATTCTTGAATGGCCAAGTCAGTCACCTGATCTTAACCCGACTGAGCATGCATTTCACTTGTTGAAGACTAAACTTTGGACAGGAAGGCCCACAAACAAACAGCAACCGAAAGCCGCTGCAGTAAAGGCCTGGCAGAGCATTAAAAAGGAGGAAACCCAGCATCTGGTGATGTCCAGGAGTTTAAGACTTCAGGCTGTCATTGCCAGCAAAGGGTTCTCAACCAAGTATTAGAAATGAACATTTTATTTCCAGTTATTTGATTTGTCCAATTACTTTTGAGCCCCTGAAATGAAGGGATTGCGTTAAAAAAATGCTTTAGTTGGCTCACATTTTTATGCAATCTTTTTGTTCAACCCACTGAATTAAAGCTGAAAGTCTGCACTTCAGCTGCATCTGAGTTGTTTCACTTAAAATTCATTGTGGTAATGTACAGAACCAAAATTAGAAAAAATTTGTCTCTGTACAAATATTGATGGACCTAACTGTATATACAAAAGATATAAAAGTTCACTTGACACAGACCCATAAAAGAAGTTACTGGTACTAGAAAAATAATTTCAGTTTTAAACAAAAAAGCCAAAGGCGGAAAACTAAGGGGGATAACACAATCTTATAGCTCACATTTGGACTCAGCAATTAAAACATAAGTTTCTAGATTATTCTAATAAAAAAGGACAGGAAGAGAAAAGCAGATGAACTGGATGAGATTCAGCACTTGTAGTATTTGTTGGACATCAATGTAGACATCTATGTTATTCCCGGCTAGATCTTAAAAGGCTAAGCCACTCCGTGTTGGTCCTGTTGCTTGGCAGAATGTAATAATAATAATTCGTTACATTTATATCGCTCAACAGGCCCAATTCCAGAAGACAAATGATCTCAAGAAGTTGCAGTGACAATCTGCCAGCATTTTTATTGCTTGACACTGTATCAATTTTATATATAAATATTTGGTTTTTTTTTTTTTTTTTCCTAGGACTCTGATGTTGTCAGAATTTGCAAGTCCCCCTTAACCAGCTGTCCAGGGAGTCATTTGATTACAACTTTTAACTCCAGTACTCAGTTTATGAGTTTTAGTGGTGCTTAGAATAGCAATCACAAATGTATAAAGCAGAGAAATAACAACTTAATTCACTATCATAAAAGTAAACGTTTACTTTTATCAGGAAAATGTGTGTGGCTGCTTGAGTTTGTGTGCTGTGATCTTAATATTATGACAATGGGGTTAACCCACCCTCATAAAACTGAGTGTTTAAGGGATAGCTGCAGAGCAAGCGGCTGGGCTGATTTCACACTGAATGCTTCAACAAAAACCTTTCATTTGTTTCTTTGTGTTTATGTAAAAATGGAGTCATCAGCTGAGATGCCATATTTTTTGTCCCATAAACACTGTGCATTTAACACACACACTACTGTACATGGTGCCTGTTTTGCCTTTTCAATTGAATTTCAGAATGGATGACTAAATTATGAGTGGACCTCAGTTTTGATTTGGACTGTTTACAATTTTCAGCAGTAAGTATTTGAAAAGATCTCAGATAAAATTGAAAAAGGGCTTCATGTCTCACTTGGGAATTAAAGAGCTCCATTATACAGGAAAATGTTATTATTGTTATGTACTCTTTCATTCTGCACTCTTTCACAAGAATACAAATGCTACATTAACACAAAACCTGCAAATATATTGAAATTTTACTTTAATAGATCTGCATTGTTACTCTTATATTTATAATTCCTGCACATTTCTCCCATTCAGTTAAGTAGACACAGTTCAGGTTTTCCTCAATTCCATTTCTTGCCTCTTCTCTGCTAAGATTTCCTAAGCCTACAGATTGTCTTTTATGTACAAATTTTACAAATAAACTTTACAGTACATATCTGAATGTACAGTATGCCATTTTTTAGTTAGAAACACTAGTGGTTTTGACACAGATCTAAGGTGGACTCCACTGATTAGCTAAGAAATAACGCAATTTATACATTTCTGATGACTGAATGGGTCTAATCTTTGTTAAGATTCACTTCCAAAGTTTTACAAAAGATACAAAGTTGTACATTAGACCTTTGTCTACTAGTGTATGGGTCACTTCAACAAGACGCCTGCATGTTTGACAGGACCGGAAAGCTTTTAAACTCACATGGGTTGTTATTTACAATGCTGCTACTATGTAAGCAGAGTTCTTCATTTTTTGCAATTTAATTTTATTTTACAGTTAACTGAGGTAATCACAACATCCCTTGTTGTCCTCCTTTTCATACATCTAACATTTTTGCTGGTTTACAAACTGTTTAGAAACAGAAAGAAATAGATTTCTTTAAGCGGTACTGCCAATATTTCCTGAAGGCCAGTAAGCCTGTTTGCCTTTAATTCACGAAGCAAGTGCAACTCTGATGGTCAAAATACAACAACGCCACTCCAGAGATTGCTTTTATTTGAACTTGAAGCACTCCATTTATTATTTTATTTTCAAAAAGTTGTGTTAAAATTGTTTGGCAATTTTCCTTGTGTACCTCTGAGGTGTTTTAATCATTTACTGAGATTAAGATGGTTTTAGACTCGCATGCGTTATATGAAGAAAGATTCACAGATCTTGACTTTGCGGACGACGCTGTGCTCTTCGCTGAGTCAATGGAGACTCTGATTGGGGCACTCGAGAGACTGAGCGAGGAGTCTGAATGTATGGGCTTGCGAGTGTCCTGATAAAAACCAAGATCAGGGCCTTTAATAACCTCTTGAGCACGGCCATCAGCAGTGTGTCTGTCTGCGGAGGGACTGTCGACTTTGTCGAGAGGTTTACTTACCTTGGCAGTGACATTCATGTCTCTGGTGACTCTTCCTGTGAAGTCAGTAGACGGATTGGGAGAGCATGGGGGGTCATGAGGTCACTGGAAAGGAGTGTGTGGCGCTCCCGATATCTATGCAAAAGGACAAAGGTCCAAGTCTTTAGAGTCCTGGTGCTTCCTGTCTTGCTATATGGTTGTGAGACATGGACGCTATCCTGTGACCTGAGACGAAGACTGGACTCCTTTGGTACTGTGTCTCTCCGGAAAATCCTTGGGTACTGTTGGTTTGACTTTGTGTTGCTCATGGAGTCCTGAATGAGGCACATTACCTGCATTGTGAGGGAGTGTCAGTTATTGCACTACGGCCATGTGGCGTGTTTCCCCGAGGATGATCCAGCTCATAAGATCCTCATTTTTGCGGACTCAAGTGGCTATACCAGGCCAAGGGGTCGCCCACGTAACACCTGGCTGCGGCAGATAGAGGGTCATTTCTGGAGGGTAGGACTGGATCGCGTGTCTGCCTGGGGGGTTGCCAACTGGGATCCCGAGTTGTTTCGCCGTGTAGTGGGTGCAGCAACGCACTGTACCAGTGCATGCTCCCCAACTTGACTTGATGTGTTATTCAGCTTAGTCTGCTGTTAGAAGACATTTTTAGTTCTTTTGATACTTTTCGGTTCTGCTTTTCTTGCATTATCTTTTTTATTTTCTGTGCAACAGTCTTTCTTATCTAATGTTGTTTTTACGTCTTACTATATACAGCATATGTGACAAGTATTACCACAATGTAAGCGATATATATACAGACACATGCACAAACAAGAAACCACAAACTTTATCTGAAGTACCCAACACTGAAACAAAGGCAAAAGTTAGCAGAAACCAAATCCTTCAACATCACTGCGATGTTATTCTCTCTACATTTAAACAAATGTTTGTCAACAGTGAAAGACTGGCATACATTATCGCTGAGCAAAACATACAATAGAAATGTTCACAGTACTGAAACTTGATCACTTTGCCCTGCTCCCAATATTCCCCAATTAAAAAGAGGATTTGAATCAGTGAATTATATTGTTGAAAATGCGCTGCACATCTGCAGCGTACGCAGAAGCAAAGGCTCAGCCAAGAAGACGCTTACTGAGTTTGTTTGTCCTGCCACTACCATCTGTGAATCTTGTCTTTCCTCAAGTCGAGCCACTCAGTAACCACCAGCTAGGCCCAGTTTCCTCATTCAGACCCAATGAACACATAGCGTGTTCAAGTACAGTGTTTAACCAGGAACTGGTTACCTGAGGAAAATATGAGTACCCTTTGAGGAAAGCTGGACCAGGTTAAGTCCTTCTAGGGGAGCCAAGAAGAACATATGTTTGCAATCTGTTAAGTGGATGTTATAATAAAGGTCTATTTCTTTTATTCTTGAGGTTTATAGTCTGGCCCGTAACAGAACGTGATGAATGTCATAATGTATTATGTTTTTAAAAGTCTTTGGCAGGTGTGATTAAAAGTGGTAGAATTGCCCTACATTAAAAAGGAAAAAATCACAAACTTATGTACATTCTTAAAAAAAGATGAAGTCTGTTTAAAAGAATTCATACCTTCTTGATGGAATTTTATACCCGACTGCTCAATCACTTTATTTTTGCTATTAAACTGTTAAATCCCAAAAAGTTGACTAGCGTAACTTATAAAAGAGACACATGGGTGCTTATACTCAATTAGACTCCACTCAAAAACGAGGCATAGCCCTGGTTAGGACAGAGGCCGGCACATCCCTAGCCCTTAATAGCTGAAACATTTAGGATTCATAGCCGTTGGGCCTGTAGCCCTTAGACACAAAGAAAATACTCATCCTAAATAACATGCAAGGATAGAAGTAAATGTTAATTAACTGAAAGAAGACGTCTCCAAGTAAATAGTAAATCAAGTAAAAGAAAACCACATTCTTTTTTTGTTATTTTTGGGCCATTAGCAAAATTTAGGGACCAAAATATGTGCTAATGTGAATACTGCAGAGAAGTCACGGCTAGGTGAACAGCCTGTCTGGGAATGCCCCCAGGTCTGCTGGCGTGCTTTGACAGCAGGAGTCTCCTTAGAATCTGCTTTGGGAACACAGTGCTGTTTGGATGAGGGGCAAAAAAGCAGCCATTTAAACACTGTTTGGATTTTTTCACCACGTTGGATCAACAAAAATGGTACACTTCTTGGTGAAATTTTTTTGTGAAAGGCTTAGAAAAGGAAAAAGGACATGCGTCTGAGCAAGTATAGATATTCTAAAAACAGCAGACTCCCTTACATGGAGAAATTTGTACTTGTCCTTAGTTGCTGGCTAAAGCAGCTTGCACACACACTTTGACAATTTGCCTTTCACCTCACATTTTCCAAGTCCAGCTAAATAAATTTAAAAAAGGCAGAAGGGACGCAACGATGATTGTGTGTTACAATTAGTGCTGTACTTACACTCGTCTCTGAAGCATTTAACCAATGTATGATCATTTAAACTTTGAAAATGTCAATGGGATGCTGCAGCAGGTACTCAGTAAAAAATGGCTACAATAATCTGATATGAAGTGTGCAATGTGTACAACTCCAACGTACTATCAACATGACAGACACCAATCATCTTAAGAGCATGACTATGGCACGTGAAAACAAAACATAGTGCACCTACACACAGAGACCGGTAATGTGAGCGATGCCAGGGTCCGAGTGTGTAGTCCAGCTGTAACAACGATCTGATAGATACTTCTACCATTAATGCAACTGTTGATGTTTTGGTACCAGAATGGCCACACTGCTGTACACAAAGCTGGTACTTTTTCCCTACATATATCATACATTTTGAACATAACGTTGAATTTTTCCAAGGAGATGCGTGTGACATGACATACATAACACACCACCTTTGAAACAAAAGTATATAAACATTTATGTACAAATTGCTATTGTGTTTTCACGGGTAAATTGTTACAAAAAACTTACCACAGATAGCAATGGCTGAGAGCAACACGACTGTACCAAAGGGTGAAATTTCCCATTCAGCATTTCTACACTACTGTTGAAGGTGGTGACGTTAAATTCTGTTCTGCACACAACATACAAACTACCCTGGAGAAGCTTACAAAAAAAGAATAAATTAAGAATATATTAAGCTTGCCTTTCATGTTTATAATTCTGGATTACATTAAAATCCAGTAAATAAGTAGTCTATCATTCTGATGATGAGGACTGTGATGTAATTTCATTTTTCCAGAAGGCATTGTGATTGATTCATCACATTCATTTCATAGGGCTAACATTCGAAAACTGGCAGATTTTACAGATTCATTTGAGTAGTATGAACTCCTTAGGTGAATTAGCAATTCCACAAACCTTGCCTATTACAGCTGCTTCATGGCTGAACACAATAATAATAATAATACTACATTTTATTTATATAGTGCCTTTCCCATGCTCAAGGCACTTAACAGAGTTTAAGAAAGAAAGGCAGAGTATACAGTATATAGCATTGTACTAAACCAGATAAAAAAATAAAGAAGAGTAAGATAGTAAATTCAGAGAAAAAAAGCCTAACAGACAACATAATTTATGGTCCAGCGCACACACACACACACACAGGTTACATGAGCATCTTGACATTGTTTAGCACTGGAGGCTTGACCAGGTCCTTGACTTATTGTAGTGAGGATAATTCACATGAATCAGCAGGACATACATTACTTTGAGACCAACTGGGTGCAATCGGGGGAGAAGGTCCTTGGTAAGAGAGGTAACCAAGAACCTAACAGTAACTCTGGCTGAGCTCCAGAGAACCTATGTAGAGATGGGAGGAACTTCTAGAATAACAACCATCACTGCAACACTCCATCAATCTGGGATTTATGCCAGACAGAGGCCTTTCCTCTGGTAAATGACACAAAACATCAAAAAGGCATCTAAAGGATTCCCAGACTGTGAGAAACTGATGAAACCAAGGACGGGTTTGGGAGCACTGAGATACACTTAACAAAAACCTGCACCAGAGCACTCTGGGCCTGAGACTGGGCCTCAGGTTTACCTTCTAAGAGGACAATGACCCAAAGTACAAAGCAAAGACAACACCATTCTGGGAATGTCCTTGAGTGGCCAAGCCAGAGCTCAGACTTAAGCCCAAATGAAAATCTCTGAAAAGAACCAAAAACATCTTTACACCAATGGTCTCCATTCAACCCGACAGGACTTGAAAGGATCTGCAAATGGCAAGAATGGCAATAAATACCCAAATCCAGGCGAGAGAAGCTTGTTGCATCAAACCCAAAGCAACTCCAAGCTGCAACGGCTGCCCAAGGGGCTTCATCTAACTACTGAGTAAAGAGCTTCAATACTTCCATCAACAGCATATTTCTACTTTTTATTTTAAAATATTTACAAAATTGCTAAAGTCCTGCTTTCACTTTGTCATACTGGGGCACTGAATGCCACTTTATGAAACAAAAAAAAAAGATTTTACATGATTTTAGCACCAGTATGCAACATAACATGTCTGACAAGTGAAAGAGTCTGAATACTTTCTAAAGGCACTGCAATCTACATCTTCATGACTGACGTACAGAATAAATGACAACCGCAAAAGCTCATTTTATGTGAGTCAAAAACTGCTTGCATTAAGTTAGACAAATAAAATCAAGTACAAATGAACTAAGCATTCAAAAATTAAAAAGTTGGCAACACATTTTGGAAAGTACCCTTTATTAACCTTCTACTTCCTAAACATGGCTCTTGTGATTATTTTCCGTATATATAACCTCTTCTTAAAGTTAGATATGGCTGGTTTCTATAGTACTTGCTACAGGCTAGGATGCCAACTGGATTTCTGCACTAGTCTCAGACACCAGATTTGAAATCAGTTTACAAGTCTAGTTTGACGTCTGTGCTGCTCATAGTGCTCCTAGTGCTTGCGCAGCAGCAGCATCTGTAGAAAACAAAACTGCTTCAAAATCATGTGAAGTTGGAGGTCTTGTCTTTATCATGCCTAACTGTTACTAAATAAACACAAATATGGTGCACTCTTTAACAATATTCCTTTTAATGTCTTTGGTTTTTTTTTTTTTTTTGCCTCCAGGGGCTGCCATGTGTTAAGTAATACACAACAAGACTTTAACCATGACCTCCACATGCATTTCCAGTAATATTTTAAATATCAACCCGTTCCAAACGTTTACGGACTAACCTTCAAACTTCCTCTGGAGCCAACATATGTGAAAGTTTATTACTGTTTCCTATTCAATACACATTGTTTAAAGCCTCTTATTTAAACTGACATGCTGAAAATATTGTGCACATCAGGAAGCCCACAGCTGAACAAAATGAATTAATTATCACAAGCCAACAGCTAAATGAATGCCAAATAAAAGACCAGCTTTGGCAGAGGAGAACTTCAAATAGTTTTTATGGCTTTTATAAAATTCCACTTAAGAAAGATATGAAAATGCACTTTCATTCCAATCTGTATGTAGTTATCTACGTACTGAACCATACCAGGAATGCAGGCCGGCTTTGACTTTAACTTTTATCACCGCTGGCACTGGATCAGATAGGGCTCTGATAAGGTTCCCAACTTGTCAGGAGAAACTGTCCGGCAGGAAGTGAAAGATTGGTGTCAGATGTTTATACTAAAAGACAGGTAGACGTTCAAGAGCTCTAGGAGGTTTGCTAGATGAACAACATCTACTTCTTCAGTTACTTTACGACTGTATACACTGAAACATACGCACATTTTCCCATGGATAAAGCTAAATAAGCTGGAGATGTATCCGATTGTGAACACCAAAGCATAGTTGGGGGTCTTCCATTCCCTGCTTTACTTTGTCATACTGATATGCATTCAGATGGCTCCTTTATCGCACTTATGAACATAAGTCAGGTACTGCTCGGCTTTTGTGAGCTCCAGCTCTGACCCTGAACTGACAGTAAAGAACTGTCCTGGCTTTTATCAGTCAAGACTTCATTATTTCACTCCCTTTAAAATCACACAGAAATTGTCAGCCTGGGTCTGGAGGTGAATATGTAATATATTGAGGGAGCACAGATACAGTAGTTTGAACAAAGGATGACACCTACTAAGCTAGTTCTTCATTATAATTTGGATGAAAGTCCTATTCATCAAATTCTGTGACAGTTCTAAGACATGAATACTTATTTTCAACTTAACCATGACTAAGAATTTTTGTGGTTCTTCTTATCACTTAATAATATAGAAAAAAAATACATACCTTTTAATTAATGATAAACAGATCATTAGAACACTGTATGTACCAATCTAAGAAATCAGACTTTACAAAGACCGTGGATGGAAACAACACAATCACCTATTTACTGAGATTTCAATGAACTTTTAAAGGATTTGCAGAAAACACCAAAGTGAAGTCTGAAAGCCAAAGGAGATCAAGCTCTTCCACTTGGACACCAGGACTCAGAGGCTTTTCTCTATATAGAAACTTTGGAATAGTTATGATTTGGTCATTTGTTTATATTAGTTGTATTTATTTTTATTTTCATTTTTGTATTGGTTGGTTTCATTTTAGTATTGCTTAAAATAATCAGCTCTCGTAGTATGATATTTATTTTAATATTATCTATGAAGACCTTTGTGTTACTGGCTTGAAATGTACTATATCAATAAACTTATTCTATTCTTATTGAAAGCCCCTTACTGCGCAGGTGACACAGCAGATCAATTATTTGCTCTCTTCAAGGTCGTTTCCTGCATTGAGTCCGCTGTTGCCACAATATGCTTCAGTTCACTTTAGATTTGGTAAACTTTACTAATCCTAAAGGGAAATTTAGAGGCATACAGCAGCATTTTGAACTCCAGTTGCTTCCTCAGGAGACCACAGTGTAGAACAACACACTGGCTACTACAGACTGGTACAACATTTCCAGCAGCTTGCTGTATTCGTCAAAAAACCCGAGTCTCCATCAGGAAGTACAGTCTGCTCTGACGTGTCTTGTCCAGTGCCACTGCGTTATTACACCAGTCCGGTTTGCTATTTATGTGAACCCTCAGGTATGTATAGCTCTGCACCATTTCAATATCCTCTTCCTAAATGGTGACTGATCTCAGAGGCTCTTTGGTCTGCTGAAAGTCCACTACCAACTCTTTTGTCTTGCTGATGCTGAGCTGCTGGTGGTTCTTGGTGCACCACAAGACAAAGTCCTCCACTCACATCCTATACTTCGACTCGTTTCCATTATCAATTTAGCCTACGATGGATGAGTCCTCTGAGAATTTCTGCAGATGGCAAGTACTGGTATTGTACTGGAAATCCGTTGTGTAGAAGGTAAGGAGGAAGGGAGACAGGTCAGTTCTCTGCGGTGCTCCAGTCCTGCACACCACCATTTCTGACACACAGTCCCTGCACCTCACAAACTGCTGTCAGTTAGTTAGATAAGTCCGTGATCCAAGAGATTGTGGGAGCATCAAGAGGCATAGCCTTGAGCTTCTTCCCCAGTCGATGAGGCAGAATAGTCTTGCAGTAAACAAAGCAGGTTTATAAAATGTAGGGAAGCAGCTATGTCTGAGTGTATTACGCACAACAATCTGATGCTCCTCTAGATTCAATCTTCTGAGGTCCAGTTCTCTTTGATTTCTTGCTAAGGCTGAGCAAATCCATTGTTGTGTAATGTTCTAACAAATACAGAATGCAGTATTTAGGGACAGTAAAACTTCATCTTTGAGGGAATGAATCACAAATGACTAGAAAAGAGAATCGCTAGAAAGAAAAAAAACAACTGGGCAGTTTATGCCAGACTTCCACATGCTGCTCTGTGCTGAGAAAGGCTTTCTGCTCTCCCATGATGAACTCACATCCCTTTAGCTTTAACCCATGACTTAAAGGGAATGCAAGGGAATGCATTGCATGTATTTACGGCAGGCCAGACCTCATAGACTTCGGGCCTTGATGTAAGAGCCATATACCTGAAAGTGCTTGCTCATGGGTTTAATCAAATTTAAATAAAGGGGAGCAGTCGAGGAATTAACAAAACTCTCAACCACCACAGCACACATTCAAAGTGCAAACTGAGGACCACATCTGGTTGTCATACACACTGTACACTTCATTTTAGCCATCTTGAGTCTAAAAGCAGCTGTCAGAAATTAGTATGTTTAAGATGCTGCCAGAGTCCAGGAAACTGCTAAATAGTTGCCTCGGATAATATATATCAAAGGTGAATTATTATTGCATTAAAGGCTGAAGAATGTTTCAGAAATTAGACGGCACAAGGGGACGAGTGCTAAACATTCCACAAAGCCCTTGGTGTAACGGTGCAGCTGCAGCACTGAAACCCATACACTTCATAGCCAACAGGTGGTCCATCGAGGTCACTTAAAAAACAGCAGCCATGCTTAAGCATAATTAATGTATTAAAGGTAATATCCGTACTAAAATTAAGTTTCCTTCCCGATCTGATTTTTGTTAAAAGTCTTATTCCGCTCTCAGAGGATAGGGCACAACACAGTACCAATGTAGATTCAGCAAAGACATAACTAGTAAAGAGCCAGAAGGAATCACAGCAGAAAGAACCCAAGAAGGACACCGTAAGGAAACCGAGAAAGACTTCAGCTTTGTGGAAAACGTGAGGGAAATGGAGGAATGAGATTGGCCCACTTAAAATGACACAATGGTGCCATTAGTGAATTCTAGGGCTCATTTATAAAACAAAATGTCTAATGCTTTAATAGAAGAAGCCTTTCAGCTCACAGTTCCCACATCTCAACCCATCACAGACCTGAACTTCTTCATTAATTACTTATTTTATCTGTAAAGAAACTCTGAAGTCATCTTGCGGTCTTCCTTCTTGGAAAAACACAGCAAGCACAACATTCTTATTGGCTGCCTTATCACTGTAGGGTCTGAATTTTAAATGGGAACTTATCAAAGCAAAAGTGATTCACTTTAAATAAAGAAAATGACTCTGTAACAAGCAAACTACACGTTTGTGAAAATGATAAATACATATTAGCCAGAACTTTAAGGCTTGCTTTGATCACCCCTTACCAGGTAAATCTATAACAGGGATCTTTTTAACGATCTCCAAATTGCAGGAACACGCCCATGGCAGAAGATTAAGTGCATGCACATCTTCATCGATTTACAAGCAACTGTTGGTGATATATCAACAAGTTTCTCTGATGCTCATGGAAATGAGTCGTGCCTAGGGGAAAGGAGCTGTATTATGAATGTTTATTAATCATGTGCACTCAGTCTAGGACAAGGGAATCTGGGAATAAAAACCTTTTGACCATTTAAATGCGTATTTCTTAGATTGGTGTTTTTCTTTTCTCCAGCATTCTATGTTTTTTCAGCTTCAGATCCCTTTGTGTTATCATCTGGTGGAAACAGAAGAAGTAAAAAGAAAAATCTGTGCAGTGCAGTACTCACTCACAAGATAAGCTGCTAGGCAGAAAGGGAGTCCAAATCATTAGACAAAACACAAAATGCAAATTACACTGCAGCACGTAAGATAACTATTAAGCTCTGGAACTGACTCACCAGCGGACGGGGCTTTTATAGGCTCTGGATCAGAGTGGACCTTATTCAGTCTTATAAAACACTGAAGGAGTCTGATACTGCAGTTCAATTATGCATTTGTATAATGAGAGTGCAGCACGCCGGGCTGACAAACCTGCTCCATAAGGATAAACCGAACAGCTGAATGAAGCTTGAGGAGTAACTCCCTTACTGTACGTGTGGCTTACTGTGAAAACTGTTATGGCTGGCCCAAGGTGTCTTTGTAGTTAAGAGAAGAAAGCTTCCAATATACAGATGCTGGAGGGAATAGCGCACTCTAAATATCGAGGGAAATAATTTCAAATATGTAAACCTGCTTTTACATGATTTGTTCCTCTGATAGCAGTCTGAATAAGAATTTCGTACATGTAATTTCATGAAGCAAGCCCTTGGAACATTGGGGTGTGGCCGATTCCCTCCAGTGTGCCTCATAATGGCATCTGTGTTACAGTTACAGCAGCATAAAGACGCAGGGTGCTATGATGGGTCATTACATAACAATGTCTGAGAGGACTAGCATGCCATCCATCTCACAGGGTCATATTTTTAATTTGTGGTTTTAAAATGCTTCCACTAAAACTATAATTTAAGTGCTGTTTATTAGAGCATATTCTTGCCTGGATCTTTTCCAGATTTGACATCTGTCATGTTTCGTACACTAGACAGGAATCCTTACCTTCTCTAAATTGTTAATAGACCATTGCCTTAAGGCTTTTTATTATAAAATACAGATGAAAGGTGTGAAATGTACAAAATAAAAACAAAACAAACATTACTAAATAAATTCTACCAAATGTACAAAATATGAATTCTATAATTCTACAAAATGTTTTTTTACATTAGTCTATAATGAGTTACTGCACGCTCAACCCACTCCACTTTGGGTGTTCGCCTGTTCTTAGGTCTGTTCTGATGACCTCAGTCTCTGTCCTCGAAATAAACAGTTGATGAAATGTGATTGTAACATCAGTTAGAAAACAAGAGTCTAGACACAAGCACACCAGGAAACTGCTCAACTAGAAAAGGAATGGCCCAAAAATTACGGCTGCCATGCTGCAACATATAAGAGGTGCAAGAAAGCTTTCATGAGAGGTGCAAGGTATAGGAGAACAGTGAATATAATTGAACTCAAGATCAACATCTTATAATGCACAAGTAGAAGTCTAGATATAGATTGGAATGTTTTTCCCAGGATACACCAGCACAGAAGATTGCATCAGCTGCAGAGTCTGATAGAACATTTGTAACAGAATGACAAGCTGGGATGGACTACGGACACAAACATCCAGAACCCTTTTGGTTCCCATCACACCTACAGACTCTCCATCAGTAGTGCTAGAAGATGAAGGGCATTTGGACCTCTGAAATCCATCACAATCAAGTTGAGCTGCATCTGGCTTTGTTTTCATCACTCAAAAGATACCTCCACAGAAGGCTCATACTCATTCTCTTGCCATCCCCTGGTACACCCCATTATTTCAATGTCAGTGGTGGATAATTTCATTATCATCTTGGCCTTATTTTTCCTGATAATTTTTAAAATTTAAAACATAATTCTGATACCTAATTAAGCTCTTTAAAAATTAAATATGGTTACAGGTAAGGAGATACTTTAACTATACAGTGTTACTACACAGCAGGGGTAACCTTGATGTCAACACTGACTTGGACCAAATCCTCAGTCCTTCATCCCTTTGGACACTGTGGTAGTCCAAATGAATGAATGAATAACATTTAAACACAGCTAACATCAGTTAAGTGAGTAAACATAAGCTTTAGATTTGTCTTCATCTGAATTTTGATGGCTGTGCAGGCTGGTAATAGTCAACAAGTTCCCAAGTGCCCAGAGAGAGTACTGAGGTATGAGTGGTAAGAAGACAGCAAATGTTAAACAGACAGAACAAGGATGCCAGCATGTTTCATTTAAACAGCACAACTCTTAAGTTCATAAAGTTGTCGTTTGTGTTCACAGGACGTTAAAGCCTTTTTCACACATTCCTGTGTTAACCATTCTACAAGAGCAACCTGGTAATTTCACAGATTGAGTACATCCACACTTCTAAGTAAAATCAAAGGAAATAGGGTGGAAATTCTGAGAAGTACTCAGAAGAACCATGGCCAGCTATAACATATTGGTGAGCAGCAGCATTAAAACATCCCTCTGATTTAATTACCGTTTCGGACAAAGTTCTCAAATCAACTAACAGTAGCAATCAGGATAATTAAAAAGGAAGTAATGATGATCCAAAGAGAGGCTAAGTGCACATCTGCTGTTAATGAAAGGTGCACAAAGCTCAGTTACCCCCAGACAAGTACCACACATTGACTTCTGCACTGACATGCTAGTGCTCTGCTCTATGTGCTTGAAGGAGATATCGGCTATGATGGAATAGTGCTCTGCTACATCCAGCAGTCACTTCTTCGACTGGATGAACAGAAGCTCAATTAATCTAGAATCCCTTCCCAGACACTTTTCAAATCGCAACCTTAGAAAGCAAATAAACCCTGGCAAAACGAAGGTGCTTGACGCTCTTAGGATTGATTCACTATCACAGGTATCATTGCTAAACTGAAAAAAACAATTCTGTGTCTCTTCTGGGTCTGACTAGGCTGTAAGGTTTATTTGTCTATGCTTTTTCCATATTCTTTAAAATAAGACTTGTGGTTTCTCGTATTCACATTAAGAGTTATGACAGCGCCTGACGACTCCTAATGAAAGCCGGCTTATATTCACATGTATCTGCATAGACATGAAGCTTTACCGTCATCATTCATCTAACTTTAATCAAAAGTTCTAATAGCCGAACAAAGCAAACACAACTGTAAAGCACAAGTAGAGGAACGGTATTTGGAAATGGTCAGCTAAAGAACTACAGTTGCTAGAGAAACATGTAGATGTTTTGTGAAAAACAGTTATGGCTCACAGCCTGCAGATGTATCTGAGCAGCTGATCGGAGATCAGGTTCTTCTGTCTTTGGTAGCCTCCAGATGCAGTCACTTCAGCCACAGGCACTTCTGATAATCTGGAGTTCTGCAGCTAGCACCAAGTGAAGAAGCAAACTACACTGCAATTTCTACACAAATCTAAACAAGTACGAATGGTAAGTACAAGATGGGCAACATGCTGTTATGAAACAATAATCTGTAATTTTATTACAACAAAAGACTTTGATAAAAGTCACAGGCCAGAGACAGGTTGGGAATCAGGAATATGAAGAAACTACCCTATACATGTTTAAAATACAAAACAAGCAGAAAATCTATAAGAAGTGAACAGATAATTGGGAAGACCATAGGGTGGTCCAGATCTAATTATGCAATTTTCATTACGCTATCACTTATTAAGTTTATTACATTGAAAATCACCCGAAAAATCCCGGACCCTCAAGAAGTGTGCGAACTAACGACATGAAGAATCGTCCCCACATAAATCAAAGTCATCCAGACGATCTGGATCTGCATAATTAGATCTGGACCACCCTGTATATAAAGCTGAGCCCATGCCTAAAAATTGTGTGGCACAGAAAGCTTTTAAAGGGCGCAGGGCACTGAGAACAAAGTAGACAGGTAACAAGACTACAAACCCAATCACCACCAATGTCTCACTACAGGTCTTCACAGAAATCACAGCACATGCTTCTCTCTAAAGTGTGCATCTCATTTTATTCATGGCCCACCACCATGAAAAGACATAGTGTAATTGACTGGCTCAGAGCTGGTTGTGAGGTCTTGTGGAAATCTACCCATGGGCTCCATAATACAAGAGAGAAGAGATTCAAAAGTTAATTCTAAACCTCTGGAGGCTGTCTGGCTCCTGAAAACAGCATCAAACCCAGCATATGGAGAGCATAAGACAGATGGCACTCCTCTGATGTTGCTGAAGCAGATGAGTTAGCATTGAAGTTTTATTTATGAAAACGTTTGAAAATGGCATTGTTCAGATCGTTGGTAGAATGTGAAAAGTCATAAACTGAGCGTTTGTCTGCCGTCCTACACATTTGCTCTTCACTCTGGTGATTCCTAGAAAAGGTCTTGACAATCCCCAAAATAAATGGCTCACTTTTCTCAGAGCTTGAACATTCCTTTGCTCTTCATTCCACATTATGCCTCTTGATTCTTTATGACATTTGCAAATTTTGACTCAGAAAGTATGCAGTGCTGGCAGCACAGAACAAAGTGCCTGCCACTGACGTCGCTCTGTGCCAGAACTTGCTTTTCTTTCTTTAAATATCAAGCATGAATAATGGCCTAACTGTTATAGGCTGGCTCCAGCAAACAACCATTGATCAAACACACAAGGAAAAACTCTCAATTAGAACTCTATAGGCTCAAACATGTTGTGGATAAAAATACTCATTTTTCTTTTTCTTACAAGCAACACATCAATAAAGAGCTCTTGTTTTGTGTCTGGGAGGATTAGCGGAACGCTTGGATTTTAATTTTTGCGATTTATAGCTCCATTAAGAGATTGTGTTTAACAAATGCTATGCATCGCTTCTCAAAGACAATGCTGAGTTTTGTCTCATCATCCCTGTGCTCCAATTCCACGCTCTCCAACCTCCTCCTCCAATAAAGGACTCATGGATACACAGATAATGGGCAAGTGCTGCCAAGCCAATCGAGGTTATTGTCCTTAGACTGGAGGAGCAAACCACAGAACTTGGAGAAACCCCATGTAAGCAATCGCCACACAGACTGTGACTGGGATTGAAATCAAACCTAACTAATGCAAGGCAGTAACACACACTGCTGTGGCACCCCGATTCTGTCGACCACTGAGCTGAATTGGCAGCATGAGGACAGAATCTACCATAAAGATCTGCATGCTCACTATATTACAGGAGTGTGAAAACGTCTACATGCCACCCACAAAATATTTATTTATTCAGATTCACTTTTAACATGTAATTTGGTAAAAACACAAAAGAAAACAAGACAAAGACTTACACAAGCTGCTACTGTAAGGTGACCACCGGCTCTTAGCTGCTTCCAGCGGTGAAACAGAGCAGCACTGAACTGGAAAGGCCACAGCAAGCAGTCAGATAGAGAGCTTCAGACACAAGCAATCAAACTAACAAGGCCACATTCAGTACTGGCGCATCATACTGGCTCTAAAGACTCATTCTGGTGATCTGGTGAACCTACTAAAGAGCGTTTGTCAGCCGGCCTCTTAACAAGGTCTGTCTGCTGGCGCGCTCTTCTTGATTTCTGCTCCATGAAGAATGTGACTGCTGTTATTGCACTGTGCCAAAATAAAAATAAAAAAAAAATCAGCTCTCATAAAACTCTTCTTGTCGACTTTGAAATGTTTTTTTTTTATTTCCTGCTTATTAACTTGATAAATGCAACCACTTCTCAGTGTTTAAAGGGGATAATTAAAAAAAACAAAACTACGTCAAGTTCACCAAAATGGTAATTTATTTAAATGGGTAAACGTCAGCCCATAATTTACTGCCAGAGAACAGAAAAACAGAATGGACTGGTAAGCAAGACAAAAAATTGTAAAAAAATAAAAAAAAATAATAATAATAATAAATTTTGGATTCCAGTTTGAAGGTGTGCTAATCCTTACTCTGAAGGGGTTTATGTGCTCCATGATGGCAAGGACCCCCGCCAACATCTCAGGCCCTGCGCTCTCATGCTTGTTCATTCCTTGGTGTTGTACCAAGCGATGAAAAAGATGGAAAGTGTTGTGTTTAATACTCTTTCTCAGTTATATTCAATATTGCACAATATGATGTACTCAGCTGTACTTGGTATTGTTTTCACACCTGCATTAATTTCTGTGCCTTCCCCTTTAATTAATTTATGTGTGTTTTGATTGAATTTTACATTTGTTTTTTTTCTGAAAAAATGTTTTAAATGAAAATAATTGGAAAAGAAATCTTCACAGTATTTGTCTGAAACAAAACCTTTTGTGAAGAATTGAAGAAATGATGCAAATACTACTGTACTGAGAAGACCTGTCATGTCCACTTACCAGTAACACATCTATTGTCAATGTATTGTGTTGACTTCTGCCAAGTGAACACACACATCAGTGGATTTACAATTTGTAATCTAAATACATAAATAGTACAAAGATGACAGGCTCACTCACTCACAGCAGAAAAAAATAATACCCCAAAATCTCAAAATCCATCCATCCTCTTCTGCTTATTTGAAATCTCAGAATTGTTATAGAAAAAAAAAAAACATACATTCACATAACTTACGTTCTCTACATGGCGCTGACAGGAGGTGTTCTTCAAATGAAAGACACAGCTAAGCAACTGACAGCAGCACTAGCCAATAGGATGCCAGACAAGTGAAGAAGGTGTGGTGTCCTGGACAGGAAAAACCAGACATAATTGCGTTTGCCGTCTACACCAAGGTGTGAAATGGAAAAAAGAAATTTTGATGAAGCTCAACGGTTAGCAAGTGCTTTAAAGCTTGAGAGCCAGTGCCAGACTCTGTGGCTGTGAGCCTTGGTGTTGCTTCAACAGAAGCAAAAAGGCAGAAGTGACATCCTTAGGTTCAAGACAAGGGGCAGATGACGTAGGTAAGTGACAGTTCTTTGATCGATGGTGATCACCTCAATAGACATGTTAAAAGGGGTATGGTTGGAACGATAAAGGAAATGGGTACCTGAATAACGTAAAGTAAGTCTAAAATACCTACACAATAACTATAATCATAATAAACGAACAATAAAACAGCGGAGAAGCCATGGATTAAGTAAAAAGGCTGTAGTTATCAGCAGGGAGACGTGAATCCCGTGGCGCAGCAAGGAAGGGAATGTAGAGACCGGAGCGACGGATAGCCCTATATAGGCAGGCAGCCAACAACGTGGGAGGCGGTGGGATGGGGATCCAACGCCGCCTCACATGGTGACCGAGCTGTAGGCTATGGACATATATATGTACGCAAGTAGGATTCAGTTAGCATTGGGAACTCGCGTACCGAATTTATTGAAGAAGCGCCCATGAGTAACAAAGACCGTTGGAAAGTTCAATATGGCGGCCAACAGTGGCGTCATACCACTGAAATAAGTACGTACATCGGTTTCGGTTAGCGCAGGGAAGCTGCCTACCAAATTTCGTGAAGATGGGGTCAGCCTTCTACCTACACGGGAAGTTGGAGAATTAGTGATGTTGGAAAGTTCAATATGGCGGACGACAGTGGCGTCATACCACCGAAATAAAGTACGTAGATCAATTTCAGTTAGCGCAGGGAAGCCGCCTACCAAATTTCGTGAAGATGGGGCCATAAATAAGAAAGTTCAAAATGGCGGACGTTGTTGACCATTGTGACCGTTACGTGTAGAATTTCGAAACGAAACCTGCTTAACTTTTGTAAGTAAGCTGTAAGGAATGAGCCTGCCAAATTTCAGCCTTCTACCTACATGGGAAGTTGGAGAATTAGTGATGAGTGAGTGAGTCAGTCAGTCAGTGAGTCAGTGAGGGCTTTGCCTTTTATTAGTATAGACTAGCAAAATATCCGCGCTTCGCAGCGGTGAAATACTGCCTGAATATTTTTATTAAGAAAAAAGTAAACATTTTTAGACTTAGGTAAAATATATAAAAAATTAATTGTTAAGGATCTCTCTGTATACTACGTTGTCAGTTCGGCCCTCCGGTTGTAATATGACTAAGCTGTGTGCTGAGCTTACTCTTGAGCATGCAACATACAGTTGGCCATGTGAAAAGCAATCCTGCCTCAAATCAATGCCAACCTTTTGTAGTGTTTGTCCCTGAGACTTATTAATTGTCATTGCGAAGCAGAGTCTTACTGGAAATTGAACGCGTTTGAATTGAAATGGGAGATTAGATGTTATAACGGGGATGCGAGGAATAAAAACTGTGTCACCTGAGGCACTGCCAGTAAAAATAGTTGCTTCAATTAGGTTGTTTTGTAGAGATGTGACCTGAAGTCTCGTGCCGTTACAAAGTTTCGGTGGCTGTAAGTTTCTCAGTAACATTATTGGTGCCCCAACCTTCAAGATGAGATTATGCTCAGGAGTGCCTGGAGGATTTAGAGTGTTGAGAAACTCTACCGGATAATGTACCGCGTCTTCTACTTCTACAACTGAATCAACAGACTGATATGTTTTTGATTCTGAAGGTAGTTCTTGAAGTAAAATGTGGTTTATAGTCGTAGTCATGTCATTTTTTGGTGTCAGGATAGCTCTCTCTCTTAACCGTGAGACGTCACATGGGAGGCGTTCTGAGTTGCGCAGCAGCCTTACATATGAATATGTTAAGTGTTGACTAAATAGAAGTTAAAAAGATATATGTTTTCGAATGTGATTGCGCAATTCAGATCGAGTTGACATTTTGTCTGTGCACAGTTTCTGCCAAACACCACCCTGACCATCTCATCCTCGTCTGCATAAGCACAGTCCTTCACCTGTGAATATTTAGCGGCAGTGTTTCTATTGGATTGCCGCTGATGGACGGCCTTATATGGGCAGGCACTAAATTACGTGGGAGGCGGCCATCGACCAGAAGTCTATTATAGTATATGGACGAAAAAATAGGTTCCAGTTATGACCATTACGCGTAGAATTTCGAAATGAAACCTGCCCAACTTTTGTAAGTAAGCTGTAAGGAATGAGCCTGCCAAATTTCAGCCTTCTACCCACACAGGAACTTGGAGAATTAGTGATGAGTCAGTGAGTGAGTCAGTCAGTCAGTCAGTGAGGGCTTTGCCTTTTATTAGTATAGATTAATATTATTATATTAATCACGGTCTTGTAATGTCCAAAAGCAACTTTGCACCCAGGGCCACCACACACACTCAGAAGGTATCGGCCGTCCCTGCCCAGTAGTAATCTTGTCCAGGGTCGATACTACAAGTAGTGTGCCGTCATACGTACTGCATGAACTCAGTAAGATAAAAATGAAAAAGGAGCCAGCAGTTCTCCATCTCACTTGTGTCCATTTATACCGGAGAGTGTTCATCGTGAACTATCTGGTTTAATCAAATGTTTGGAAGGAAACTGAAGAGAAAAAAGTGAACGAAAGAGTAGGATTTAGGATTGATCATCTGCCATGGACTACAAATCATCTGTTGACATCCTTAGAAAGACAAATTAAATCAACGATATAAGATAAAGCTCTCACGGCCGGATGAAAACACTAACCAGCCATAAAAAGAAATAAAATCTGTTATGACAAGGATTGTTTTTTCAATTAAGCTATTGGGTTGGAACAAAAACCTGCAGTCACTACAGGCTGACTTTGCAGACCCCTGATTTAGAGGGGGTCACACGGCAGGTTAGCCAGAAGGGCCATGTGATATCCTCTGCTGGTACACAAAGAAAACTCCAGCTACCTAATTTAGCAGATGGGTGAAAGAACAGACAGCAGAGAGGAGGAGGAGGAGGAGGAGGACTCTTCTAGTGTGGCTCTCATGCGTGTGCTCAGCCAGTGGCCTGATGCCTGCAGGCCCTACATGGCAGTTTGTAAGAATTTCTGCGATAAATGCAGGAGTTCCTGATCTGTACACTGCCTGTGAAAGTTGACAGGGAGATGTTTCTACTGCGATAAACGGCTAACTGTGATGACTTTTACACATTTCTTCCAACAATTTGTTAAAAGATCAAACCAATGAAAATCTTTCTAAACTTTGAATTGTTTTGAAAGGTTAGAGTGCAGTTGTAAAAACCTAAAACTAAAGAATCACTTCCACAGTTACATGGGACTGCAGTGGGTGACAAAGTAACACAGTCTGAACCTGTGGAGCAGCTTTCCTTCTTTCTTTCCTAAAATTCTGCTTTATCCCTCAGAATAGCAGCATGGGCATTAACAGACTCTGCATCAACTACACCTCAATTTAAAGCCAAGTGTCCCTGTTTTGCATTCATCCAGTCATGTACTGTAAATCTAAGTGTGATGGCTAAGGGTAAACTGGGTCACACAGGTGAGATGATGTTTTAGTGTAAAACTAAAAGCAGGTCACGGAAATTTAGCTGCATACTTCAAATAAATGGCAGATGTGGAGTGCAGTCACAGGCCCTATGGACCCAGACCTATAAAATACTCTCGCTGCAGCTTTCTTAATTATCAGCACCTGGCAACAAACAACAAGTTTCATGAAAACAACATGAAGGAAAAGCATTTCAGGCAAATCAGACGTATAATAAATGTGAGCGCTGACAGCTGACGTTTGCTTGTACTCTCTCATGTTCTTGGCTGATAAAGCAAATTGTCACATTTTGTTTCAGCTGAATCATGAGAGGCCCATAAAAAATGCCTTTATAAATATAATGAGGCTTACTTATTATGCAGTATATGATCATGGTTCACTCTACCTCCATGTGTGACGCAGGTGAAACCACAGACATGGAGAAGGAAAACTCAACCTCAGCGTGTGCTCTGCGATCTTTTCAGGAAACCGCTGGACATGAGACCTGGGGATCCACCCAGAAGCTTAGACAAGAGTCAGGCACCATAGAGAAGGACCATTCCTTTTAGTCACGTGGCCACATCTGGGCCTGAGAGGGGGGCCAGTCGTTGAGATAAGCTTGGTAGTATTCAGGCACATCTTCAGGTCATGCTTGTGTCACACATGTCATGTTTGATGTAAAGCAGACTTTAAAGTTCAAAAGGTATGAACCTGCAGTTCTTTCAGCAGACGTCTTGAATGACACGTACTCATGTCTATCAGTTAATACTGCCACGACTCCAAGTGACTGCAGTGACTGTAGGGTCGAGTGCTGGCAGTTAGTTAACTGTACAGTGTGGGCACGTGAACGTGTTCTTTGATGGTGGACAAACACATTGAGCAATGGCTACGAGTTCATTGCCTAACCAGCACTTAAGATTAGGTTTTTAAAGTTAGATGTGCTGGTTATAATTACTGTTAATAGTTTAACTGGGTCCTGGGTGCCTTTCAGTGTTCAGTCCCACTGGATTGTATTTTTCCTGTCAGTGATAGCAGTAAGCCTCTAAAGTCAGTCAAACAGGAACAAGTCCTTGAACCCTTGCAGGCAGTCCTAGGATTTATTTTCAACTGATTTGTCAGGTATCAAAACTCGATTGTCAATTGCTGTCTTGTTGCTGTAGGCTTTGGTAAGCCCCTTGAGATGGTGTGGTGTGCTCTCAGCAATACGAGATACATTGAAGGACTGATGCTACTATTAAACAGAAAACACAATTTTACAAAATGTGAAAATCCTAGACGCTGTTTCTTTGTAGTGGTGTTACATTTACTGAAAGTGAGAAATATTTCAGAAAGTTATATTAACTTTTGGATATTCTATGTACCATATTGCTTCCAATTTAAAAACGCCCATAAGTTTAACAGATTTCAGGCAAAAAAAAAAAAAAAAAAAAAAAAAAAAAAAAAAGACTGTTGTAAATATAAAGAACTACTCGTAAACACCCAGACCATTTTGTGGTTCTCTTTCACTATAGCGTGTTCCTGCCTTACCACTTTCACTTTTTTAGCCAAACAAAGTCAAACCTGAGCATATTTTTTTTTCCAGCCGTCTGGAGTTTTTTTTTTTTTTTTTGTTTTTTCTGTCCACCCTGGCCATCGGACCTTACTCTTATTCTATGTTAATTAATGTTGACTTATTTTATTTTCTGTGTCTTTTATTTTTCTATTTCTTCATTATGTAAAGCACTTTGAGCTCCATTTTTTGTATGAAAATGTGCTATATAAATAAATGTTGTTGTCGTTGTTGTTGTTTTGTCTTAGACTGTGACATTCATTGAAATGAAGAGGCACCCCAAATTTACGTTTGGAAACATGAAAAAAAGACCATCATAAATTGGAAGACACTTGGTCAAGACAAAGAATCATCCAATATCAGTGTAACATTGTGTAACTTATATTCTATTCAAATTAAGTAAACATTTATTTACTTGTTAACATTAGCTTTCTGAGAATGGCTGTTAATGCATATGATAAAGGATCTGCGCTGGTATCCCCAAGGTTGCCGGTTTGTATCCCCGTCACTGCCAAAAGAGATCCTACTCTGCTGGGCCCTTGAGCAAGACCCTTAACCTGCAATTGCTCCAGGGGCACTGTACAATGGCTGACCCTGCGCTCTGACCCCAAGGGGTATGCAAAAACTAACAAATTCCTAATACGAGAAATTGTATAAGGCCAAAAAAAACAAAAAAAAACAAAAAAAAAAAAAAAAAAAAAACAGTTTTTTCTACTTAATGTACTGACTTTTCCATTTTGGATTCATTTTTGTATAACAGAATCACTCAGACTTAGGTGTTCTTTGTGGATTGCTTTGTATTTGCAGCTGATTTATTAAAGCAAACACAGTGCTATTTTGCTATTTGTTTTACGTACTTTTACTTTATATTTTGGATGATTAATACAAAATATAAAGTAAAAATACGTAAAACAAATTAACCTACACTTTACCTTTGAAAAGAATCGTGGCTGGTGTGAGGGAGACGAGAGAGAGGAGGAGGAGGAGGAGGAGGAGGAGGAGGAGGGTTATTGTGAAGGACGACTTTCACTGTAACTCACGGAATCCCTGCTGTCTGTTGGCTCACTGGAATCTTCTTCATTTTTTGCGACTTTAACAAGGAGCCTATCCAATGACAGTTACTTTTGCCTGAAGAGTCACTACACTTGGACACAAAATTTAAAAAATGCTTTACGCACTGTAAGGTTTCTAAACTCGGACACAAAATTTAAAAAATGCTTTACGCACTGTAAGGTTTCTAAACTCGGACACAAAATTTAAAAAATGCTTTACGCACTGTAAGGTTTCTAAACTCTTTTGGGATTCCCCTCCAACGGGACAACATGCGAGCGTTCCGAAGCAACCGCAGGCTCCCAGCACTGTAACGGTTCACCGTAAAAGAGTTTTAGAAAAGACCACGATCAAGCTGTAAGTGCCTGCTGTCGATAGGTGATGCAAGGAACATTATAAATGCAAGAGCACAGTATTACTTGGCCACTAACCTGGTCACGACCCTGCCTGACTGCTGTGTCTCTGTATAGGAGAGCGGTAGATCCCACTACAATAAATAACCGCGCCATTCCTGTTTCACGCTGAATAAAACTGGTTTAGCTAAAGTGCTGAGACTCAGCCTCGTGTTTTGGGGTGCATGACAGGGACTTGCACGTTACAACACACACACACACACACACACGGTCACCATGCTATAGTAAACAGTATAAGCTCATATGGATGTTGACTATACGAGTGGCACATGACAACTGAGAACGAGCGTGGGAGACGATTACCCACAATCGCCACGTGATGCTCGGCAGACAAAGTGTATATGTACTACTCGTATTGCAAGACCTCACTCATTTACCAAGATAAATTTATTAAAAATTTTACCTCATCTTGCAAAACACTCACAGATCAAGTTACTCCCAATCCAAGGTTTTACTGTACATGTAATCTGTTATATCATACAGACAGGCACAGGTGATAGAGCCACAGTCTGCAAGTGTGAACTGAACATCGGTTCAGTTTAAACCAAAGTTTGTTTGGTATAAGTAAGAGGCACAAACAAGACATGTGGCAGCCCTGGAAATTAAAGCGGTCAAATTGTGAGACATTACATTTGTACTTTGTTGGCCTGTCACTGTCCTACAATCAGCATGTTGTCTACACGGTTAAGCTTGGATTGCATTCATAATTATTGTTATTTCATTTTGGTTCTGAAATTCATTTCTAATTTTTCTGATCATTAAGTATGAAGATTTCAAATATCTTGATAATTCCTACGTAAAAAAGAAAAAAAAATGTGCTCACTTAATCTGAAATATTTTATTATTGTCCGGAGACACCATGTTGATTTTTCACTGACAACTCCAGTTTGGTCCTGGCAGACATTAGTGTTACTAAGCACGGTTAATCGAAAGGCGCTGCACATGAGATCATTAACACAGCCATATAAAGGTTAGCTCTCTAAAATACTTTGGGTACAGACTTTTGACCATGATTTCTGGTTTGATGAAAGAGCAGGTTGACTTTTGTCTTACAGATTTGTGTGTATTTTGATTGGTCTGTCTCACTGAAGTAGCGTCTCTCGTTCCTCAAGTCATTTTAATAATGGTACTCCGGTTTCCTCCCACAGTCCAAAGACATGCAGGTTAGGTGCATTGGCGATTCTAAACTGTCCGTAGTGTGTGCTTGGTGTGTGTGTGTGCCCTGCGGTGGGCTGGTGTCCTGCCCGGGGTTTGTTTCCTGCCTTGCGCCCTGTGTTGGCTAGCAGACCCCCATGACACTGTAGTTAGGATATAGCGCGCTAGATAATGGATGGATGGATGGATGAATATGCTAACTCTTAACTATGCTACTCTTAAACTAAAAAAATGCCTTCAATGAAAGAAAATGATTGTTTGACACACAGCACATCTCATTTACCTGCATGCTAATGACTGTTGGACCAGTTTGTTGGCATCACTGCTTAATCAGTGTAAGCAGACGTTAATACACATACCACCGCTGTATGATGTATACAACACAGAGTTCCCTTTCTATTGAAATATTTTTAGTCATAAACAAAATAACCTAACTGAAATACTCTCTTTGGGACAAAGTCCAAGCTTAATTTGTGTCCTTTATGATAAAAAGAATGCATGGGAGCTTCTGTTGGACGAGGTGACAGTCAAGTGACAAGTGACAGCAGCTGTGCTAACAGGTAAGGAGAAGAACAGCAGCGCCTCACCAGAGCATCGGTGCTATCAAATTATCTAAAAAGCAGAAATCAATCACTGACATGTGGGACATGATCCGGAGCATGCAACTTAATCAACGCAGCATTTTCAAAAGACAAGTGAGTTGTGAGTGACACATCAGCACCACAAAAACTAAGAAAGAGACAAGCGCAGATTAATTCCCTGGGCTGCAGCTTGCCGACAGCTGACTGTGGATGTGATTGATGAGGGGCTCATTGGTTGCTGCGGATTACAGAGTTTTTCTCTTTCAGTCAAAAGGAATGGCCCTCAAAATATGAGCAGGTAAACGGTGACAGAGGTCTGCTAGCCTACCCCTTTGGTATATTTGAGCCATAAACCATCAGAGCTGATCAAGGCTTTAATGTTTCCTTAAGAACGCAAAAGAACAGTCTGCTTTCTGCTTTCAAAAGCTACCCATGTGAAGAGTAGAATGGATTAAAAGGCCATTAAATCAGAAGGTTTTTTTTTACATTTTCCTTCTAGGCATATGGATAATGAAATTGAAGCAAAAGCTGTTTGGGCAGAGAAAGCCTATTTAAGGTGGACATACTTAAAAACCACATCCGGAGAGACCAAAGTTGATTTTAATCAGGCAAAGTCAGAAAGGGAGCGGCCATTGTCGGTAATGAGGAAATACAGTAACTGCTACAATGCATTCCTTTTTATAATGTGCAATTCACCAGCTCTCACAACATCTGTGAGGCATATGAGCCCAGTGAGACTGCATCTAATTCATGCCTTGGGACCAAAAATTATAAATAGTCTAAGAATTAAAGGCTTGTTAGAGTAGCAAAGCGCATGCTCCGGCTTGTATTTACGGCTTATTCCTACCTGACTGCAGAGCTGAGCCAAGAAAGACCCTCAAACCCTGCCAATGATTTGATTATCTCAGATTATGTAAGCTACGTGTTTCACTTTCAACATGATTTCTATTCAAATCAGGTTATATATTAAAAGTTCTGGTTGCCTGGTGAAGCCAGGATACGCTCTGCCTCACTGTACTGTATTTAGTGAATTTAGACAACAGACATTTTACTGCATCGAAGCAATCAGAACAATGTTTTCATATTTCTTTCATCAGACAGTTTGTGAATTTCAATGCTTATTGTTAAGACACTAAAAATGCAGCATTCCCACGAGAACATTCCAGTACACTGCACATCTATACCTCAGGCTCAGGTGGCCAATGCATTACCATCACAGGAGCACATTTTACCTTTATCTGGGATAAAATGCTTTAACTTTTGTCTCTGAGCCACATTCTGTAAGCTACAGTATGCATAACCGACACAGTACTGCATATGCAGGGGCTATTAAGGTCAAGGTTTTCTCATGGGAGATCCAATGTAGAGTAATGTGCGTTTAACCCACAGAGTCACGTCTCAATACTACAAGAGAATTAAATGCTCCTCAGCAACAGGTACTTCAAAGTTCACGTGTAGCCCCCTCTTTTAATACGAACCGAAGAACTGCTGATTTTGTGGTTATTTAAAATGCATCTGAAAAAAAGCAAAAGTGCATCAAAGACATGAGCACAACCATTGTCCAGGAAAGATAGAAAAAAAAATAAAAATAAAAGGAAAAGTCGAACTGTAACAGCAAAGTAAAATAAGGAGTCAGGCATCTTAAGAACAACAGTCCAGATGAACTCTGAACGGGTGCAGCTGGTGACTAAACGGACTGCTTCAGCAAAAGCCTGACCTGACAAGTCTTGTGCACACCTTGTTTGATACCCCATGTTAGTGCTGCAGGGTGCAGTCTAATTTAACACTGGGCCATTGAAACATCCATGAAAAAGGCAAGAGAGGAAGAAGTAGCCACAGTCAGAGATGGGTAACCGTGAAACACTAAGTGCAAGAAAGAAATGTTATGGGACACACTCTGGATGCCCTGTAGGTTCTACAGTATCAAAGGGGAGAATGAAAGCAAAACTGAGTGTCATTATGAACAATGCTGTACATACACATACATTTATAAATTGGAATTTAATAAAAAGCAGACAGCCATTCTATATAATAAAGAGTTGAAAAGATGATGCCAGATTTAGTGACTTCAAATTAATGGGCATGTCATACATCCCAAATGTAGCTGTTGACCCCATCGCTAGACCATGTCAGTTATTTCTGACACACTGAGGATTTTCAGCCAACAAATCATTCAGGGATTCTTTATACCGACAGCAATAGAGCACTGTATAGCACCTCACTGGGGCCTGGAATGCCAAGTTAAATGTTTTTCTTTCTCTTAAATTTTCTTCCTTTTTATTCATTCTAGTGTATGTGTGTGTTTATATTTTATATACTGTATATAGTGGACTCGACCCGGACACAGACAGGCGGACATGTCTTTCTTCACCACCACACGTTTTATTTACAATAATTATTTACCAATAATATGGTCACTAAGACCCAGTCTTGTGCACAAACCCCAACACACACAGTCCTGGCCACAAATGCCTTTTTCTCGGGCCGCCTCCACACCTCTCTCATGCCTTGTCCTTTTTCCACCCGACTCTAGCCTCGAATGAAGGGAGACAGCCCCTTTTATAATTTCCCGGATGAGTTCCAGGTGGTTCCCGGCATTCCCTTGTTGGCCACGCCCCAGCGTGGCGGAAGTGCGGGCTGTTCTCCCGGCAGCTCTCTGGGTGCCCTTCTAAATCTTCCCCCCAGCACTTCCTGGTGTGGCGGAAGTGCTGAGGTCACAAGTCCCCAAGGCATTGGGGCGCCTCCTGGAGGTGACCACAGGCCCCTACAGGGTGGGGCTTCCATGCCCTGAACCCGTAGCCCCCAAAGCAACCAGGAAGGCGGCCCCCACGTAATCCCAGATAGGCACACGCCCACTTCCGGTCCTCCAAGGCGTCCCAGCCGGGTCGTTGCCCCTGGCATCTGCGACAAATATATATATTAT
>JANRMT010062838.1:11239251-11307103 GCA_026402145.1 Polypterus bichir lapradei | reverse complement strand
TATATATATATATATATATATATATATATTATATATATATATAGATAGATAGATAGATAGAGAGAGATGACAACAACACTCATATCAATGACAAAACAATTACATTAACAATCATGTTACGTTATTTTTAAAATATTTCCTTTTCTTTTTCATAACTTCTTTAACACACTACTTCTCCGCTGTGAAGCGCGGGTATTCTGCTAGTATATATATATATGTTGGCTGGGATTGGCTCCAGCAGACCCCTGTGACCCTATGTTCGGATTCAGCGGGTTGGAAAATGGATGGATGGATGGATGTGTATGTATGTACTACATCGCTTTGCTCGCCCACCCCTGGGTTTGGTTTACGGGATATACAATTGAAAGAGATTGTTATTTTCATGGCAATTGTTACATATGCATTATTTTCACTTTTATTTTAAAAATTTTGTAAAAACAATACTTGTCCTTTATTTCCGGTCCTGGGTGTGGTTAAATCTTTCTCACAGGACGTATAACGCTGCTCGCATTATGAAGGGGGGACGGCTGAACACATGCTATGGAGAAGTGGTCAGATAATCTGCTGGCTTGCTGCTGCTGGCGAGCTGTGTGTTCTGCTTGTCACTTGTTTTTAGAGCTAGGAGCACATGAAGCGTCTCTGCCAAAAGCATTCCAACAACTGCTTGTTTAGATGTCCGTGAAATTGTTTTAAATGTTGTCTCGCATGATGTTAAAGTGTCTCTCACGGGACATCAAATAGTCTTCCAAGAAGATCACGTCTTGTCTCCCTAGTCTCCCTCCCAAGACTTTTTTTTATAATAGAGAGATATACATACATATGCATACATACACTCACATATATACATTTATGTATTTATTAACTTGAACGTTTATTTATTTAAACAGCTTTTGTAAAAAGCCAACTAAAGATCTATCTATCTAAAGAGTGAGGCAAAATTACTGTATATACTTGTGTATAAGTCGAGTATTGAAACCTGAAAAATCAATCATAAAATCAGACCCCGACTTATACGGCCGCTTAAAAATACGACACTTAATTTTTTCTTCTTGCCTCCTCCAATCTCCCACTAGTTTCTCAGACACATTGAATTTTGTTGCAGCAGTGCAGTTACCAATTTCTTTTGCCATAATTTAAAACCAGCTTCATATTTTCTTCTGATCAAACGCTTCATTGTAGATAAGAGATGCTCTTATGATAAAGGGGTATGAGGGTGTGAGATACAAAAAACACAAATCAGTGCAAACGTCGCTTTGGAATAGTTCTGGTATTACCATGTGGTCACATAGGCACAATAAGTAGAAAAACAAAAAGGCACTGTGCTCTGTGGTTACTCTCTCAGGTGCGTGTTAGCAGATCATTATCTCTTGGACCAATAGCATGAGTTTACAGCATTCGACTTATACAACCAACATTATAAAATACAAGAAATTATACAGTATAATCAAGTCCCGACTTATCCGCTGAAGAACATATCTGCGAGTATATATGGTAATTAAAAAGGCTTCTGTTATTGAAGGAGCCTATAATTAGAAAAACACTGAGACCTGTAAGCCAGTTTGGCTTCTTGACTAACTGAAATTGAGTGTCAATGTTCAAATTGAAACTCAATAAAAAAACAGAGAGAGCCATACTGTATAATAAAAGCTGATGTCAGATTTAGTGACTTCTAGTTGATGGGTGTATGTCAGACATCCAGAATGCAGCTGCTGATTTCACTGTTGGGCCATGTTGGTTTGCATGATTAAAAATTGCTGACTGAGTGACAATTTTCCAGCACTATTGTGCTCACCACCCCTGTTTCTCAGAGCCAATTACGTGCTGTCAGACAGAACAGGCGCTCTATGAAAGGTTAACAGGTACGGTGAGTTCAGCCCCAATCTTGGACTTTTTCTTTGTTCCATTCTGTTGTGGTGTGTAAAACATGAGACATTAGATGAATGTGCTTCTCTTTGGTTTGTGAGATACAAAACACCCACGTTTCTTATTCCTCGTTGTTGAATTCTATGCATGCATTGGTTATCTGCTCTCAAGTACGCAAGCCCACCTTTATGACTAAAGACAAAATCCAACCTTTTCGGGTGTGTTGTGGACTAGTTAGAGTGAGTTGCTGTGCTGGTCACAACACACGACTAGCTTCATAACAGCGAGCCACCGACTGCCTCCGACTTGTGCGGATTATGTAATTAACGACTATGAATGAAAATCACCAGAAAAGTCATCTAATGGGACATGGCCTTAAGCAGTAAGGCACTGTATAACTTAGTGGGATCTCTAAGCTTTTCTTCCATTTCTCTTACTTTGAACATATGCCAGTTTATGCCCTCTAAAATCTCTGTTATCCCCTATTAACAGGTTTAACATTCAAGCTCGATATCTTAACAGTAAACACAACTATTCTCTCAACAAATGAAAGACAAATTTGTCATCCTTGAATGTATTTTAGCTTTCATGCGCCACAACATTTGCAAATTTGCTGCAGGACTCAAACATCAGAGGCACGCTCAATCATTTAGCCACTCGTCTTTGGCTGTAATCCAGGAATTTACTCTAAAGGCCTTTAATGCCACTCATTAATTAATCAAAAGTTAATACTTTTCCATAAAATTAGTCATCGAAAACGTGTTTTGTGAAAACAACAGGATTTCAGTTTAATTGAATTAACCGATGACTTTTTTCTTTTTCTGAGCTTGTTACCCACTGAGCTCCCAGGAGAAATCGTTTTAACTTCCAGTGACCTTCCTTTCGTTCCTCATCCCAAAATGAAATTTGATCCTCTGCCACACTGTGATTGCAATAGCAGGCTGATAATTCCTGAATGTTTATAGAAAGAGAGAGGAAAAAAAAAAAAGAAAGAATTCAGAGCGGGCATCCTGTGTCTGTGCTGTCCGCTGAGTGATACGCTGGGGCAGACACCCCTCTGAGAGCTGATTAAAGAAAACTGAAGTGATTCAGCACAACAGCTGCTTATTCGGCAGAAATAATGCGACCATCCAGATGCAGAACAAAACTGTCACAATAAGAAAAAGAAAAAAGCTGACAAAGGGCAGGCCGTCAGAAGGTGCAGCATTTCCAGTTCTTGGAGGAAGTGGAATATGCAAGCTGGCCTTGAACCTGGAAAACAGAATGAAAACCCAAAAGCACTTGTGACCTACAGACCCTCATGGAACGAGGAGAACACAAAAATATAACTGGGGTCAATAAAAAAGTATTCAATTAATCTCTCTTTATGAGTCACTCCAAAGTATCAAAAAACAATTATTATTCATTATTACTTCTGAAGCTTTGACTTTTTTCTCTAAATGGCTATTCTTAATTTTTTTTAAATAATTTGCCTTGTGTGGAATACATGAACTAATCACAGGTTTTATGGAAATTACAAACTACTTATTGTAGGACTTGGGTGTTGCTCTCCTACATCTACGGTATATTCACATTGAGTTGCATTTTGCAGATATGTTCACTATTCAGGAAACTTGATCTCTTCCACATAAATGTAAAAATGCTTTCCCTCTCATTATCATTTTCATTTTAATTTCATAATAATTGTGCCGCGGTTAAAACTGCAGCCACAGTGCTCCAGAGTTCAGAGTTCGCATCACAACCAAGTCACTGCCTGTGTGAGGGTTGCATGTTCCCCTCGACATCAGTTTTCTTCTCCATAAGCTGGCTGAGTGCCCTCTGAAACCCAAATGTAGATGGTTCCTGTCTTATGCCCATGCTGTCTGGTCAGGCTCCCTAAAATGGATGGATGGCAACTGAGGTAATGCACAATTAAACAATGGTTGTGGCTGCATGTGTGTCAAATTCACAAGGAAAGACAAAGAAAAAAAATTAAGAAAACACAATTGCATACGAATTTTGACTCAGTAAGAATACTGTACCATAGTAATCTTTGGGCTACGTGGTGGCACAGCAGGCTTGCACTGCGGCCACCTCACAGCACTTGGATTTCAGTGCACTTGTTTATGGAGCTGGAATGTTCACATATCACATGATGTGCTGTGAAGTGTGGCTGACTAGGGACATTAAGGTGTGTGCTTATGAGTGTGCCATGCAATGGGTCAGTGACCCTTCTAAAGATCTGGTTGTGCATTGCACTGCCTGCTGCCTAAATAAGCTTCAGTCAAGAAAACCTTATATTGGGAAAATTGAGAACATGGATGAATAAAGGATAATGGTTTATCAGAGACGATCAAAAGAATACACTTAGAGCCAAAATGTAGGGTTCCTGATTTAAGCTACTGGCAAAGGTTAAAGCACAGTCAACGTCGCACGGTTACCTTTCCTTTAGATTAAACCAGTGACACACACTTGAGCATATCGGTCTGCAGAGCATATTCCATAACACATAGAATTGCACTTTAGCATGTGGACATTTGTTATTTTGTACTGAACTACGCTGATGACGCATGTCTCCTTTTCTTCTTCATAACCTGCTCAATTACTGTATGTGTTCGCAGTGTGAGTGTGCTCTCAGCAAATGTGACTGAGATAGTGAAATGTCACAGTGTACCACTGTCGCTCTTCTTGTTGACTTTTTTTCTGATATCAAATTTGTTGCCGTGTACTCTGCACTGCAGGTGGAATGCTGACAGATAACTGGATTATTTTCACAAGTCTGAAATCTGTCAGAAGCAGCACTGGTGGCGTTCACCCTGCCGCCTCGCAGCTTCAAGGTCTTGAGTTAGACACGAGGGCTCATCTCACACTGGTATTTGCACCTAAATTTAGACGTGGAACTGATGTGTTTATGATGCTTGGTAACTCAGTATTGTTAGTTGTACTTTGGATAAAAGCTTGAAATCCATTTGGACTCTTAAAAAAACCTTACAGTAGCATGAACTTATTTGAGAGCTTCTCTTATTTGGTATAATAGGTTAATATGTTTTGCTCATAAAGGGTATGACTTGCTTAGTTTCAGTAAAATAAAAAGGGAAAAATAAACTGTAAAATACATAGAGCCGAATCATGGTGTTTACTAGGCTACAAAACTAAAACTTTAATAGTATTGTATCATGGGGTCACGGACGGTCCCCTTTATCCATACTCTAGAAGAAGAATGCTATTCTTGGGTCAAAAGATGATTCAAGGTTTATAACTTTCCTTACACCACAATAAAAGTTATCTGCATTTATCAAGAGCCTAAATGAATGAATAACACATATTGTAAGGGTATTAGAGTTGGACAGTTAGAGTGGTACTGGAAAAGTGCCAAAAACAAATTTCAAAACAAAATGGTACATCATTTTGTGATTTTCGGTACTGGAAGTAAACGTCAGCTTTCCTCTCAATCCCACCCCACCTTCCCTTGTCACTGATTGTTGAAGTTGTTGAAAAATGGCATTCTGTAGACTTAATAATAATAATAATACATTTTATTTATATAGTGCCTTTCCCATACTCCAGGCATTTCAAAGAGTAGCGTTGTACAAACCAAATAAATAAATAAAGAAGATTAAGACAGTAAATTCAGAGAAAAGCCTAACAGACAACATAATTGATGGTCTAGCACACACATACAGGTTACATGAGCATCTTGACAGAGAGGTAAACTGAGAGAAGGGTAATAAAGTCAAGTAGAGACTTCAAGAACTGACACCAACCACACGCGTCGATGTGATTAGAACCTCACAGTTATCAACAGGGAAGCAGTGCGTAGTGCGGCACACCTGACTGGAGTTGTCCGTTATTTGATTTTGAATCATTTTAGCACTGGTACTGAAGTCCAAAAACAGGTATCGATTTCAAAGTCAAAATTTTAGTACCAATCCAACACTAATTAGTATATACTTGGTGTGAAGCAGTTGTTGCACGAAGCACAAGAGGATTTATTTACAATATAAAACCTCAAAGATACATAATGATGGGTAAAGTACTGTACAATTCTGACAGATGCACCTAATCAATAAATCCAGGTAGCAGAAAATCATTTCATGTGTTGTTGTATACACTGTAAATAACACATTTTCCCAATAACTTAAAGCTTTCTTCGTTAATGAAACTAGATAAAAAACTTCTTAATGTGAACTGAGAACTCCAACCAAGGCCAGTTAATGAAAGAACACGCAACTTATGTTTAATAAGGCTACCAAGAAATGCTTGGAATGGAGCAAAGGGCTAACTTGCTAACCAAGGCCCACTCCACTTCCTGAACGAGAGCAGAGTATGGCTGATTTCTGAAAGGTTCCTTTGTTTAAAGCTGCACCTGTCTGTAAATACCAGAAAAGCCAGCGATTTCTGTGATTTCTTTCATGCTTCATAACATGGGTAGGTCTTATAAACAGCTGGCTGAGCACGGCCACACAGATCAGATGAATTTCTGGAAGACACTGCACAGTTCCAGTAGTTAAAAAAAAGACATTGAAACAACTGAGCAAATTCCAAAATACTATTGTGAATCAACGTTTATTTTACTGACAGTCATGCTAAAGCGATAGAAGGATTCTACTTGTTGTTTATCGTTGCAGGAGTATCAACCAGATAGAATTCAGAATGGATAACTAATCCTACAATACAAACATGGAAAGTCACCAAGAATCTTAGCATCTAACCCACTAATGGTGCTGTACAAACAACATAACATTTTCAAATGTTCAGCTCACAAATGAATGGGGTCTGATGCTGTCCTGGCAGCACTGGGCCAAAGGCAGTAAACAGCCCTGTAAGGAGCATTAGGGTCCTGGCACTCATACAAGGCTGATATTTAACACACATTAACACATCTCTTCTTGTCATGTTTTTCTACCTTTTCCTTAATCATTTTTTCCATTTCTCCCCCAGGATACACAGGTTTAATCACCTTTTCACATAATGGGATGATATTTGCTAAAAATCAGTCTTTAGGAAAATCCAGAATGTGTTCTGATTTTTGAAAAATATACATCAAGGATTAAAATATGTACTCAATAACATACTGAAGGACAGAGTTGTTAGATTTCAACCTTTTTAATTAAAGCTGCACTTCTTCCTCTACAACTTCCAAAGCCAAAGGTAACACTTTAATGGGACCTTTATCTGCCGAGAGATTATCAACTTTTCCAGTTATAAAAATGTCAGAACAATGCAAATTTAGAACATACATTAATTCATTGTCTGCATAGTTTAGCTCACCTTTACTGTTCCTAATACACTTCATTACCTCCTTCACTGTTCTTTTATGATTACAATACTGAAAGAATCTCTTTGATCACCTTTAATACTTTACACCAACATTTTTCTCCAACTATCTCTAAGCTTTCCTGATACCCTTTTTCCATCATTTTTCTCACAAGTCTCAAGGTTAGTACTGGAATTATTTGTCTTGTATACCTGATAGAGCTACTTTTTCTTTTACAACTTTTTTGGTGCCTAATGTGTAAACTTCAGAGTATTCTTTAATTTGTTTTATTGCTTCTAAATTTCAGGATGAATGTGTCCTGCATTGAAAACTTCTCTACTGCTCTTTGACTGACCTCACACTTCAAAGCTTATCCAGTGTCACATCTGATCAACATTTGGCCAGCTAAAGTTCATCTTAGGGGCGTCACGGTGGTGCAGTGGGTGGCGCTGCTGCCTTGCAGTTAGAAGACCCGGGTGCTCCCTTTGTGGAGTTTGCATGTTCTCCCTGTGTCCGCATGGGTTTCCTCCCACAGTCCAAAGACATGCAGGTTAGGTGCATTGGCGATTCTAAATTGTCACTAGTGTGTGCTTGGTGTGTGGGTGTTGTGTGTGCCCTGCGGTGGGCTGGCGCCCTGCCCAGGGTTTGTTTCCTGCCTTGTGCCCTGTGTTGGCTGGGATTGGCTCCAGCAGACGCCCATGACCCTGTAGTTAGGATATAGTGGGTTGGATAATGGATGGATAGAAGTTCATCTTAACAACTTTAGCTTCTGAACATGAACTCTGCCAAAACACTGTTATTAGTATGGTCACTAGATCCTAACAGTTCATTCATATCCACCCTCTAAATTCTACAATATTAATATAGAAAACTATATCTAGACAGGCTTCCCCTCTCATTGGGGCTTTAATATACTGTCTAGAACACATTTCAATATTAGGCCTCTATCCCTGATGCTTACAAGATGAATCCAGATATCCTCACCAATTTATATCTGGCACTCATTCAGTTTCTCTTTTACATGAATGTGCTATCCCACACATTTTTAATTTTTCCTGTCTTTCATAAGTAATGTGTGCCCTGTTTATATCATGCTTTCATTTTATGATTTCAGTTATTGCTATGATATAGGGATGATATGCAGCTACATATCCTGTATATACTTCAGGCTCCCTTGCTTTTTTGATGCTTCCTGCCTCTCTGATAACCCATTTTAGGAGCAAAAGGCGTAATTTAAATAAACCAGAATCACCAGAAATCACACAGAAACAACAGAGAGTTCTCAAGTCTGCACCCAATCCAAAACAAAGGGCACCAGCAGTCTAGTAAGCCATTTTGTATGAGCTACACAAGACGTCATGGCTTAGCACTACCCTGAGTTATGCTATGCTGGAAAATAACTTCACATGGTTCGAAAAATTAACTTTTGTTTCATATCAGCTTACAATCTTAAGAATGACAATTACATATTGTCTTATAAATCAATTTAATGTGAACTTAAAAAATCTCATGGCACATGTTAAACATGATCTGACCTTGCTGATTTCATCTCAGTATCATTAATGGGAGTACAGTATTTTAGCTAATTATCTGTACATTTTACAGTGTATCCCACTGTTTATACATTTTTTTTTTTTTAAAAGTCAGATTCATTTATAAGCTCTACATTACTAGCAATACACACTGCTGCATGAGCTTATGATAAAAGTTGACAGAAAGCTTGGAGCATATCATTTTCTTGAAATGTAACAAAATTAAGTATATTAATGACTAACTCACAATTCTTATTTTAATTCAAAAAATCATATGATTTAATACATTGTTTTATATGTATTATTACAACACAAAAATATATAAAGATACTTATTATTCAAATGCTTTTTATCAAAAAACATTTTTAGTTTTACCTTCAGTTGCAAAGAGGCAGCCCCGTTGTTGTGTGATTCACAAAGCCCTTGATTCAGCACATCTTACTCGGCTGGCAGGCTTGACGCTGTTGTGGGCTATCAGCCTCTCTTAACAATTTTACTTTCTTGGATTTATATTTGATTCCCCACAAGCCTTTTTGTTTTCAATGGCCTTCTATAAATCTAAAAGTCAAACTTAAATATTAAAATGACTTTTACAAACTTTAATATATACATGTTGCATATTTTATATATAAACGTCTACGTGTGGAAGTTTGTGTGTCTGTCTGGCCCGGAAGTGCGAGGTGGAGTCGGGGTAAGGACTCCTCCTCTGAGGAAACAGAAAACTTGCTTATCCGCTAATAACACAAGCGGGGTGAGCACATCAGCAAAACAAAACCTCAGAAGAAAGACAAAGTCGCTTAGCCGCTAACATCGGCAAAACGGCATCCCTTTTACTTTTCCTCCCGCCGCTAATGCACAAGTGAGGGGGGGCATGTTGGCAAAATGAATCCTCCTAGGAGAGGGACGCCCAGAGTAGTTCCTTTCAATTACCTGACATCTCTACATTTCAGTTTTTTTCTGACGATTTCAATAGTTTTTAGGACCCCGGGCTTTTTACAGCACGGGCTTACACAGCTAGTAAATATATATATTTAAAAAATATTGGTAAAGTTTACAGTTTAGTGTTTTTGGTTGTAAAATACATTCATTCTTAAGTTTATTACCTGAAAATGATGTTTACTTTACACTGTAAGGCATAATTTGTATCATTTTTGACTTGTTTTTAACATTTGAAATGTGCTTAAATCCTCAATAAGGCTTACTCACCCTATCTGCTGAGCACGACGGACAGATTACTGTGCAATATGCGTATCACATCTGAACCAAAGCAGAGGCATCTGACACCTATTTCGCCTAAAACTACTTTTTGAGGATATGAATTGTTTGATTAATGAATATAAAATGTAATCACACAGAAAACTAAATGATCTATGTGGATTGGCTATTTGTTCCTTAATAAGGCATACTTACCATAAAATTTCAACAAATTCTTCACAGACTTGTATATATATTGTGTACTATTTCAAACAAAAATAGCATTTGTCACTTTCTGGTGAAACGTTCCCAACCTCATAAAAATCAACTTACTAAACTGCTTTTGTTTTAATATTTTTTTTCAACAACCAACTTCTGTTAAGTGATTTCTGTTGACTGGTTATGGTACAAAATGAGTAGCCTGTGAAAATGTGACACACACCCTCAGAGCCTCTGTCTGTATGTCTGTGTTACTTGTAGGGTCATAGAATGTCATCTTACAAAGGTTTGGTCCTGATAGCTCAATGGGAGTGAATGTATGGAGAACAGGCAGGTAAACAGACATCCACTTTTATATGTACAGGTAACAAAACCTTGAAGGAAAAAACTAAAAACAAGGGGACCTACAGCTTTACATGAAATTTTAGTTTCATAATCTGTAATTTGAGATTCTGGAAGGAAGAGTACAGTACCTGTTCTGTACTGGCATTACTTACTGTGCAAAGAAGACCCTACACTTCTTTCTCACCCTAATCTGCTTGGCAAAATCTACAAATCGCTGAAAACACAGCAACAAAAAACAACAACAGATCAGCACTCACCAAATCTGGCATCAGTGCAGGAGATGCAGTATGTGAAAGCAGAAACTGGGATTATCAAATGGATCTTTACTTTTTGTTTTTTTTTAACCAATCTCTTAAAATATTTCATTAAAGTCACACGGATGACACAGAGACTTTTAGAGGCCCGTGTTGATTTTTTTCATCTTTAGAACTCCACCTCCGTTATAGCCGGGTGAACAATTTATCTGAATTCAACTTAAGACTTAATTTTGAAGGAATCCTCTTAAAAGATAGAGCTGGAAACAGGATGCTAAAGTAAGATTTTCAGATAATGGCCTGCTCATAACAAAACTTAACCATCCAATTTTGTGTACGGTAAACACGTTCATTATCAATAAGTTTGCCAATTTTGTCCATGTTATTTTCCTACCTACTAATGTCCTTGTACATTTCATGGCACATTTTTGTATCAACTGTAACACAATAAATGAGGCCTTGCATGAGAGTGAAATGGCACTGGTTTCTCAAAACTACAGACTTCCTAAAACTAGGAGAATAGAAGTTCATTGATAAAAGTTAAAACCTCATACTTTACATACCGTATTAAGTAAATTATCTACAGATTTGAGGACCCTGAAAATCTCTCTCTCTTTGTGCCAGGTCGATGAAAAAATAGCCATTCACTGTAACTGAGGGTTGGCAGCCCTGTGGTAAAACATCTGAAAACAATTAAGAATTATAAGCAAGCAAGTACAAGGCACATATTATAATAATCAATAAGTTGCTTTTTTTCCTCTATCTGCCCTATCAACATCTTCATCAGTACAGTACAGCTTTATTTCCTTTGTTTCCAGCACTGCCCAATGTTACAGGCTCATTCTAGATATTTTAGTATATAAGAAAACAGGCCCAGGATTTGAAAAGAATTAGACCAATGATACAGAGACTCACAAACATGGATACAAACAAACATTCTCACACCCACTCAGGGACGTAGGGGCCATGGCCTGCCCTGACAGCACAGGGAGCGAGGCAGGAAACAACTCTGGAACCGTAGTCAGTCCATAGCAGGGCTCACTCACACATACACTTACCCAAACAATAGTGACATTAGAATGAAACTGAGTGACATTCATTTGAGCATGTCGTGAGGAACATCCACAACTTGCAGACTTCACGAGGACACAACCAGCATGGGATTCTAACACATTATGCTGAATCTGTAATGAAGCCTACAAGCCTCACAACCACTGATGCCTCATTTCTAGGTAAGCTGAACTCAATTCACACCCATTTTGAAACTCCCAATATGAAGCCTTTGTTGAAGTTTCTTGTGAACCAAGGACATGTGCGCTGCTGCTCTGTGAGTGGGATGGGTGTAGAGTACTCTGTTTAAGAAATTAAAAAGCCTTGTGCCCTTACAGCCTTCACAGATCTAATCTGAGCAAGTACAGATTTATTTACCTGTGTGTTGTGTGACCTGAAGGGGACACAGTCTCACAGACATACAGTAAGTTCTGTATTATATTATATTAAATAGGCTTTCTGTCATCTTCAAGACACACATTTTATCCCCTCTTTCTTTCTTTCTTTCTCTTTTTCTGCCAGGCAAGCTTTGTCCTGTTCCACTCGTCTCCACTTTGCCTGTCTGAAGCAGGGTGGATCCTTTTATATAAGAGCCACAGGTCTCTATGGGTACCATAGCCTAGGGATGCTGCCATCTAGCATGTCAGGGGAGCAAACAGTTCAGGCAGGTAGTCTACCCATGTCCCTCCATTATACTGGTTTCCCTTGCTGGGACACCATCATTTGCCAATCTCCTGGGTGAGGCAGGAAATATGGTTATTCATTAGCTTGGCCTCCCAGCCAGGTCAAGGCCCTTGAACCATTACAGAACACCAGCTCATGCATGCTGTCCATTACAGCTGCCATCTAAGAAACCAAAGACAGATTCCTAAATGACTGCCATCCAGCAGCACTTTCATCTTAGACTATTAAATGTGTGAAACAGCTGGTAATGGCGCACACTGACAGTACTTGAACTCGCTGACAGGAGTGACATGTACCTTAGGATGCTATATCTTGATTACAGTTCAATAGCACCCTCAACATTAGCTGTGAAACTTCACCTTTTTACTGATTTGTATTTTAATGGGCAGATCATCAGAACTTTTCAAGGTTGCTATTGCTATTCCAGTCTTTCACAGTTTGCTGATAAATTCACAGCAACTGAGATGACCAACATGAAATGATAGTACAGTTGCTACAGCAATATGCCAGGTTTGATTTACATCACTAAGACAGAAAGTGCTAAAAGACCTCATTGTGGACTTTGGGACATGGAAAGCATGAGCAGAAACTTTCATCAAGCTCAGATCTACTGGATTACAGCTAATCCAGTACTAGGGATGGGCACACAATGCTCTGGGTAATGGTGAACAAAATTCAAAGAAATATTAAAGGAGATACCGAATTAATAAGTCCTGTCATGCCACAAAAAGTGCTACGACTGGTGGCATCAACATGTGGTGTGGTTACACAATTGCATTGTTACATCTTCTCACATTAGCTCCAGATATCAAGTGTAACACTAGGAAATCAAGGCTGTGCCACATCAAAAGAATTCCAGCCACCCCGAGCATGGACCGTCTCTGCCACTGTGCTATGGCACATTATCATGGCATCAAAGCTCAGACGGGCAGGTTTAAAAACAATTCCTACCCCTAGGTGACATGAGCATCTGAAGCACGTTTATTGTGTCCAGGTATCCATTTTCTCCAAAACTGCCAAATATCATACTAGCTATATAAGAAACACACACAAAGTTAAATTAAACATTAGAAAAGAGTGCTGTGTTTTCTGAGACATTGTGGAACATGAGTTCATAATAGTCATAACCTTTATCAATATAAGACCAGCATGTCAGACTTTCAACATCCCATAGTGTTGAGTTAACATGAAATCCCATTTATTAAATGATATGAATGCTGCAGACTAAGGGGGTGGTGGTGTATATTACTTTGCTACAAAAAAAGCTAAGGAAATGGAGAAAGCATTTGAGCACAAAAGCCCTTTTTTGTTTTTAGCTCATAAGCTGCCACCACATGGTGCCATATAACCACTAAAACACTAAATCTCTTCCTCTCTTTCTTCTGTGACACAAAACCGCCCGACACTGTATAAAACAAAAAAAAAAAGAAAATCTGCTAGTTTAATGAGGTTCAGGCTCAAAAATACTGTACTATGCCTGCATAATTCCATGTCATTACTAGTAACTTTGTAACAGTGGATTATAAATCTTACTTTTAAGACGCGCTGGAGTCTTAGAATCCATTTTGTTTTTGATCGGAGTTGAATATGGGCATTTGTATTTGATTTAGACAAATGTTCCTGTTAAAGAGTTTGAATGGAAATGAAAAACAGGTCTCTAGTTAAGCAGGGCTGGACTCCATGCCACACCTTTCACGTGTTAAAACTGTCAAAGTTTACGTACAAAAGCAATATTGGCCCAAAGGTTGTTAACTAAGAGGAGTGCATTTTCACGTGTGAAGCACTAAAGTGAATGGAACAGCAATAAGGAAAAGACAGACTGGCCCTGGGGTCAATAAACAGTTTGCTTCTCTCCTGCCTTCACTTTTATTGTTGCCTCAAAGTCTGCTTTTGTTTCTGTTGGTAATGTTTTACACTGCTGCAGGGCAAAACGCCTAATAATTGAAAAATGGTGATAGTTCAAGGATATTATAAAGGTTAAATGCTCTATAGAAGTGTATTTCAGGAAGCAAAAGACTGAACTGAAGCAAAAAAAAAAAAAACCAAACCAGACAAAAGGCAAGGTCAGCATGAAATTGGCTGAATTTCACAGCAAAAACACAAAATACAACTCAGCATACGAGCAACAGAAAGATCGAAACACACACTGTGAGCAAGAAAGACACTGAATATTTAACAGTTAAAGTCATCAATGCACACTTACTCTGTTTAAATTACGTGAAAGAAAAAAGTCAAAGATGTGCAGTTAAAGTATATTGGTGAGGTAACCGTCAGCAACCTTACAAAACTCCATTCAGTTTCGAAGCTCACTTTTTTCTCCTGTGCATTATGAGCCAGGCGGCACGGTGGCACAGTGGGCAGCGCTGCTGTCTCGCAGTAAGGAGCCCTGGGTTCGCTTCCTGGGTCCTCCCTGTGTGGGAGTTTGCATGTTCAGCAGCAGACCCCCGTGACCCTGTAGTTAGGATGTAGCGGGTTGGATAATGGACGGATGGATGGATTATGAGGCACCAGAGCCTAACCTGGCATACAGCTCCTTCTTGGCAGGCAGGCAGACAGACAAACAGATAGATACACTCACTCATTTACAGTAGAATGGGTAATTAAACAAGCAGCAAGTATTTGTACTGTGAGAGACAACAAGACAATTCTGTATGAGGCAGTACGTGGTCAACATGTGCAAATAAGTATGTAAACATACCAAACTCCCCTAAGCACCTTACACTCACAGACCCACATCTGAATCCTGCCCAAACCATCCACATTCCTAAAGCCTCAAGGACATTCAACCATCCATCCACTGACTGAACTGGATTTTGGGTCATGGCGAGATGAGGCCTGTGCTGTGCTGGCAGAGTCAGGTACCAAGCAGGGTTCACCTTCAGACAGTGGCTGAAGCATGTAGCAGAACACACTTACACTCACACACGTGCACTCACTCGCACCAAGACAAGCGTGAGACAGCCTAAGAGCTGCAGCTGCAGTAGTGATGCACCAAAGTGACAATAATGTCACAGTGCTGCCCACACTTGATGAGTATGTGAAAATGTGAGGAAGGAGAACAACATGTAGATGGCACTTTGCTGGACTGTCAACCATCACACATAGAATGGGAGTTGCAACTAGTGGTCTGCCTTGAGCTTGAACTGCCTTGACACCCACTGCACGCCCAACCTACCTGGAAAGGGGTCTCTCTTTGAACTGCCTTTCCCAAGGTTTCTTCCATTTTTTCCCTATTGGGGTTTTTTTTGGGAGTTTTTCCTTGTCTTCTTGCACCAGTGTTTCTCAACCTTTACGTATTTGCGTCCCGAGTTTTCATAACAGTTTAAATTGCGCCCCCCCTAACGTTTTTTTAAAGGAGCCCACTAATACCAATTTGTTCTTTTTTAATTAATGATATATCATAGATGCATATTTTATTATACCTACTTAACTTTTATTGACATTATTCTAACTCTATATTTATTTTTCTAGTATTAGAATGTAGTTTAAGTTAATTTGTTTTGGTTTTAATAGATGTATTTTGCTTATTTTCGATTCTTGTTTTCTTTTTTTTACATCTTCACGCCCCTTAGGGGGGCCCGCCTCACAGGTTGAGAAGTACACGGAATTAATGAAGCACTGAATGAATGATTCAAAATAATATAATGACGCAAGTGGCTCATATCATCAAGGTTAAAGTTATTTATTAAACGTGAGCAGCTTATTGCTAAAATGTACTTGAAGAGCCTAAGAGGTATCTACAGCCATAGTACTATATTAATAGAAGTCTTCATTATTAATCCCCAAACAAATGAAAAGCTGATACTTCCATGTTTGATGAAAAATGAAAGAGCTGCTGACTTTTTAATTACTGAATGTCATCTTTCACTGTTTAATATTAGCACATGCATGGCTGGAACACTTAAAATCCATTGACTTAAATGGATGGGAGATAAGACTCTTTTAAATACTGCACTAAAGAAAAGAGGTGAGCACAAAGACTGTAGAAAGATTTGCTCTTTCATCAAAATAAATCACAGCTGCCATTTTCTTTGTGAAATCGTGCCTTTAATCTAGTGCATCTGCCTTCATGCAACCTTTGTTGGGAAATAATGAAAGATGTTTCATGAAAACACTCTGTGTAATACATAGTATGTTTCTTTTACATTTATTTTTTTAAAGAACAAAACACAATCCTTTAAAAAAAAGAAAAGAGAGAGAAAAATGACAAGGAACTTCATCCAAAATAGTGCTTCTTCATATAAAATAAAAACAGCAAAGAAAATAAAAAGGGTTCAGCACACGGCAGAAGTGTTTACTTCAGAATTAAAAAAAAAAAAATCTATCATAGCATTACTCACAAGTTTTTTATTGTTTATTGATAGTCATTTTGAAATAAAGTTTTAAAAAATTTCTGCAAGCATTATTTAGATGATTTGAGAGATAAATAAATAACGGTCTGGAAAAGTTTAAGAGAAAAGTACACTTCTGGGCAAAAATGAAAAATAAACGCCCTTCGGCATGTAATGCACCACTGGCGCTCACTGGCCTGCGATACCTCAAACTTCAGTCAAGAAATGTACTCAGAAAGAAGAAAAGCAAGTGTCTAACCCATGCTCCGTTGCCACTTATACTTCTTGATGGGAATCATTAAAGCAGTTTAATCAGACAAGAATCAAGTGAATTCCTCCTCCTCTTTGTTAGATTTCCCCCTAGTAGTATACTTCTGATATCACCATCTTGTTTCACTCAACATTCAACTAAATGTGGCAATGGGTGTGGAACTTCATGGATATCACTAGATTACTAGAGATCTATAGGATCTCATTAGAAGAGAGAGGATTTGAGGTTATCTTCACTAATCTAACGTTAACGACCGTATAAAGCAGTTAGTAAGCTCTTCTTACCCCAGCACATGCGGGCTCAGAAATGCACAAGATAAATGCAGCCTTTGTTCGGCCTACGTTATTGGTCCTCCACTATACTCAGGAATGTGGGTGGCATGGGCCCCAGTGGCATCTTGTTACAATCTGTAAAATGTTTATGTAATGATTTATGAGCATTACATTATATAGCAGAATAGTTCACTTCCCACAGAGAGGAAGAGAGAAGAAGACAGACAGGAGTACGAGTGCATCAAGTGCAAGGAGTTCATTCAGCTGAGCTGCTCTAACCAACATCAGGGGCACAGTTCAGACCTCAACAACCAATATGTGTCACTCCTAAAAACAACACTAGACCAGAACTGCAAGTCAACATACAAAGTTGACCTGTCTTCCAAGAACTATACTTCTCTAAAGAAAAACAAAAGGTAACATTTTGATTGTTTGTTGCCACATAAAATTCTTTGCTCATTTCAGTTTACAAGGCAGAAGTGGAATGCTTTCATCTCCTCGATGTGTAGGAATGTAGTACATTAAACACAGAGTATATCAAAACACGACCCTGATTTACTGCTAGTCATCTGCTTTTTAGAAACACATTAATTAATAGTTAAATTAAAGCAGAGTGAAGAGTTCAGCAGCCAAGGAGCAGTTGATATTCTCCAGCTGCCATGCCGAGCTCATAAAATCCTAAACTGCTTAACAGTACAAATAAAAATTACAGTACTTGCCATAGCTTAGCCGTATCTTAAGACTTTTGCAGACTTTTTTTTTTTTTTTTTACATTGTTCACTGCTGTAGCAAACGTATTTCTGTGGTAATTTAATTTTCTGCTTAATATCTTAAATCACCGTGAGGGACACAATGTTAGATCAGTACAGTCAGATTAGTACAAGCAATAAAATTATGTTATTTAGCAAAAGTATCTTATTTCACGTCATTTCCTTGAACAGAGGGGAGGACAAGGAAAGCTATCACAAATTTAGTGGGGACTGTACTGTACATTTCACACAAGCATGCAAAAGACATTTACAATCAAGTGCATGAAGCCCCATGATGAGCACATTCATTTAAAAACATGAAGATGGAGAATACTGGAGTGAAAGCCCAAGCTCTGTTCATACTAGAAGTGCAATCAAAGAGAATAAAGCTTTTTAAACTCAAGACAGGAATCTTAAACAATCAATGAGGGGGCAGGCAGATCTTCAATTCCCATCTGAACACACTTCATGTTCATGCAGGAGGACATCGATTTTCTAGCAGTCTTTACTTAACAATACTTTGGAAAATACTGCATGCGTTTTACACTTTGCCAGCATAAAATTGGGTAACTGACATGTGGATTGTGTGACACAAGTTGCTAAGCACTGGAGCCTGCTGTATCATAAGCCATGTTATCTCAGTTCTCTATAAAAACATGACATTACAGTTTCTTCTCCGATATTGCTACAAACAACACGAGGTAAGTAACATAAAAAAAGATAATTTTTGGGTGGAATATTCCTTTAACTAAAATTAGTTTGGTAAACATACCGAGAAGAGATCTCTTTGATAGAGTCTTAAAAGATGTAAGTAGTCTGGCAATGACATCCATACTGTTTTAGGTCAAAAAAAGACATGGGAAGCAATGGCTGACATGGGACATGAGAACTGGTTACACCCCTCAGGGTGTTGTGTTTGAAGCTGTAATATTTTTAATGTCATGTTAGACTGCTTGTGAATCTTTGATACATGACTTTTGGAAAGACCTCAGCATACAAAGTTCAATATGAAATAAATAAACACCAACTAACTGCCTATTCAGAGGCTTTAGTAAAAAACCATGAAGATGGGATGTGATAAAAGATGATTACATTTCTTTAGCTTTATTGTAACAAAGTACTCAGTTCTTTTTCTTTTGTAACTTGCGAGCTATGCATGTTGTATCTGTTACAAATATGGGATAAACAAAACAAAAGTCACATGAAAACGACATACACAAGCAAAAGCATAATACTAAACACAAAAAGACAAAGCTGAAGACCAAGAACCAAGCAAATAGGGTTTTAAAACAGAGTTTTAAAATATCCTTTGGATAACATGGAAATGCTACACCTTCATTGAGCTAATCATTACCTTCTGTTATTGTTGTAAACAAGGATAATATGATCAGTTATAAAATGCTCCATTAACTAACCAATATTTATACAATTATAGCATATCAACATTTGCACCTAATAGTACAAAAAAAAAAAAAAAAATCAGAAAAAGTTCAGCAACCGCTCACAAATTCAGCTGTTTCCATGTTTACCAGAAACAATCCAAAATCTACCATTCTCATGCCTGCATAACCTCAAACAAAGGTGCAGGCATCAGACCTTCAGAGCCATCCACTAACTCAGTAGCACTGCATGGAGGAACACACAAAGGAACAAGAGGAGCACACGGTGGGTGAAGGTGCACAGCCTGTTAAAATGGAAATGGATGTGGCCAGCGTAACAAAACGTCTAGCCGAAGGACACCACAAGACATACAGAGCTGTCTGAAGACACCACAAATGATGGACTACACAAGAAAGAGCACTCACTATTTCATTCAATAGGGAACAATGAGATTTTCTTTCTGATTTCCCCCATTGATTCTGCTAAATAATGAAACAATAGAATTGAATTGTGTATTTATGTGAGTCAACAATTCTTACTTGCATGTACACTAATTGGTATTTCCTAATTTGAGTCTTCAGTGCCACATTTTACGGAATAGTTGCCACACATAAGCACACATTCTAACATCTTTACCACATACATATATTATTTATGAGGGTTAGTGGTTAGTTTAGTTTTCTGACAACTTTTTATAGAGGACAGTTTAAGTATGTAAAAGCTTTCAAAAATCTTTTAGTTCAATTTAGTGAGTAACCCACCTTGGACCCGATAACAAAACACGGAAATTTAAAAATAAATGTTTGAGTATGTTCTTGGAGTCTCAAGGAAGTAACAACACTTGCAAAACAAAAACATTCCAGAAAGAAAGAGAATCACAAAATTAAGTTAGTATTAGTGAGAAATGCCAGACAAGGTACAGAGGAAATCACAGTATTACCGACATGTCATTTATAACATAGAAAGATCAACAATACGATGGAGGAATAATTACATTAAAAAAAAAGTGCAAGAAACTGTTGGACAGGCAGTAAAAATCCTGGAGTTGCACCGTAAGACTGTGGTTTTCAACCTGTGGGGCGGGCCCCCCTAGGGGGGGCGCAAAGTAACAAAAAAGGGGGCGTGAAGATGTGAAAAAAAGAAAACTAGAATCAAAAATATGAAAAAAAACATCTGTTGAAATGAAAACCAATTAATTTAAACTACATTCTGATACTAGAAAAATAAATATAGAGTTATATAAATGTCGATAAAAGTTAAGTAGGTATAATAAAATATGCATCTACATTTCAAAAAAATGTTGGGGGGGCGCGCGATTAAAACTGTTATGAAAACTCAGGTCGCGAATACTTAAAGGTTGAGAAATGGTGGTGTAAGACATTGGAAATGAGATCAGAGCGTGTTCAATAAACACACAGTATCATTACAGAGTCACTCAGAATGCGTGCATGTCAGATGCTGACTAGTTTAAAAATCCAAATGCTACTGAAGTGACATTTTAATTGTCTATATAAGAAAGTTAATGAGATTTCATTCAAGGGTGGTGGCAACCCTTATATGCTGACCTGATGCTCAAATGTTGTTCAGATGATTTACGTCTAAGTGACAGGATGCCAGCTTTTACCCCCAGCATGTATGCGGCTCTTCACCTTCAATGGGAAAAACCGCATTTCAAAGCCACAGCCAGTTTAGGATTGTTGTGCTCATTCCCTTCTAAAACTTTCATACAGGACCACCTATCTCCGTGACTCATGACAATGGAAGGCGCTTTAAACAAACTCCCTCAATGTTAGCGTAACTTTGTAAAGTGTATTTTAGGCCAGGCAAAAAAACAGGTGAGACTTAAACTTGCAAGGCTTAAGATCTGCTACTGACTCTCGCTATCAGCATCTTTGACTTCTGTGACTAGACATGTGAAATGATTCAAAATAATCTTGTTTAATGGTTTAAATAAAATAAATACGATGGACATATAACTCCACATTGTACAGGACAAAGCCAAAAGAGCTCTGCACAAGTGAATATTCCACCACAGCTCTCACTGAAGACACCTGAGGTGTCAGACCTTCAGTGACTGGCGAGAGTTCTTGCAAAAAGCACAATGTCAGTTCTTGGTAGCACTGCTGGGAGGCCTAAGTGACTTTGCAGAGCCCAGTGTACAAACTCCTAGTGTGGCTTTGTGGCCTGCAAGGCAGGCCATGTGGTTTCGAGAGACAGGCTGAAATATAAATAGAACTATAATGAAACCAATGTTCAACTGCTCATAAATTTTACAAAATGAATTTACTTTCAAACAATTTATTTCATCATTATACCACTGGCAGCTTTATAATAGCAGACCTTGTAAGATTTTAGCGCATTTGCTGGTTTAAGGGAAGTTTCTGATGTATTAATTGAACAATCAATGAAAAAATATCATAAAGGAATAACACAAATCCATTACAAAACTCTGAGTGACAGCCAGGAGGACAGATCAAGAGATTAAAATCGGGTATAGACGGTTCGGCCACTGGGGAGTCTGGATTAATTCCACAGCTGAGCTGCTAATGTCTACTTAAAATATTTATTCAGATGTAAGATTTTTAAATCTTTTATTTTTTTAAGAAATAATATTATCCTATGTGTGGAAGAGCTTCGTTTACAGCTCAAAAGGATTCTGTGTAAATAACAGGCAGAAGGATCCTTGCATATCTTTATTCACAGCCAAGCCCATAAAATATGGTAAGACAAACATCTGAGAGTGTCTCAATACTGCAGTGTCTGCTGTGGGCCAACTGAACAGTTAAATGATGGTCTCTGTGTTACAGACTTAAAATAAACTGGCAATTTTACTTTTTGATCATTTTGAACAATACTATAACAGGACTGACAGCTGGAGTAGGTTCAAAGCTCCAAAGCAACATGGATACAAAGCTTCAAGCTGAAATTCTATGGCCGCTGTGAAGAAAGCAGGGTGCACAGAGCATTTTGAAATTTCACCACAAGCACCTTCAGCTGTGCCTTGGCTCTAGCTTTTTATTAAAAATGTTTTGTTGAAAATCCCAGATCCAGACACGGTCAGATAAAATGCAACATTTGCCTGCCAGTGCTAAGCTATAGGTTTTCTTTCCATGGTGCTGTTTTCCATATACTTTCCAAGGGCTTTTTCTGCAGCCACACCACATGTTCAGCCAGGAGGACAGAAATGAAGCTCAAATTGTGGTGGTGGTGGCACTCAAATTGTCTGTTGATTGACAATACAGACAAAATAGTCTGTAAGTGCCCAGTTTTTATTTTGTGTTTTGTATTATTATTATTATGAATTTCCCTTGGGACTAATAAAGTATATATCTATCTATCTATTATTATTATATTGTATTGTATTAGACAGGACATGCAGGTGATGGGTATAACAGAACAAGATGCAGAGGACAGAAAGATATGGAAGAGGTGATCTGCTGTGGTGACCCCTAACGGGAAGAAGAAGAAGATTAGAAGTCAGATGAAAAAGCAGCAGCCTTTTTTCAATGTCTCGTCATATTGCAGAGTTAATACATAAATTTGCTGCCTTTCATTTTCATTTTATGATAATCAATGCCAGTCAATTCCTATGAAAATCCAAGTCCTATGATTCAAAACCCTCATATGAGCTCACCAGCCTCTCCAAAACTAGTTGTGACAATCTTATAAGACGCAAACTGATCACGTCACTACAACTAGATAGTGGTAAGCAGTGATGTTACCAGCTTAACTGAATGTTTCCATTGTTTTTACAGATTTTCATCCTATAGGACAATATAGTTAAGAAATTCACAAAGCTTATAACAAGTACTATCATGAGGCACGTTTCGGAGAAAGAAAGAAAAAAAAAAGTAATAATACATTAAAATGAGAGTCCTTCAAAATGAAATATTATAAACCAAACATAATGATGTACTTTTTGCACTGGCTGAGTAATAAAGGCTCATCAATAACCCTTTTGTTAATTTTAGCTAGTATGGGGGCACAGAGTTTGGCAGCCTCATTTTAATGACACACGGCAACGTTCTCTGCAAATCATTAATGTCTTTGCACAAAGTATTACTAAAATAAAGTTTGAAATTAATAAATGCTAGTAATGAATAATAATATTTATAATACAGATGAGCAAAAATGAAAACATCAAAAAATTTAGATTTGTTTTAGAAAAAATGAAATTTGTGCACTTGAAATGTTTGACTTTTGGGCAGGTGTTTGTCAGCACACTTTTGACAGCCCTCCTTAAACCAACTGTTAGTCTCGTTTACTGTCAATGCTGTCAAAAATCAAACTACTTCATTAATCTTTGGTTACATAATTGCTACAAGTTCTCACTTTTTTTTCCTACTTTCTTTTTTAGTTTATTTATATAATGGGGAAAGGAAACTTGCATGATTTTATTTGCACAAAAACGTTTGATGCACACAATGCACAGACACACCGCACAAGGTCAAACAGTAGTTATTATTAAATTAATAACTGGGAGGTAATTTAGGAAACAATCGTCAGGCAAAAGCAATCTTTAAATCAAACATGGCTGGGTTCAATTCAGAATCAAGATAAACAATATTTGCATTAAAGTCAAATGATCATAACCTGCATGGAAAAAGGAGGACATATTTTTTTTATGAGATGATAAAATGCAAACAACACCGACAGCAATAATTACTAGAAGTGAGGAACAATAATTACTTTTCTTTCCCACAGATCTCCCTTATGTGTCCATGTGTCGAGTACAACTCCCACTAAATGCTATTATTGACTGGGAAACGGAACGTAAAGAGAGCATCAGTGCCTAGGAGATGTACAGCAGGATACACATTACAGACGAGAAGGCATCATCTTTGCCAGACCGAGAACGAAACGATTGGTTTTTATTCATGCGTATACTGTATTAACTAAAAGAAAAGTAACAAAACACAAGGGCATCTTGACGCTCGCAGTTAAAATACAGCTGCTAAGCCTCAAATATCTAATGTGCTCCTGTTGAGTACGTTGTATTTACATCATTATGACACATGATGGTAACTACTTCTGCTGTTTGATCATTTTTCATTAGGGTTTTGCTGACACTGAAAAAGGAATGAATAATTATTTAACAGCTTCATATAAATCTATGTTACATTTTGGCAGAAAAAAAGAACTTTATGCTTTGCCAAAAAAGAAAGCAGCAGAAATATTATTAATGTACTGTATTCATAACAAAGATTTCTGTAAGCCATCCTCAACAACTCAACAGAAGCAAGAACTGGTAATTTATAATGCCTAAATTTGTAGACATTAGTTAGAACTGAATAACTGAAGAATATTACTAAGTTAATAAAATCTCTTCAGCACTTGTCCTTGTCCTATGTTTGTGGTTCCAAAATATTTAAGAATCAATAGAATATGAACATGATTATGATTATGGCACAGAATTATAGTAATTACAAACCACACGTAAAATAGTATGTCACTGTGATGTATGCTTTAAAGAGGTAAGCAAATATATATTTTAATATAATAACACACACACTTTTATATACAGACAAATACAAACGTACATACATACAGATTACTGGTCAAAAGTTTTAGAACTCCTTAATATTTCCAATTTTTCTTCATATTTAATCAGTTTAAATGCAATGAGTGACCTAAAATAGTGAAAGAGGTGAACTGCCAGGGGTTTAAATGTAAAGTTCAGGTTAGCAAAAACGAAAAAAAAGGAAATTTCAGAATATTACAAATGGGCCTCTTTAGGGAACAACTAATAGATTACAACCTACAGATGTTTTGCAGCAATTAAAGTAAACTAGGCCTTGCAAGGTGAAGCAAACAATTTTCACAGGTGTCCAAACTTATGTTGATTACTTAAAAACCCTCAGTCTGTCTTAAAACAGATTTGGTACAGACTGTACTACACCCTACTACTTACACAATACCATATTGTAGAAAGTTGTATATTCCAGTGATAATGGCAAGTAACAGCAATTAAGAAATTAAATGAGAGACAGCATTATTACCCTTAGTAGGCATTTCATTTAGAGAAACTACAAAAAAATCAAAGTGTCAGCGAGTCCAGTGGTGTCCTATACAATCCACAGGCAGCTGGAAACTGACAGGAAGAGATCTGGCAGAGGCAAAGTCACAACCAAATCAGAAGAAACGTTTCTGAGCGTCACCAGCTTGTCCAGCCTTTCACCTTTTTCTCTTCATCAAACCAGCTGGACACAGCTGGAGGAGACAGCCCCCTGCCACAAACAAGAATCTTGCCCTTGTACCTGTTGTACATGAAGCTCTTGTTCTGGTGATTTACTGCCTTCCTCTGTCTTAAGAGCGGCTTGTTTTAAGATGTTAAATCAGCTTTAAAAGTGAAGATGACATTTGTCTCTTATGGTTGTGTTGTCTATATTGTGTGCACATTTGAGCCAGTAATAGGTTGCAAAATAAACCTTTTCTTAGGGAGGGTGTGCCCCTGCTAAATTACACGGCCAGGTTAACCTTCCTTATTATTCTTTGTATATGTGATGTATTGAACTAGTGCTACTATTGCTGCTGTTTATGCTTTTGTAAAACTGACTCGTTAAGTCCTGCTGAATTAACGTTCAACCCATCATAATGAAAAAAAGATCCAACCACTCATTCCATTAAAACCTCTGACATTCAAGCACAACCTTTTACTAGCTGCTGCAGCATGACTTGTCACCTCTTGGCTCATTTTATTATGAAAGAAAGTTCAACCTTATTGTGTGACGACGAGTGCATAGTCGCTGAGCTGTGATACTTCACCTAAAGGTTAATGGCAGAAATATATATTAGTGTATTCAACATTAATTTCATTCTCAGGCTTTGATTTTTGCTATGCTCTATAAACATTTGGTCCTTACCCATCTGTATATATGCGGTGGTCCAGATCTAATTATGCAATTCTCATTACGCTGTAACATATTAAGTTTATTACATAGAAAATCACCCGAAAAATCCTGGACCATCGAGAAGTGTGAAAACTGACAACATGAAGAATCGTCTTCATGCCGAACTGGAATCGTCCCCGCATAAATCAAAGTCATCCAGACGATCTGGAGCTGCATAATTAGATCTGGACCACCCTGTAGTTGTTAACCTGTGAAATGACAAATTCCACAACATAATGGGCTAACCTTAACTATAGCTCTGACAGAGGAATCTCAAAAAAGTGTTCAAATTAGTGGTGTCGGCAGAAGATCACATTCTAACATGTACTACTTGAACGAGGTGTATTGGAGATGGAGTGGCCTTTCAAACACAAGCTGTATGTAACTCACTGTGTAAATATTAAACAATTGCTCTGTACAGCTCTACATTTGGAGCACTGCAAAATACATTATAAAGGATATCATTCCCTAATAACCTTACTCTGAAATGTCACAGACAGTGCGGTAACCTCTAGAATGTCAAACTGCCATGTTTTACCATCACTTGCCCCACGTGTTTTGTGTGCTTGAGGTTCTCAGACACACATGTGGACAACAGCAGTCATCTTTGATGTGGTGCTCTGTGGACAAAGGAGGAATACACAAGCAAATGGGAGACAAGCAGAGGCGTGGTCAAAAGAAGTTCAATTTATTGTAAAAGTGATTATAAAAAAAGAAAAACAAAGTTATCTGTCATTAAACAAACAAAAGAGTCAGAAGTATGACACACGTTAAACAGTAAGACAACTAAGAATGAGAATAATAAGTTCAACATTACTTACATAAATACTTAATTAAGAACAGAATTTTTAAGACTGGGTAACTTTCTTAGCAAAGTTTTTAAGATAAAGATTCATATATAGCAAATAAATCAAAGAAATGTACTAATGATATTAAAAATAAGGCAGAGAGCAGATAAGGAGGTAGTATAAAAAATACTGCAATCAAAAAAAATCAATAACTCAAAATAGGCAGAGACATGCAAATATTGCACGTAATCTAATATTTGACAAGAGAAATGTGCTTGAAACACTTAACTGGATCATTAATTAAAATTACAAATGGGAGGAGAAGGAGGACCACAAGAACAAACGTATTTATCAAGAGAAAACGCTATCCTTAATTCAAAGAAAATGATGGCGTTGTTGCCTTATAGAACTCAAAAACCATTCAGACAATATTCAGATACAACACTATCAGACTGTTAGAATGTGTCCTAAAAATGGCGGAACCAGGATCAAGCACAGGTTTGCTCATATGTCTCGTAAACCTGTCAGAATGATCTTGGATTGCTCTCTGTGACTGTGAAGAATATTTTAAAATAGTCCATCCATGTGGACTAATGGCCATACGGCACCACAACAAACTAAAGCCATCTCACTCTTAGTGCTGTGTAGAGAAGAGCTGGTGGAACTTCAGGTGCTTTATATTCTTAAAGTTACTAGCGTAGCAACTCCAGGAGATGTTTAGATGCACTAGAGAATGTCTTCATGTTTGCAACAGGCAGGTAAGAGTGGTGTGGATATTCTGCAGTCATATAATGCAGTTCTGAGTTTGGTGACCCCTGATACCTTGAGCCTTGCTGTAAATCAAATCAACAGCCAATCACTAAATAGAGAAACTTGAACTAAAAGGCTGCAAGCTTTCCAGGGCAGTCAAGATGTGTTTTTGTTTTTTTTAACTCCCGTCTGTATTGTTACAGCTAACGTTAGGTGGAACATCAATGTTTTTACTGCTTTCCTCTTGCAGAGTGAAAGTGAAGCACTATGTTGGATGGGATGGAAGAATCATATTTTTATACAACACATAAAGCAGCGTAAAAGCACTTGAAGATACTCTGACAAATACTAGTTGCTTATTTAGTTTAAAAAAGAATTACATAAGCACAATACAAACAAAAAAGCACTGGTATGCCGACACTGTATGTTGTTTTCTCTCTTGGTCTTGGCTGATTCTTTAATGGATTACATTTAAGACCAAAAAAGTCACAGCCAAAGCAATTCTGAGTGACTTTGTCATCATTTAAATCAGCCAACGGCAGTCGTTCTCTGCACGTCACCCTAGCAGGAAACAAGCATTTTCTTTAATTGAGTCTTATTTATTAAATTACTCTGCTTGAGCATCCAATTACTTTTAAAAGGACAAGCAGCTGCTTCTTCTACCCCTGACGTTTGCACTTTGCATGAAAGCCACCAGTCAGACTTATCTACACTGAGATGTAACCAAACAGCATCTGCAAAAGGCAAATAAATCTTTATGCAGGATACTGTTAAGGTGTACAGAGCTGATGTTATCTTTGGATCGTGTATTAGTCACTATCATATCTAAGGGTTTGCATTGCTTTAGGTACACCCCACGCCATCACTGACATTCAGTGTGATGCGCTTCACCCAAATCAGCATCACCTCGACTGTACCTCATCTGTTTGACTCTGATGTAGGTCTGTTTTAATAGAAGCGTCCATAATTAGTTCAATTGCTCCTGAACCTTTCTCTCCTAAACTAGGAACACGTGTTGGAGAGATCCTCTTCTCAAAGCTGCCCATTGAATTTCACGGTCAAGGACTGCGTGAGGATTTCATGTCAGTGCCCTCATAGTTAAGGAGCTTCCACATCCTTTTTATTACTCTGAATACGTAAAACCATTCTGATTTTATAACTGTAGGCTTCATTTAATGAGGTAGACAGGAGAATAAACAGAGGGTGAGTAAACCATCTAAACAAAATATGCTTTACTTGTACAAACAAGGCACAAGAAAACCAAAACTTGGAAATATACAGGAAATATACAATACGCTTTTTCAGGGTAATGCTGAAATACACCATTGGACTAATCAAAAAGTAGAAAAACTATGATAATGTTGTATCCTAGAACCTAACAAACAGCACCACATTTGAAGTATAAATAAAAACTGACAAAAAACCAACATGCAAGCCATAAGGTCAAGCCACTGAGCACAATGAAATCTCACTGGTCGCCACTATAAAGCACGTATGACGAGTACCCAGTGGCACTGCTGCAAAAATAGCTCCTAAAATGTGACCATAACATCATTTAAATCATAACAAATGATGAAAAAACATGATTAAACTTCATAAGCTGTACGTTTCAGCTCTGAAGATAGCGAATGAAACACTTTGCCATCCTTATATTTACAATATGGCACCTTTCATTTGACATGGATCATGCATGAAATATCACTACTAGAGGTTGTGACATACACGATAGCTGAAAGCCATATTGTCTTAAAATCACAGAATGTTACCTGCTTTAAAACACAGAAAGGTTGTAAAATAAACTACTGATCAGAACACAGCAAGGCATGGAAATCAAAAGTAGTAATATTCACTAGGGAAGCATCTGTTGTTTCTCATGGTGAGCCAGCTTCAGGGCCTTAGTGAAAGGTGTCTCTTAAAAACTGTTTAGTTCTAAAGTAAGTAGCTGCTCACAAAACAAAGGTATTTCCAAGAAATGTGACTGCCATTGCTTAAAAATACATTGTCTTTATTTTTCTTTATTGTATTGATTTTATTGTAATCATTCCGTACAAATAGATCAATTTTAACAAGAAATAGGATTGAAAACAAATCAACCCCCACCCCGAGAAATAATAAAAATACATTCTCTTAAATAAGAATGCAAAAACTCTGAACATAAATAAAGAGCAATAAAGAAACAAGTTTAATGTCGGTGTGCTGTCTATTAAAGGGATATACTTTATGCTCTCTACCAGGACTGCTGCGTTTCCCTAAACCAACGAAAATGTGAGTAACACTCAAGAATGATTTAGAAGAAGCAACTAATCTGACAAACAAGAAAGCAAAACTGTCCGACACCATTCTAAAATATACTGGGCAGTAATGATTTTATGAATCAAAGTGCTTATCAGGGAGACAAAAAGTGAAGACAATAAGCATGCCATATTGAAGACTTGGACCTTGTTTTATATAGATAAAATTATATTGAATAGAACAAAATGGTTATTTAAAATCACAAAGTCCTAGCAGAGCAGAGGATGGGCAGTGTAAAAACAGCAAAATCTAATGCAAGGAATGAGACTTGAAATTTTGGAAAATTGAGAAAACAGAAGGCAAGTCACAGCTATTTTATTAGGGTATGACCAGAATGAAATGTGCAATAAAAACAAAATATTACAGAAGGAGCTAAGGATTATAAGTGTGTGTGAGATCAGATTTTTATCAATTAAATAAAAAAGAGCACATCAGATATTGACAAAAAGATAAAAGATCAGCAAGTACAACTACCCATGATTAGTGATATTATTATTACTATTATTAATTACATTTATATAGTACTTTTATAATCTACTCAAAGTGCTTTTACATGGAGAGTGCAGCACCAGTGTGTAGCGCCCACCTGGATAATGCAGCAGCACAGGGCTAAGAGTGAGACAGCTTTAGTGTGTCGTGGTGCCGTATGGCCATTAGTCTACATGTATGGACTATTTTAAAATATTCTTCACAGTCACAGAGAGCAATCCAAAATCATTCTGACAGGTTTACGAGACATATGAGCAAAACTGTGCTTGATTTTGGTTCCCCCATTTTTAGGACATATTCTAACAGTGTGATAGTGTTGTATCTGAACGTACAAATTTGACAGCTAAGGCAAAATTTGCCAGGTTTTTCCTTTATTTGGAGGGGGAACTGAGCGATCAGCTGTGTGGTTTGCAGTCCACTGCTACTTGGCCACATGTCCTGTCTAGAATAAAATTTTCTAATTACTAATTGAGTGGCGATATGTCACACATTGATTAGTACATCCAAGTTAGTATTTTTCTGTACATGTGACAATAACGACAATGCTGGCATGGCAGGTTTATTACAAATCACTAAAGATAGATGTAAATAAAGTCTCCTTCACAAACACACACTTCATCATGATGGGCCTGCCATGCCTTCAGTCTGTTATGAGAAGTTTCATTTTCACATGACAGTCCTGTTCCATAAAGCACACACTACAGTCCTTAATGCTGTAGGGATCTGTTCTCTGGCTCCGGGCTGACAGCTTTGAAAAGGCTCATGTTTCTTGTTAGAGGGTCATTTTACTTCTTTGTTGTGGCTACATTAACTGCACCCATCAAAAACTGTTCAAACACATCAATCACATCAGTTCATGGAAGCCTATTCTAGTGCTGATTTTTATGGCTTTATGTTGTGTTATGTTTTTGTTAATCTCAGTTTTGCTCCTAGCTAAATTTGTGTGCCATTTAAGAACTTCAATCAGATTTGATGTAAAATACAGTTGCTTGAAGACATTGTGCTTTAAGAATTGCTTTTATCACTTATTTAGTTTCAGTTTTGTCAGCAAACATACAGTAAAAAGAAATCATGCTCAACATCAAAATGTGCCTAGTTAAGTGGCTTTGATCAAAGCTTCTCCCAAACAATTAGTTTTAGACATTTGAGGAAAACAATTTATTATAGAGATTTCTTCTGGCTGCTTCATTCACAGACTTATCATCTAACAACAATGCTTAACTGTTAAGCCTTTCCAAAATCAGTAATGACACCAGCTTGCAGCTCCTTGATAAACAGCATTCATAAAAGCATGCTAGCACATCATACACCAAAGATTTACAAACAAGACAAATATTCAGGGAAGTCACGACTAGTTAATAGGCTGTATACGTCCAGCTGTTATGCCAATAGCTTTTTCATTTGCTGTATGAGCACTGTGATTTAGTGTTGTGCAATCAACTGCAACCACATCACGGTTGGATTACTTTATACTCTTGCTACCTTGTTATCAGCCTTTGTTTTGACGTTTTACATTTATGCAACACCTTATTTAAAGTTGATATCTGCTGTTTTCTGCGTCCAATTACTTTACTTATTTTTTGCATCAGGATTTGGTGAATAGCATTTTAGGGATTTAAGTATTAGATGTGTGATTTTTGTTTTGTGGTTTCACTATCGTGTTTTCATGTTTCCGGTAATCAGACCCTACACGTTAACAAACATTCTTTGTCCAGTAATTTGTAACACTTTCCATTTCCTGGTTAACAGCTCCTCTGCCCAGAAGTCAAGGCAATAAGATATTAAGTAAGCATAGCTGACATTCAATGTTCACTCTTTAACTTTCACACCCAAAAACTTAAACTAACCAAAGAAATTTTGTCCCTGCAATGGATTGTTAATCCTCTGCTATGGCATTGTTTTCTAAAACTTCACACATTTAACATTTATCAACAGAATCATAAAATACCCTGTCTATTTGCTTTTTTCCCCCAATTGGACACGACATTAATCTTTTTCCCTTTTTGTGTATTAGAGGTACTCACAAATTACTACTTCAGTTAGAGCCAATGTCAAATTGTCTATTTTCACCAATACATTTTTAAAAGGCTTTATCCCTTTTTACCTAACAGAACTTAAAGGTAAACATACTTCACAGGGCACATTATGATCAGAAGATGCCACTCACTTCTTTTCACCTTCTCTTTATTTGGTGTCACAGGTGGAGCTGAACAAGTGATAATATGATCAATGTGCCATTTTATCTAATTGAATAAATTACAATACAGTATATGAATTGTGCTGCTATTTGTTCTCTTTATCTTTTGTTCTCTTTTTTGTTTTGCCTTATACAATTTCCTTGTATTAGGAATTTGTTAGTTTTCACATAACCCTTGGGGTCAGAGCGGAGGGTCAGCCATTGTACAGCACTCCTGGAGCAATTGCAGATTAAGGGTCTTGCTGAAGGGCTCAGCAGAGTAGGATCTCTTTTGGCAGTAACAGGGAATTGAACTGGCAACCTTCTGGATACCGGCACAGATCCTTGGCCTCAGAGCGACCATTTTGTCCTAAATCAATTTTCTAAATCAATAAATCTATAAAATTTCATTCCTAGCCCTTGTTCTTAGACCTTTATTCACTGCTGGAGGTCTTCTAACATTTTACACCACTCTTTGCCAAACCAACTCAATCCAGCCCCAGCCATTTTATCTACTGAAACGTTTTCCCCCAGTTTCATGTCTATTTGGTTTTCACACTACATTCCCAGCATGCACTTTAAGTCTTAACAGTCCATATGTTTTACTTGAGGCTTTTACTTAATATTCTTTTCACAGATGCACTAATTACATCATATCTAGCTTATTATCTCACTTACTCTGCCAGATGTTGATGTTAATGATGGATCTCACTGGTAACTGTCTTCAATCATTGCTTGCTATGCTACATCAGTGGTCCTCATGCTTTATTCTTCCAATATCCCCCTGGGTACCATAAGAATATGTGAGGGCTGCCCAACACCAGCCATGCTATTGACAGAGGTGCTTATTTTTGAATTTACATTCATCAGTCAAAGCATATTTGCTGCTAGTGCACAGCATGTGCCTTTTTAAAAATTAACACTCTATTAAAAGAGCATTTCAAAAACAGCTTGATTTATTAATTAAAAATATTTTACTAGTGCCTGAATATCTTAATCATAACATAAAATAAGTAGCCATTTTTAAGAATAGATAATAACCATTAATTAGGAAAAACACAGAATCTGTCACTACAGACATCTTTGATAACCATAAAAGCAGAGTGACAGCAGCGCCCGTCTGAGGTCGAGCTATCCTCTCCTTCGTATGGCTGTATATTGTTGTGGACTGGCAGCACGGTTTGCACTACTCAGCTGGGAACACACGACTGCTGGCTCAGAAGCACTCTCCGTACAGCGTGAGCTAAGAGGAGAACTCCTTTCCTTAGCCAAGCAGCTCCCACTTCTGAAGACTGCGAGTGGAGTTCTCTCTGGTGGCGTCTATCTCTCAGCCCTCACCTTCTTCTACACAACACAGACTGTCTCATCTTTGCAATCATGCTAAAACACTAAATTGTTACTCCTTATGGCAATGAGGTATGTCACCTTTTCACTTTTTCTTTTTCCCATTTCAACTACTGGTGAGTAGCTGCCATGCTCTGTGCAGGACAGATAAACATTACCAAACACTAAACCACAAATTGCTGTGCATGTGTATGGGCTATATCTAGTCTCTATCTGAACAAGATTGAGATGTACCTTAATGCCAGGTGCAAATGTAACACGGCCAAACTATACACAGATACGGTTTATGTATGAAAGGCCCTATAATGAGAGAAAACTATCATTGTGGGCCATAAGTAACATGTTCTGAATACTGCTGAAGCAGGTTGTTTTAAATAGGTCCCTAAGATTGACAGCTTCGCTGTAGCTTGATTTTCAATGATTTAAGTAATCCACTGCTATTTCTATTTTATAATTATTTTCACTCTCTCTTGCGGTCCTCTGGACTAGGTGATAACAATACATTTTAAAGGTAAAAATCAGTGTTGTTTACATTTAAAATGCAAATTTAAAAGATTTTGTTTACTCCCAAGTAGGGCGTCCAACACCCAAATGTAACTGTACTATGCAGATTGTTCAGTGACTTGATCTTCACTTCAGTAGCTGAATATACCAAACTCTAAGAAACACCAATAGATCATCCTGCTAATGCTTCACATTAAATCAAAAACCTCAGCCACATATAACACATGAATGTTTAAATTAGGAGAAAAAGAAACACATGATAAAGTTATATCAAAACAAATTCAAAAAAAGCAGGCAGTGTTTCCCAGAAAAACAAGCAAAGCTAAAGTCTGGTGTGTCTGAGGTCAAGGAGGGATTGTGTTTCCAAGGCTGATGGTGCTGATTTAAGGCTCTGTGCTACTCCAGGAGCTTGGTAAACATGTACTTGGGGCCCATTAGTCACACAACCCAAAATAAACAGGATGGGCAGCTTTACCGCCGCTCTCCTGTCAGTTGCAGAGGCTGACCTGCCGAGCTGGCAGCTCCAAATTCTTAAACATGAAAAGGCAAAAAACAGACCTTGTATAAGTGAGTTCTCATATGAACTTTATTTTTTGCTATGATTACATTCATTAGAGCTCTACCAAAAACACGATGTTCCAGACCAGATAGCTTTCAACATTTTATAATAATTGAGTGTTATATTAGATTGGTCCATTCCAACTTTGCTGCTCTACTAAAAGATTCAGCTTATAATTTTATAGTCATTTTACAGAAGACAATCTTGAACTGTCAAATTTAGTTCTAGATGCAACTATATAGAGAAGAGCAAGACATTAGCAATGACAAGAATGATTAAAAATGGGTGCAAATCCAGATTGTGCTTATATACGGGAGTAGACAACACTAGTAACTGATTCTATGTTTCCGCAGCTTAGAATATTTTCTAACATTCAGTACACTAAGCTGCCTTCCAACCATGACTCCATGTTCATTGTCTTAGAAATGTGTGCACAGCGGACTTCAACTTTAAAAGAATACTCCACCCAAAAATGATACGTTTTTTCATATCTTACTTAACCCAGGTAGCTCGTATTGATGACCAAGAAAATATCTGAGTAGGCTTTCAGTCATAATAGTGTTTCTGATACCACTGGCATTTATGGTGACTAATATTGGACAATAAGAACAATATAAAAATGTCTAGATGAAAACCCATAAGTCAAGTCATCCAGTTGTATCGTCACAATATTTCTACTAAAATATTGTTAGATAAATCACTTCCAGAAAGCGCTCTCATAAACTAAAATGGAACATTCGCCTGATAATTTGAATTGAATACCCACACCTCCCTCATTCACTGGTCTTGAGTCCAGCCTGGTAACAACTTATTCATTGGCAAACATTGAGTTTCACGTGATATCAACTGTGCAAAGTTCACTGAGATGTGTGCACAACTGCAGACTACACGTTAAAGAAATGTAAGCAAAATAATTATCATGACATTATCAGGCTTCTGTAAATATATCTGAGATGCGTCAAAAAGGTCGATTCACCTGTGCAGTTTCACAGCCGCTAAATAATCCTGAGGTACTCCAGTTGTGGCTCACTATGTTGAATATAAATGTAATGATGGGTGGGAGGCCAGCCTACAAATCAAATGCTCGGTTGTGTCTTGAGTGCTTTCTGCTTATGTTCAGGAGAGTGTTCTCTGATGCGACTTAGTAAAAATAAATGCATTTGGAATGTTGTGAGCATACAGCTATATGACTTGACACGCAGCTTACCAGAAATGTTGGATTTTTTCCATGGACATTTTATATTGTTTGCTCTTGTCCAAAGTTGGTCACACAAGACTTCTGTTTGATCAGAAACTTTTTTTGTCTTTGTTCTGTGGTAGATCGTGAGATAAAAATTTTATTGGGCATTCATTAAAAACTCCAAAAGGTACATAACACATAAAAATATCACTTTTGGTATTAATATGGAGATTAGAACACTCTAGACGAGAACAGGCCATTCAGCCCAACAAAGCTTGCCAGTCCTATCCAATTATTTCCTCCAAGAAAACATCAAGTCGAGTTTTGAAAGTCCCTAACGTCTTACTGTCTACCACACTACTTGGTAGTTTATTCCAAGTGTCTACCGTTCTTTGTGTAAAGAAAAACTTCCTAATGTTTGTGCGAAATTTACCCTTAACAAGTTTCCAACTGTGTCCCCGCGTTCTTGATTAACTCATTTTAAAATACAAGTCTCGATCCACTGTACTAATTCCCTTCATAATCTTAAACACTTCAATCATGTCACCTCTTAATCTTCTTTTGCTTAAACTGTAAAGGCTTAGCTCTTTTAATCTTTCCTCATAATTCAACCCCTGTAGCCCTGGAATCAGCCTAGTCGCTCTTCTCTGGACCTTATCTAGAGCTGCTATGTCCTTTTTGTAGCCTGGAGACCAAAACTGCACACAGTACTGAAGATGAGGCCTCACCAGTGCATTATAAAGGTTGAGCATAACCTCCTTAGACTTGTACTCCACACATCGTGCTATATAACCTAACATTCTGTTAGCCTTCTTAATGGCTTCTGAACACTGTCGGGAAGTTGATAGCTTAGAGTCCACTATGACTCCTAAATCCTTCTCATAAGGTGTACTCTCGATTTTCCGACTGTCCATTGTGTATTCAAACCTAATATTTTTACTTCCTATGTGTAATACTTTACATTTACTGACATTAAATTTCATCTACCACAAATCTGCCCAAGCTTGTATGCTATCCAAGTCCTTCTGTAATGATATAACGGATTCCAAATTATCTGCTAATCCACCTATCCTGGTATCATCTGCAAACTTAACCTGCTTTTTTGGGTGGAGAAATCCTTTAATACTGTTCGTGTATTTATTTATACACACACAACATGTTTAGCATGTGCTAATGCTTCAATCAATCTTTAATTCATATCCTCCATCAAGCTTTTCTGGTAGGATCAAAATGATATACTCATCTTACTATGTCACCTAATTCAAAATGTTTGTGTAGTATATTGTGACTTGTAATACTCTTGTCAAGTGACTTAGGGATGGCAGTTTCTCTGAAAACAGTAACATAAAAACATTGTTGCTCATTTTGTTATGTGTGGCTAAAAAGTCCTCCTTGCTCAAATGTTACTGAAGGGCTTTTAGAAGGCAAGAAACCATAACTATATTCATGCATGTTATTTTTTTTTTCTTTTTACACTCCAGCCAAATATAAGCAAGGCTGCTGACAGGGAGGAGTGAAATAATAAATAGGCAACTCCCATGACAGGCTGTGTTTCTATAAATATATACACTATACCTCAGGCTAACCAGTGAGTGGCAGAAATCCTGTCAAGGCAATTTCAGCAGCTTCAGACTTCTTTGAAAATGTCCACAAAAGGTACAGTACAGTTAAACAGCACTTTAATTAAGCAGGAATATAAAAGCCAAGGGCAGTCCAACAGGCAAGGGAATAAAAAAGCTCCCTGAGTTTAGGAGGCTCTATGGCTGTTAGGGTCAGTGTTTGAAGCCTATAGGGAAAATTGAAAAAAACCTAATTGGAAGGCACATGAACTGTGGAGAACATGGAGGATTATGGTACCACCAATGCAGAGTGAGATATAGACAGAAACATTATTCACAAAATGATTTAGAAACTTTCAGGAAGAATGGGGGAGAAGAAATCACATGTTGCTGGAGGTTAGTAATATATATCTCTCACAAAAGTGAGTACAACCCTCACATTTTTGTAAACATTTTACTATATCTTTTCATGGGACAACACTGAAGATATGACCCTTTGGTACAATGTACAGTAGTCCGTGTACAGCTTGTAAACAGCGTAAATTTGCTGTCCCCTCAAAATAACTCAACAAGCTGTTATACGAGCTGTACATGGACTACTTTACATTGTACCAAAGTGTCATATCTTCAGTGTTGTCCCATGAAAAGATATAGTAAAATGTTTACAAAAATGTGAGGGTTGTACTCGTATATACTAGCCACGCCCTGCGGCTTCGCCCACGTATTAGCGAAACAGTACAGTGAGGAGGCCCCGCCCAGCTCTCTATTCCTGACGTCATGCTTCCCCCTCCGCTCGGCCCGCAGCCTCTATCTTGGATTAGTGTGAATATGTCGCTCCTGCAAGCAAACTATGATTCTTCTATGAGAGAAGTCGCAAAATCAACCAGAATGTTCAAGCAAATTATATAAAAAAAAAAAGATCTAAGTCCGTTAAGTAGTTCTATAATTTGCTAATTAAGCAAAGTTAAGGTTACGCCCCAAGGCTGAAGCGTGAGTGAGGAGGGCCTCGCCTCCCTACCCACAGCCCGATGAGTCTCTCTCAGATTCGCGCTATCAGTACCACAAGCGAACTATAATACTTAGCGAGATGAGAAAGTCACAAAAATCAACAGAATTTTCAAGCAAATTATAGAAAAAAAAAAAACAGATCTATATCAGTTCTCTCGTGAAAAGTGGACAGTGTAAAAAAACTATAAGAAATTTTGCACTTGGACCACGAAATTTTTAAAACCGTTTCTTAGTGAATACCTATGCGACAAGGGTAACCTACATTACAAATTTCAAGTCCCAAGTCCTCAAGGTTCGGGAGATTTTGTGCTGAGTGAGTCAGTGATACTGTATTTGGCTTTTATATATATATATATATATATATATATATCGTGACCAATAAATCAGGAGTACATGCGAAAATGAGCAGTATGAAAAACATTTTCACTTTACCTAAAAGATTCTGTGGTCGCACTGAAGGTTAAGTATCTGAAAATTCAAACAAGTGATGCATGCTAAATAATATCGCTTATTCTGGTTGATGAGAATGAGAAGCCCAAATGAGACTCTGGACGCACAGTTCAAAAATAATACAAGATAAGTTTCTACATTCTAGCAGTAAGACAAACCCAAAAAAAAGAAGCATTAATAAACTGTATTTATTAATCAAACAGGAGAAGAAAACACAAATGTTCAAAAGAGCAAAAAAACAAGATCTGCATAAAATACCATCCAAAGCAAACAAGTTGAAACTGAGATCCAAGAACAGAAATTCAGACAGAGAGTTAACTGACTGATTACTGTTCTTGAATGAATTATCTGAACTGCTAAAGGACTTGCTTACCACCCTCAATTTAGGGGTTGAGAGTGGTCCCTTAGTAGTGACATAAGGGTGGTCCAGCCTCATAGTGTTCTGTCCACAAAACATAAGGAACATAAGATAATATGTCAATTATTACATATATACATATATATACTAAATAATAATGAAACAGAATATTAACAAAAATTACAGACACATAAAAAATACTTCAAAGTAGGGAATGATACAAAAAAGAAAAATACACACAAGCCAGGGGAAAAACCGGTCTATAATGTAACAAACACAGTTCACGTCAATGTTAGCACTGGCTTGAAACACTGAAATGAAGTCAATAATATGACAAACGTGCAGCCTTCACAATAAGAACTGTTAAACATGCATTTTAAAGGTGTGTGCATTAGCACTAAACTGGGACATAACTGCAAGTGACAATACTAACCCTATAAACCAATAAACATACTTCATCCAACGTTGGTTCTCAACTTGTTATCCAATGGCTGCCCACTGGTCACTGTAAACATACTTTTGTCCACCCCTGGTCTAAACCTGTTAGAAAATGAACACACACATGCCTGGATATTCCACGCGCACCCAAGCTCTGAATGCGTTTAAGGGATGGAACGCCTCCATGCTACTGAGCAGTGATTGTTAAAATGACAATCTGCCTGCCCTCTTCAGAGATATTGTGGTGATTGTGGTGGGAGCAACACTTTACAGGCCTTAAAAGATACAACCCTACTTTTTAAAAAATTCTTTTTTTTTTTTTTTTTTTTTTAAAAAAACTAGGGGGCTTCGCCCCCTGCTCACTTCGCTCACCAACCCCTGTGTTTAGTTAATCGGATATACAATTTTAATTTTTTTCTTCTTTGGAATTGTTTCGATTTCATTAATTGCACTTTTACTTTAAAGCTTCATTAAAAATAATATTTTTTGGCGACACATTGTGACAATGCAACTTATATCTGCCCGTGAGTGAATATTGTTTGTTTCTCTAATAAATAATCCGACTTTTTCTAATGTTTGTCCCTGTGATTTATTGATTGTCATTGCAAAAGCTATTCTCACAGTAAACTGTTAAATTTTTAATACGAATGGCATATCACGATCTCCTTTGGTGTCTAATGTTATTAACGGAATATATACATTACCTTTCTTTTTGCCTGTTAAAATTTGCATCGCTTCTCCGTGATCATCAATATACAGTACACCTGACCGAATTGTATATTCTTTGAAATTCAACTTGTTGTTGCTTTAACTGTTGCAGGACCACAGATTCTCATAGCGTATGGTCTATTATTGTGTAAATCCACGTTTTGTGCATAAGAATGATGTGAATGCAAAAAGACTCTACTCTTTGCCTTTTATTTCTGACCTCGATTTGTCCTGCTCTTTTTTCAATTACACCTGTTTCTGATGGTTAATCACCTTTTGTTTTGCGGTAATGCGATCTTTTCTATCTTTTTTTTTGATACTGTAACGACTGACATGATAAAGTGTCACAAAAGTTTTACTTGAACAATCGCTGACTTCATAACCCCAAACACAACTTTCTAGCACCCTTGCCCCCCCTTACCGTATCAATTAATACCCCGCTATCAGTCTTTCGTACTCGGCCCTCCCTTATTCGGACCGAACAGTCACTTAAAACCAGAAAGGCGGCAACCTGGCTGGGACGCTACAATACTTTACAATGTTACCGATTTCATAATCTATCTGCGTTTTTTTTTCTCTCCAACGCCTTTGGGTGTCTATTCTCCGTATTGTCCTTATACGCTTTATATGTGTTGAAAGCACATGATGTGTGTGCACTACGTGCTTTTACACGACTGGTCATTTTTTGATACATGTACTCTTGTATGATATCTGTTTTAAGTAGGGCGTGTCTTGCAAGAATCTCATGTTCCACGTCCCCGTGAGACGGCCCTGGCACCGTCTCTTGGCACCAAGCCTCATGTTTACGGTCCCCGCGAGACGCTCCGTGGCCAGTCTCTTTTGTCTCGCAGGTCTTTTAAATGTCTTCCGAGAGAAGATCTCGTATCGTAGCCTTGCTTTTTCATTCCAGGATTTCATTTTATAATAGAGAGACGTTCAAGAGTCCATGTAAAGGAAACTCAATCATGCTAGAAAAAAATACAGTGAGAAAACAGAGATGAGAGAATTCTTTATTATCCTGCAGAGGCAATCCATAAATGAAAGAAAAAAATAGCAAAAAACAAACAAGAGGTGGGCTTCCAGTAATACACAAATCCTGCTGAACTTGCTTTTGCCTTGAATTAAGCGAAATTATGGAAATATAAAAACTTATTCAAACTCAGGGAAGTGCATTGAAGTCGATTAGGAAAGAGAACCTGAACTCATTGAGTGGATTATAATGGTACAGGGCGGCATGATGGCGCAGTGGTAGTGCTGCTGTCCTGCAGTAAGGAGACCAGTCCTCTCTGCATGGAGGCTGTATGTTCTCTCCATGTCTGCATGGGTTTCCTCCCACAGTCCAAAGGCATGCAGGTTACCTGGACTGGCAACTCTAAATTTGGCTGTGGTATGTGTTCGCCATGCAATGGGCTGGCACCTTGTCCAGGGATTGTTCCTGCCTTGTGTCATAAGCTTGCTCATGGTTATTCTTATTTCAGATGTTGTACTTAATGGTCTTTTGGTATTCTCCGTTTAACAATGAATTTATTTATAGTCTAACCATTTCACTACTGTAATTATTCTGTAGGAGACAACCAAGGAAGAACACTTATACTATTTAAATATGGCAATAAACTTTACTGGATTGTTCAGACACTGACTACATGTTTCTGTATCCCTAATTCTGACTGTTCCCAAAAGTATCACCATAGTAGGAAGTCTCATCTATCCATTCACATGTTTTGTCTAATTGTGTCATGTGCAGGTGATGGGTCTAATGAAACAGCTTGAGTTAGACCACCATAAGGTGCATGATGTCCATCAGACACTCACTCTTCCATAGCATTCCCTGTAACTTTGATATCTGATACATGTATCTTATATTACTAGCCATGTGCGCCCAACTACATTGCGCGTGTTAAAGTTGTCTGTGAAGGGCTCCCTGTTTAAACGCGGCTGCCAGTCGTGAACTGGGCCCTTTGTCGCACAGCATTATGATTTTTTATAAGGGAAACAAAATTACAAAAGAAAACCCTTGGATATTGATTCGATAGGCACAGCCTACTCGGAATCACTGTCCGAATCGTAATTATGTGGTGGTGTAGGAGCATTTCTGCTTCTGTCCGTTCACAGTCCGTTTCGTTTTCACGACGCTGTCGTTTCCTCTCACGATCTCTTCTCAACCTTTCCCCAATCTCGCAGGTTGCTTTGTGGCAATCCAAAGAGTAAGGCAATATACACGGAGCAATGGTTATAAAAGGGGGACACATAGGTATCCAGGCTCTTTAAAGCATAAATAGGGATCACTTCACTGACATGTGTGCAAGCCACGGTACAACTGTGAGATGCGCAGCACTTGCCGGCTACAACGTAACAATAATAATTTCCGGAACGTGCTGTTACGTTGTCATTCATTTTACCCACTGTCTTTCTTTCATTCATATGTTACGTAGGCGCGTACCTTTTATCTTTGGCAATCTCATTCTCTAACCAGGCCTCAGGAGCTAACCAGCGTAACACTGTCCACCACCCCTTTCATTATTCCGGCACATTGTTGACATCCATGAGTAACAACAACGTACTAAACTGGAAGGTGGTCTACGCATGCGTGGAATTCGCGGACAAACAAAGATCAAGATCTAAATGAAGATCTCTTTAGTTAATTTAAAGCACAACAATTTGTTTAGTTTGAATGTCTGTGTTTTGAGGTGTGACTGGCGTACTACAGTCTTCAGTAGTATAAGCCTGGAGGAGATTCTTAATGCAATGCCTATGTTTTAGCTGTCTCTCTACTGCCATCTAGTGCTTCTTCTTCTAATTCTTTTGCGGACAAACAAAGATCAAGATCCAAATGAAGATTATATATAGAGATTGTGTTCACTTTAGTAATCAATACAGCATTCTGCTGTAACTCTCAAAAGCACAATAAAAGTAAACTGAAATCATATTATTTTTCAGCTGTTCTTATAACCTTTTGATCTTGTCCAATTCCACAAAAGATTATTATTTATATTCTTCAGCTGTTAAATATTCCAATGCCTCACAAATAATGAGAAGAACAAACAAAAAGTGCTTTGTCATGAACAATTTTGATAGCACAACTCATATCTACAAGAAGGGCGGCACACTGGTGCCCTGGCAGTTGTTCTCGGGCCTTTCCAGTTTTCCTCCCACCTGCAACTGATATGGTAAAGCGTTCAGTGTGAGAAGGCCTGCTCTGCAGTGGGCTGGGTGCCCTCCAGGGCCGACTCCTGTTTGCACTCCAAGCTACTAGAACAGACCCCACCGCCCTGAAATCTAGAGTGGGTTCAGTAATGGACAGATAAACATTAGCAAACTTCATTTATATATAAAGAATAAAAAAGGTATCTTCAGTTCTTTAAAGGCACTGTTCACCAACTAAAGAAATGTCATTACTGCTTCACTACCAAGAGCGCATTTTAACAATTTTTGTTACCAATTTTTACTATTATGACAGCAGCATTGCCGTCTCAAGTGTTATTGAGCATATAACACACATTACCTAAGAATTTGACATGTTTTAAATAGTACCTGTACTTTGTTATTAAGCACTATTTTACAGAGAGTCTTCTGGTTTTAAATCTAGTATAAGTTACAAATTTGAGGGTAGTGATCTAAAATCTTGATGAACGACCTATTGATTTTTTTATATTTTTTTACATTTGGCTTCCTTTCTGGAACACTCCTATAATTCTGCCAATTTAACAAAATTATATCTGCTAGGACTTTTTCCAGAGCTCCAGACAAACAGGCCAACCATAAACCAAATAAAGTTCAAAAGAAAATTAGTGGCCTTTCAGGTTTCATTTATTATTTTTGCTTCTTTGTCTTCATACAAAGTTATTTTCTGTCTAGTCTGCCTGTCATACAAAATTGTAGCTTATACAGCTTATCTTCTTTTCCAAACAAAACAAATTATGCAAGAGAAAAACTGATAAACTCATGCGTAGGTTTCTCCACACACCCATGTTCTGCTTTATGGATAAAATCAAATAACATCGGAGTTGTGAAATTCTCCTTATACATGTTTACTTCAGATTGTTTTAATCCCTGCAAGTCAGGTTAATACAGTTAATCATAAGATATTGATGAAAAATTAAAGTGGCCACATCTCTTCATTCCTGACATTCCTGCCTCACCCCTGGGCGTAGGTTCTGCTGGATCAATTGTTTCCATAGTCGTGATTTCTCTAGGGCATCTAAAAATTACTCGGTGCTGCATGGCTTATCTGGCCCTCCCCACTATGCATATATAAAAGATTTAGCACATGGCCCACCCTTAGATGGAGTGAAGCCAGCAACTTGAAAAAGCTTTCGTTATTATTTGTTTCAGAACTGGTATTCAGCTGTTCAGTCTGCAAATCTCAGCAATGCATGGACTGCTTGTTTCAAGCTGCTAAGGTGTAGCAACTCTTGGGCACTAATTACTGGTCTTCAGGAGATATAGTTGGACATACAGTATTAGCATTTTGAGGTACAAAAATTATATATGATAATGTTTTTCATGTAATCACATTTCATTCTACAACCTATGATAAGCAGAAGAAAAAAAAATATGTTACAGTTGGCCAGCTACCTTCATGGAAATGTCTACAAAATGGAGAGGCTGGGCTGAAAGCTGGCAATGTCAGTTGCCAAGTTAAGGCTTAAAAATGAGTCTGCCGTCTGGCATAGATATAAAAATACCAGAGATAAGATCAGTAAGAGAAGGAATATAAAAAGAAATATAAATGAGACAAAGTTTTAAATGTTAAGGCTTATTCAAGAAGTTCACATGATTTTATATAAGAAAGTATAACCAACAATCTTAATGTAGCATTTGATTTCCTTAGCTGATTTAAGATATATGATAGATATTCTGACAGTTAGATAATAAGAATATAATTTCTAATAATTTATGAACACACATAAATATCACAGCGTGCATGCATTACTGAATGGACGCAGACGATAGGCCCAGTCCATCAAGGCTGTACCTCTGTAACAATAATCAAGTGGAGGAACTTGCCAGTGCTCACAATGTACAAATAGAGGAACCACCGCCCTGTAGACTTTAAAACATGATGGCACTATGTAAAATAAATCACAGACAGAGGGCCTCGGTGCCACAGGATGTGGGTCTGTTAATCAACAGGTTGCCACAACAGCTCCCACCTCCGAGTGACCCACTTGAAATGGCAGTTCTCCCAATGCATACATATGTACACTACTGTCCTATAAAATAAAGAATCTTGTCATTTCCTTCCTCAATACTGACCTTTTGTGTACCCCCACTAAATCCCCTAAGCTGCCAAAGCCCAGGCTCCACCTTGGGCTCTCCTTCTGCATGCAGTTTATCCTACACTCTTGAAGTTCCTCTCATCTGCATCAGTTCAGTGACCCGTGGTCACATAAGGTGAGGGGCAAGGCAAATGGCAGGAAAAGAAAAGCAGGAGCCTATCTAGCTCTCTTTGTTTGTGCCCCCTTCAAAGCCTCTAATTGTTAAGCGTTTTTACCTTTGTGCTCCCTTCTGGATTTTCCATATGTACCTTTTTATCTTGTGTACATTTCCTCTGATGTAGGGGCAGCATGTGACATCATACACTTTGTTATTGGCAGGCTCCAGATGCAGCATCCCACCGCACTCCTGACTACTTCTAGTGACTTTAATTAGGTGGACGTGTTTTTCTTGTTTCTGGAACCACATCAAGGGTATCACTCCAGGAGAGAGGGCAGCAATCATCCTCCAGGCAATTATCTTTACAGTTAGCCTCACTAGTGACCAGTAAATTAATACCATCATTATAACATTCTGCTTCTCTTGTGAGGGTTGAGACAGCAACTAGTTGAGCTGTGCAGACCAACAACATCCTCGGCCTTTCTGCAACATGTCCTAGGTCTGTCGCTCAGTGCTCTCACAGCTGTCTGTGCTTTGTGTGCCTTTTAACTGCTGTCTAAACCAACCCAAACAGCTCCTCTCCATCAGGAGAATTGATGTTTCTAATTCCAATACCCTCAAGTATTGCTGAGCTCCTTACTTAGTCACTGAAGGAGAGCCTGGCAACCTAACACAAAAACCTCACTTTGGCATTCTTTCTGCTACAATGGAGGTCTCACTACCATAGAAGAGGATAGGGATGCAGACTGACAGTTAAATCAAAAGCTTTATCTGCAAATTGAACTCCTACTTGGACTCAACATGGTCCAATATAAAAGTGGTAAGGCTTCTAACCGCTGCATTGATTCACTGGTCAAAGTAAAGATGGCCTATACCCTCACGCCTAACTAAAACAATGATGTCCTTACACTACTCCATCTGAGGTGGCCATTCACCCTTTACTTGTAAGAACAATTCCTTTTTTCCAGGACAGGAACATGATGGTGGAGTTAATTCACATACCAAACACAACACCCTCAGCTGTGAACCATTCCAGTACAAAGTAGATAACACTCTGATGAGAACAGGGGGCCAAGATCATTTACAAACAGCAGAGATTCAGACATTAGGGTTTGAAGCCGGATAGTTTCTAAACCTCTGCTGTGCGTTTATTTTCTGTCTATGAATATCATGAACAGGAGAGAAGACAAGGCACACTACTGGTCAAGTACAACAGTCCCACTGAATTTCTTAACTTAATACCAAGCACGCCAACAACCCTTGAAGTAAAAATACAGGCAATGTGAGGCAGCAGCAACCCTGGAAACTCGTACTCTAATTATACCTTCCATGTAGACAGGACTGGCAAGCAGCCTAAACCTTCAAGTGACTGAGCTAGAACAAACAGTTGGTCAACTGTTCCATGTCCAGGATGGAATCCACATTGCTCCTCATGAATGTCAAGTTTGGTATTTCTAGGGAGACCGACGCTCGCGCAGTCCCTGCTCAGCCGGAAAATACCAACCGCCACACACTGTCTGCTAGTTTTGAGGCATTGTCCTTGCCTTCCACATGACATTAAAGAGGTCGGTTACGCAAACCACATACAACATATCCAATACATGCAAGTACTGCAGCCTTTGCCACTCCGGAGCTTTTAATCAACACAGCAACATCAGCTGCAGAGATGGACCAAAAGCCAAAACAAAGCTTCTGGCACTGCCTTCATTGAAGAGTGCATATCCACAGCCTTCTTCAAAGTGCTCTTTCAATACCTCAGTGACATACACAAGTCAGAGCACTCATAGCCACTAGCCTCCTTTCATTTAATACTGTGCCTCTTCATTTTAAAATAAACATGGGGGAAAACATTTGTTCCCATCCCTAAATTATTGCTATGATTTGCACCCATCCACTTCTGTCACTCAAGGCGTGATGCGCAATTAGAATTAAACTCTTAACTGCAGTGATATGGCAATCTGTCTTTTAATGATCAATGTATAGTACTGGCGCCCTATGCTGGCGGGGATTGGCTCCAGCTGACCCCCGTGACCCTGTGTTAGGATATAGCAGGTTGGGTAATGACTGACTGACTGACTGACTGTATAGTACTGGGGTTTTATTTATTTTCCATGTTTTTCAGGAAAAAATATAATCTGCAAAGTTACTTACACAAACTGTTAAATGTAAAAAAATAAAAAATATGTAAATATGTTGTTTGAATCAATCTGTTCTTTTAAAAGCTTTCAATAATCTTAAACGTAACTTTAATTTTCACAGAACTCACCATGAAAAGACACATGCAACTTAACAAAGTAAAAAGATAAAAAGGAAAAAATGTAACACACAGTAAGAAACAAAACAAACATATAAGACTCTGCACATGTAAAGATGAGCGAAGAGTACGTGTGAATAGACTGACGGCATGAAATGTACGGAAGAATATGGAACAGTGCTATGGGCAGATCAAATCAGACGATGTACAATAGTTTGGGTTCTAATCTGTTAGCACTTAAGGAAGAGAAGGTGGAGTTTGACGCCGTTAGTGCCGATACAACTGATGTCATCAAATATCTTTTCTCACCTTGTCCAAAGAGGCTAGCCTGGCTGCACCGGATGCAAGGCAGGAAGAAGGCATTACAAGTCATCAGACCATCAGATGGCACACTCACAAACATGCCTACAAATTAACGGTCATCAATTAACCTAATGTTACTGCTGTGATGAAAGGCAAATGCTTCAGCTGTTCAACTTTGACAGAGGGCACAGAACTTACAAATGCTGGATTAATTGTGTTCACAATGAGAAGCTTATTTAAATCTCCTGGGGTTGTTTCAATAAACTATTAAAATACATATTACATTTACTTGAAATGTACTTATTGTTTCTTCTTCATAAAGCTTGTCATTGTGGTATTTGTTCTAACAAATGTGATGCAGCGCCATGGTGTGGTATCTGCTTCTTTTGATGTCTCTTTGTTACTCCCTTTCTGTGACAGTGCCTTAAAAGATAAAATATACAAGAATGCTGTTACTGAATGAGTTACTCACTTAGCACTCTGCCTGCACTAGTCATTTAATTTGCTTATTTGGGATTTTTGTCAAAGTGATTGTTTTTGTAACTCTGTCTTTAGACTCAGATTGACTTCCTTTTTCAGTGTAACTTTTGTAGATGTCACCTGTAAGACTTCTCTTTTATGGAGAGGTCCAAATTTGGGAGCACACACAGATACAGTGCATTGCTGCACCCACCACACAACGAACCACCTTAGGATCCCAAATGAGGACCTCAGCACAACACCAGTCTGAAAGGAGTGGGACAGTGTGACGTGTTTCTTTCACAGTGGCTGGAGTGCCAATCCTCCCACCAACCATCACGTTTTTCCTGTAAGTTGGAGGACCTGCCTGCAGATTAACGTCATACGCAGGATGAAGCAATTGCAGGTGAAGGGCCTCGCTCAAGAGCCCAATGGAGTGGAGTCACTTCTGGTGTTTATGGGATTCAGAGCAGGTGCAAATCTCTAGCCTCAGAGCCACCCTTGCCCAAGCATTGGGAAATGCACTAAATAAATAACATTTTTTATTATTCTTTTGTGCGGGACATGCAGTTGTGTAAGTATGCTATTTTACAGCTAAAAAAATATTTTCTTTTTCATCACTAATACTGTATGTTGTTTATGTGATTGTTTAAGTGATTACATTTCTTTCTGTGCTGTTCATTCACCTGATACAGATTTAATAAATTTATAAGGTTAATTTTAATATTTAAGTGCTTAAATGGTAAAATCACATTAACAGTGAATCTAAAACTGTGCTCAATAGTTCACAGAGATATAAAGGTGATATAGTGGGTGTGATTTGTAGTTAAGAGCTCTTGGACCCCGTTCATTTCCCAGTTGGAGTACTGTCTGCACATAATTGATGTGTTTTCCTTGAGTTCACATTTTATTTCCAAGTAGCCCATTATTTTTTTCCACAGCTTAAAGATATGGATTTTTGGTTATTTAGTAACACAGCGTGTGAACGTGGCTCTGTGCACTTGCTCAGCAATGGAGTGGCTTCTTATCCAGGGTGTGTTCTGTAACCCATTTGCTGTTGCTGGAATAGCCTCTGACTCCTGGCTGAAACTGTTATTTCTTTAATCTTTTGTCCTTTGCCTTTTGGTTTAAAATATTTCAGGCCTTAAAGTACAAGCAAATGCATTTGGAAGGTCGGATTGGCAGAAAAAGTTTTAGAAAAAAACGACACCATGCTTACTTGTGATAACACTTCGACATACCAATGTTTGTTTTTTGTTTTTTTTTTTAAGATATGACATTCAAAGTTGCTTTTGCCATTTCTGTTACTAAAATATTATTTGAAATTTGATCAGACAATCAAGATATGGCACGTATATTACACAATCCACAGGGAAGGGCAGAATGTAGCAGCGAGTAAAAGGAGATCCTGTTCTTCCAAGTATTAATTTGTGCTTCACACTGACTCCCTAGGCGGACAAAATCATCAGTCTTCTAACTTGCAATTCAAATTCCTGGGGTTGAGCAGCAGGCATCATGTAAAAATTAAACCATTAATAGATAAACAAAAAAATGTAAAAAATTACATAGAAATCATTTTCCATGATTTACAACACATTTTTGAGCAGAAAGAGAGAATCTAATGAACACTTAACATGTTCAATAATTATTAACACTGAGAGCCACAACAAGATAAAAAAAATACCCATCAGGACAACCTAGGCAGTCAGACTGGATGAAGGAAACGTTTATCTTAAACACTACTTTATCACTATAGCATGACACTGTCAACAGTCACAGGGGCCGGAGCCAATCCACGTAGCACTGGACGTAAGGCAGGAGACCGCCCTGGGCACAATGATGCACCTACAGGGACTATTAAACAGGGCCTATTGGGAGTTGCCATTTAAACTAATAAGCATGTCTTTGGAAAAACGTTGAGTCAAACTGCAAATGCACAACAACTGGCCTTAAGAATCAAACCAAGATGTTAGATCTAAGCTAAAATCATAACATATACAAATGCAAAAGATATATGAATGAGTATGGACATCACTCACGTTTCATATAGGAAGTATAATAAATAATTATTCTATAAACTGTGATATTTTAAACTGCTGACATGAATAGACCCTGGTCACCCTGTTCAATAGAGTGTTACACATAAAAAGCAATCTAACAAAGTGAAACTTAAGGCCGAAGACTATTACTCAAGGAACATTCATGGACGTGACGATATCCATATCCCCTTTCACATGATCCAATGATGAACTCCATGGCACAGTTGTCAGTCTCTGGATGAGAACACAGTCAAAACATTCAAAACAGGCACACTTCAATTTAGCTTTAGTAACATAAGTGGCAAGTCAGTTTAAGGGTTTACGTGACAAAGCAAGGTTAATTCACAACTAATCTTGAATCAAACCAAAAATGTTAATGAGAAAACAAACTCAAAAAACTTGCAAGAGGTTTTACAGAAGAATTACAGAAACACACTAAGTGGCTTGGAAGTAAAATACACCCTCTTGGACAAAACATTTTCCACAAAGCCAACCTTGATTTTGATGCAATGATGATGTCGCCATGTGCAAATTCTGTGACTGCCTCCTAGCAATGTGGCACCATATTATAACAACATCTCAACAAAATGGCAGGCACCAATAAAAAATGGCAAAAGTGAATTTAAAAATCACAATGTAAAAAAAATAAATAAAATAAATTAACAAAAAACTCAAACCAAACCAAAACATGAAAAAACTGAATTCTTAAAGATTGCTTCACATTCAAAACCTTAGAGAACATCACATACACAGAAATGTATTCCTTTTTTTTTTTCTAGTCTGAATAAAAGTAACAGAGCAGAACAAAAGTAAGCAGCATTAAAATGCTAAATGTGTTGCTGACCTTAAATTAGAGTTGGAGCCACTACTCCAGGGCTGCTGTCACTGCATGCAAAATTAGAAGGTTGGTTCACAGCAAAGCACCACTTGAAACTAATTCACAGTTTAAATGACCTGTAGAAGATCTTCAAAGGTACTTCAGCCACAAAAAAAACAAACTCTTAATAATGTCACTGCTTCAGGATTTGATAGTCAAAAATCTGTACTAGGCCATGAGGTTTATCCTCATGATGATCATCATTTACATTCTGTTGTTGGTCACAGTGGCAACACGGTAGTCTTGGTTGATCAGGTCTCCATATCCACAACCACTTTCTCCAAGCCTTAATCCACCCAGGGTTCCTTTGGCAAGCCTTCTCCTAGTAGGATGTCTCCAGTTAGCATCCTAAAAATATGCTAGATCACCTCTAGTGGGCTACACTCAATCAGGAGATGCAGCAGATGAGCTCCTCACCTTGTCACTGAAAGCAATTCCAGCCACCCTTCACATGGTCCTCATTTGTATTTCCAATCTAATTCTTTCAGGTACTACTTGTGAGGATGAGGAGGTAGATCAACCACTTAAACAACAGTGTGATCTAAATACTTAGCACCTGTTTCAAAAATGATAAAACAGCAGGTACTACTGCACTGATTTGTTGGCCAAGGCCAAGATGACTTCCACCTTCACTTGTGATCAGGACTTCAAGGTAAAAGAACACCTCCACTACGAGTGGAATGAATCAGTTTTATCCTAATGTAAAACTCACCAACAGCAGAATGCTACTATGCTTTACAACTGATCGACTAACATTATTATTCTCATTGGTGATCTTACTATTGTGATATCAACTCCTACCAGACCTTTATTTCAGAAACTGAATTTAGAAGCCAACAAACCTTAGTCTGAAGCTCTCCATACGTAATATTGGTGTGAGGTCTTAAATGAGTTAACAGAACGAAGCCAAGACTCAAAATGTTGCACACTTAACAGCACAAACTCTTCAGACAGCGGAAGGAATAGAAGAAGAAAACAGCTGCAGCTGAGCCACTATGTCAGCATGGCTATGTGGATTTAATGTGGTGGTGAGTGGAGTTTGATTGTGCCAAAGTAGAGTATATAATGTAAGACAAGAAATTTAGAGAGAGGTGGAAATGTGGTGAATCGGACATAGGCCAGTATAAAGACGAAATACAACCAGCAACACATGTGCAAAGGGATAGTGTCATGAAAACAAATAAGAAGCAGGTTCAGAGAACCAGCAAAACATGACAGTATAGATAAGACATCAACAAGAATGAGGGAGAGACCTGTGGAAACTGCAATTGTTAATATTCAGCTTTTGTTTCACTACAGAAATGGAAGAAGATATGTACGATAACTAGCACGGTGTGAATTTCAGGAGGCGCTACTTAAAAAACGTGTAAACAGGACATGACTGCAAGGTGATCACATTAAGGGGCTAAAGTTTATTTAATCAGACAGGATCATTAAAAGACTGTCACTTAACAAGGAGAACATAATATTCAGGTTTGAACATAAATTAGTGTTACCATATTTTACACTGTGCACGTCTGTGTATATAAACCCCATACATACATAACACATAGTAGTTGACACATGAATGACAGAGTGGAATTCAAAATGAACAAACAAAGCCACTCATTCATTTTTCCTTCCTGTCTTAAGTTCACAAGTATAAAAGCATAACTTGAACACCAGGATGTTTAATATGTGGCCAGCTGCTCAACAGCTGCAATATTTTATAAAGGGACTGCAGAAATCTGCTACTATTTAAGAGGTTATTCTTCTTCAACCATAAGGGAAAAAATATCAGGTTTACCATGTAAACTATGCCGCCGAGTATGTCTGAAGGTATTTATGCTGCAGTATGTATTCACTTATTATGCCTTTTCAGTTTCAGTCATACTAACATTTGGTTGTTTCCCTGTTTTTCTATCCTAAAGAACAATAAAGATCACTTGCCATAATGAAATGTTGGCAGTTTTATACTGGGATGTAGGAAAAAACTAATAGGTGTCAAGTATTAGGGTTGTGTTAAATATACATTTTCAACAGAATCTCACAAAACAGCACTTTTCAAAGTGGTGCATGTGGTTATCACAGAAGAGACACTCGGAGTCCCTTGAGTGAGGGCTGTAGCACCAAGAAGCAGCAGACCATCATATTTCACTACAGTGGTCTGTTATACTGGAAGAGGATGGCCAGTTGGCCTAACTCAACTGAGCTCTGAGTTGTTTAGGAATGAAGAAGTATTTCCTTCTGTGAATGCTACATAGCCAAGGAATGAACTGGAGATGATGCACAGGTTAGGTTATAGCTACTGTACGTGATTTTACATACAAGGCAGAGATGCACAACTGTATACATTCAATACTTTTCTTCTACCAGAAAGTTCTAAAGTGATTATCAAGAACCTATACTACTGTCAAGTGCTACAAAAGAAGAATCACATTATGAGGCATTTCCTGCTAGATGTTAACTTCTTTAAGAGTGACACGAGTTGACAGAAGTACAGTAGCTCTGTGAAAGCATAAAGGAGACTCTTGACAAAAAGTAGTTACTGGGAGCACAGAAAAACATCTTACTACTACTGGAATCTTCACAGAGTTTTGGTATTTGTTCCTAGAATGAATAAAAGACAACAAAAGAATTACCTTGCAAGGAAAAGGCCAAATGGAGAACCTGTCCAAGATTCTACATGGAGTCTTTGAACTTTTAGCAGACTTTGCCTTGTACCCTAATGTTTCAAATGTAAAGGATATTCGTATGCGTGCAGAACCTAAAACAGAAGTGTAATCACCAAACATCTGGTTGGCTATACAATGGATCAGAATCAGAATAAAGCTTAAACAAACACTTAAAAAATGCTTATTATTCCCTGCTCTCATTTTGCTGTTATTTTTTTAACCTTATGAATGGACAATACAAGGACAGACAAGAATTTAATTAATAATCCTTCCACACATTTATTTTTGTTATCAAATCAAATCTATATGAACAATATTACTCTACCTCATTTGGAGAGAAATGTGAACAACAAACCCAAAACAGTTTCTCAGATATATTGAGACATCAAAAGGCTTAAGCGATGTGTGCCTGGGGATCACCTTCCTGGCTCTGTTGGTGTAAGCGGAACCACCCAGTGCCAAGAGGGGGCGCACTTGTGCTAACACTGTCTTTTTCTGCACCTGCAGTTCTCAAAGATGCTGCCTATTGCCCACGTCCTAGCCAAGACGCAATAAGAACAGGCAGTCCCCGGAAGATGGTGACTTATTCCAGAATCCCCACCAAAGGAAATGAAGCAAAGATGATGAGACCCTATTTTCTTTTGTGCAGTGACATTTGCTGGACGGCTAAGATTTGTGATATTAGCTTGGATACTGAGTGACTTTCTTTTTACTTTTAATTTACTTTTACTCTTATTCATTTCTGTGATTAGCCCGGTTGGTGCCCCAAGTATTTATATCTGTCCTCTGGCTGCACTTGCTAATTTTAACTCAACATAACAAATTATTAAAATTCTAAAAAGGCCTTGGACAATTATTCACATTAAAATGAGATCTTTTGTTACTGTATGCAAAATAAGACAATTGTCTCAATGAATTATGAAGTATAATTATTAAGACAAAGACTGAGCAGTGATGCGTAAACAGCAGAGTCTTTCTCCAACTGGGGTTACTGAAAACAATGCTAAGAGATGATCTGTAGTAATTATAAACCAAAAAAGTGCCTAATAATGTTCACTGTTCAGGTCTTGTCCTGGATTATTTTGTAAAGATAGGTGCGTGTGATGTGCAATTGTTAACTAATTTACACAACGCATTGAACAAACTGATGAAGAGGCTATCTTGGCGATGGCTGCTTTCCATTTATTGTCTGAGAATTCCCCAAGAAAATGTGAAATCTGTGGCTGGGGACAGGGAAGTCTGAGCTGACCTGCTTGAGCTGCTACTGCTGCAACAGACGTCTGAGCGGATGAAATCTCTGAGATGCTTCTGAAATAGTCCAGTCACCAATACAGCCTTAGATCATCTTGGTGTGCCAGATAAGTTAGTGATGGTCCGGAAACACTGAACGCATCTCCCTGCCTGACATGTTAAAAACAAAACCTTCACTTCATGTATTTGTGTCTTATATCAAGGCAGCATTACCACCGACGGGGACTACACAAAACTTTTATTTATTTATATTTTTTAAACACAAGCACAAATTTAAAATGGTGTCTTAAGCCATCCACCCAAGACAGAAGAATCTGCAAGTCTTCTCTTTTTTTCTAAATACAGTAATACAGTGTCCTTCTGATTTATGATAAGCTCTGCCTTTATATTATTGTGCATCCTTTTTGGTGAATACCATTTCAAAATGCTTTGCGTGTATGAAGTAATTTGCAGAGATATAAGATGATGTAATATGGCCACGGGTAATTAAAAATAATAAATAAAATATAAATAAAGGTGAGAATGTTGCTGTTTGAACCTGCAAGCCTTGGAGTTTCAAAAGTAAAGTCAACAGGCTATAACAGGGCACAGAGATATTTGAAAAGAATGTTTTCCAAATGTTAATTTGATGCTTTTAGATTTCTTAAGGTGCACATAATGCCCTTACTATTAAGAGGATTTCTCTTCTGAAAGCCCATAAATGTTACCCTTCTAACAATATATATGCCCTTAATGACAGGCTATAATACATGCTTAACTTTCAGTAACATGGCTTCCACTTTATTAGCTCAAGATGAAATTATAATAGTGGGGGTATTTAAGGGTCAATCCAGCTGAAGCTCACACTTCATCAGATTAATTCAATTATTTGCTTGTTTGAGTATCTATTATTTTACTCCCAGTGGCTTTTCAAAAAATGTCTTTCAAGAGGTAAAAGGTCCCCCATGAGCACAGAGGGATTTGCAGAGTTACATTCGTTCAATCATCCAAAAATAAACAGACTAATTAAGCGTCCGAGAGCATGGCAGGAATGGAAACCAGAAGACATGGTGGCCTCCAGGGAGTCTGGCCTGACTAGTCCACATGCTTCAAGTGTCTCTCCGTGTCTGCTTGAGCACTTAAGGGGCTACTTCCCGAGATACCATAAATTCAAGGTAAGTAGTGCAAATACACACATAAGGCACCTTAAGTGTCCTCAGTGAGCAAGTGTGAAATTCAATGCTAAAACAATGCTTACACTGAAAACAATAATGGCATACTGGGTTAGGGTATGCGGTTTGCACCCTCATCTAAGGCGACGTATAAGTTTAGGACAGAGTGCAACTGTCCACTCCTGCACCAAAGGCATGTCATGTAACTTACTCAGAGTAAGAGAGTGCGCAACCGGTGGGGATTTATGAGCGAGCAACAAACAAGCTTTAGGCAGCACAGCACACTGTTGTTATAACTGGATTTGTTATACCTTTTAAATGTGCTTTCCCCCATTATTTTAGGAGGTCAGATACTCATTTGGGGTTTTCTTAATCACTGATCTCGATTCCAAACTCAGTTTTCAATTATTTTGTGTACTATTGTTGTTGTTGTTGAGATTTTTTCAGCTGGTCCAGCCACAAATTAGTTTTTCACAGCAGGTGCTGATTTGGGTTCCTGTCATTAAGGGTAGTGTCCCACATTGTCCGGTACGCGCCCTCTGTGCTTATGACCAGTGGTAAACGATGGAAAGGGTTTAAAGGTTGCCTTAGAGAATCCCTCCTCATCCGATCTAATGGATTCCAAACACCATCTTTCCTTTTTAAAATAATCAGTTTTTTAACAGCATTTTTGCATTGGTATTATGTGGCTCTCTTTCCAGTACTGTCCTTTTTTGGATTACTGACTATGTGTCTTCTTCGGATGATGTCCCAAAACTTTTTTGCTAGTGTTACTAGCATTGCAAACATCTGTCAGCAGGATTAAACCTCTCACTACTGTTATAAAGCCACATTGTATTAACTTAATAGTCATGACAAAAAATCCAGACCATCCTGGTGCTGCACAGTTAACACCTGCTGCCTCCCAGCTCAGTCAACAGAGTACCTGTAAGTATATTCTCCTGTCATCCAAGTGGGCTTTCGCTGGCTACTCCAGTTTCCTTCCATAAACCACAGATACATATTTTTTAGGTTGACCAGCACTGATAACTTGATCCTACTTTACTAAGTGTTTGAGCGTGTCTGACCCAGACATGTACTGGTCAATTCCACAATGAAACTGGCCCAGATTAATCAATGGGTCAAATTCACAATATAAATGAGCAGATTACCTTTACTGTAGTAAGGCAGTGCAGAGAAAAAATGGTGTAAAGGAGTGGCATCATACAGTATCAGTTAAGAACAACAATCCATGTTTCTCAAAAAATGAGCAGCAGCTCAAGGAGGGAAAGTAGCTTTACCTTCATTTGACATGTGGCCAACCTGTATAATAAACTAGCACTCATTAGGCAGTCTAAGAACAAAGACAAATGGTGAATTCTAATTAGGAAAGAGCTGGGAATTGTGAGATGCAGAGCTACACATACTGTATATGGAATTGGCCAAAAAAAAAAATTCTCATTACACTGAAATTTACATGTTACATTATGAGAGAATGCACGACTTAAAATGATAACTACAGTATAAACAAATAGACATTTTTCCACTAAAGCTAAAGAATAACTTTGGAGACTACAGAAAACCCAGAAGCAAATTATGTGTAACTAATACTGCAGCTCTGCTGTGGCTCTCCACAATCAAAGGGCAGAACATACCAGTGCAGTGTGACTGAGATTCAAATGTCAGCAATCGTGACGACTGATGTCAAACACACGTACACATCTCGACAGACTGCAGAGTCACTCATTGAAGCTAGAGATTGGGCCTGACTTGCACTTTGAGCATTCAGCACTCTAAATTATCACCATATCCGGTATTTTTATTTTTGATTTCTCTGCCTCTTGTTTATGTGTGTTCTGTGTTGTGGCCTGAGACACTGTTATGTGTGTCAAAATTACAACATACTGCAAGTGAACCAGAGAAATAAGGATGGAGAAGTTGCTGCCAATCTGGATTTTAATCCCAAGAATACATCAGCGACACCCATCTAGCTATACACTCAGCGGGCACTCCAACATCCACCATGCAATGCAGCATTCACCTCTTTCCAAAGTGCACCCTACTCTGACCTAATCACATGTGAACAGTTCTGAGAAAAGAAGAGTTATTAATAAATGCAAACGGGTGGGAGGGGTGCTGAATCTCCATTAATATCATAAATATTATACTTGATCATTTATTTATTAAGGGAAATGACCGAATATTACATATTTGTGAGAGGTAAAAGTATGTGAACCTTTGCTTTCAGTATCTGGTGTGACCCCCCCTTTGCAGCAATAACTGCAACTAAACATTTTGATAACTTTTGATCATTCCTGCACACCGGCTTGTAGGAATTTTAGCCCAATCCTCCGTACAGAACAGCTTCAACGCTGGGATGTTGGTGGGTTTCCTCACATTAACTGCTCGCTTCAGGTCCTTCCACAACATTTCGATTGGATTAAGGTCAGGACTTTGACTTGGCCATTCCAAAACATTAACTTTATTCTTCTTTAACCAATCTTTGGTAGAACGACTTGTGTGCTTAGGGTCGTTGTCTTGCTGCATGACCCACCTTCTCTTGAGATTCAGTTCATGGACAGATGTCCTGACATTTTCCTTTAGAATTCTCTGATATGATTCAGAATTCATTGTTCCATCAATGAAGGCAAGCCGTCCTGGCCCAGATGCAGCAAAACAGGCCCAAACCCTGATACTACCACCACCATGTTTCACAGATGGGATAAGGTTCTTATGCTGGAATGCAGTGTTTTCCTTTCTCCAGAAAACACTTTTCATTTAAACCAAAAAGTTCTATTTTGGTCTCATCCGTCCACAAAACATTCTTCCAATAGCCTTCTGGTTTGTCCATGTGATCTTTAGAAAACTGCAGACGAGCAGCAATGTTTTTTTTGATGAGCAGTGGCTTTCTCCTTGCAACCCTGCCATGCACACCATTGTTGTTCAGTGCTCTCCTGATGGTGGACTCATGAACATGATGTGGGAGAGGCCTTCAGTTGCTTAGAAGTTACCCTGGGGTCCTTTGTGACCTCACCGACTATTACACACCTTGCTCTTGAAGCAATCTTTGTTGGTCGACCACTCCTGGGGAGGGTAACAATGGTCTTGAATTTCCTCCATTTGTACACAATCTGTCTGTGGATTGGTGGAGTCTAAACTCTTTAGAGATGGTTCTGTAACCTTTTCCAGCCTGATGAGCATCAACAACTCTTTTTGTGAGGTCCTCAGAAATCTCCTTTGTTCGTGCCATGATACACTTCCACAAACATGTGTTGTGAAGAGCAGACTTTGATAGATCCTGTTCTTTAAATAACACAGGGTGCCCACTCACACCTGATTGGCATCCCATTGATTGAAAACGGCAGACTTGAATTTCACCTTCAAACTAACTGCTAATCCTAGAGGTTCACATACTTTTGCCACTCACAAATATGTAATATTCGATCATTTTCCTCAATAAATAAATGACCAAGTATAATATTTTTGTCTCATTTGTTTAACTGGTTTCTCTTTATCTACTTTTAGGACTTGAGTGAAAATCTGATGATGATTTAGGTCATATTTATGCAGAAATATAGAAAATTCTAAAGGGTTCACAAACTTTCAAGTACAACTATATATATATATATATATATATATATATATATATATATAAAAAATAAATATATGCACAGTGCCAGCAGGTCAACTCCCTTACCTTTGAAAAGGTAAACATTGTACAATGCTGAGTGAGAGACTTTAGGAAATGATATATAGTGAAGAAGGCAAAGGAGCCAAAAGGATAATCCAAAAAATCTTAAACACGAGAACAAAGGAAAACATAGTGTAAAAAGTCAAAATTGTTATTTCTGCACCACAGAGAAGCAGCTTTGCTTAAAGCAATTGCTTTATTCCCGAATATTTCTATGCATGTATGTGTCCGGAAAAAATACACTAAAAAAACAGAAAAATCATTATTTGGTTTAAAATTGTTTGCAGCTTCCAAACAGCTTTCCAAAGCTAGTGGTAGATTGCATCACTATACATTTTGTTCTTCCAGTTTTAGTTGCTTCCACAAGCATTGCTCCAGCTGTTTGCAGTGGAGGTTTGCTTTTACCTGAGTCTTCTTTTCTTCAGGTGGAACACAAGCTCAGTTGGACTGAAATCTGGAGACGCTCTTAGGTGGACCTACTTAGAGCTCAGATATGTTTTGGATCATGAAGAAGCACCAGCCAGTAATTCTGCTGTTGCTTGTTACAATTTACAAATGTTCTTAGGGAGTGACACATTAACAAATGTAAACTGAGGATGTTGTCATACACAATTCCAATGTACTATCAGCTTTTCCTGGAAGTCAGAATCCAGTCTTCGACAAGTCACTTTCTTTTTTCTCAGTTAATTTCAGATTTTTCAGCATATTGTGATGTGTGAGTCCCTGTCTTGCACCCCAAAACATGAGGCTGAGTCTCAGTACCTTAGCAGAACCAACTTTATTCTGCTTGAAACAGGAGCAGCACGGTTATAGATTGTAGTGGGATCTACCGCTCTCCTATACACAGACACAGCAATCAGGCAGGGTCGTGGCCAGGTTAGTGGCCAAGTAATACTGTTTCCTGTATTTATAATGTTCCTTGCATCACCATCAACGACAAGCGCTTATAGTGCAACTGCAATTGACTCGGATCAACTTTAGCTGCAAGCCGCTGCAGCGTTGGGAGCCAGCAGTTGCCCCACCAACTGATAAAACGTCTTCCACAGCACTTTGGGATGCTCTTCAGCATGTCGTCCTGTTTGGGGGGGCTAAGTCCCAAAAAAGTTTAGAAACCTTACAGATGTAATGCTTTAAATGTTGTTTAGTGTGTAAAACAATTTGGGCTACATACATGTTAAGTAGACCACTGCATCTTTATTATTGTTAAGGTAAGGAATTATATAGAGTTAGTTTATAAGGACCAGCTCTTGTTAATGGCTTTTCTGTGGCAAAATACAACGGACCAGTACCTTGATCATCAATATGTGCCTTTTAAATGACAAGTTACTCATACAACACATGCATCCCTGTTGATTATTGTCTTCACAATTTATTGCTTCCTCAGTCTTTACACAGAGTACACATGGCACACTAGGCAGAAACTATGGAAGTAGGGAAAACTTGCTGCTACAGTCCAAAGACATGCAGGTTTGGGTAAACTGACTGTAGAGTGTGTGTGTGTGTGTGTGTGTGTGTGTGTGTGTGTGTGTGTATAGCCTGTGATGAGCTAGTGCCCTCTTCAGGTGCTGCTCCTGCCCTGCCCCAGGTGATGGCTGACATGTAAGCTCCATCTACCCCAAAACACTGCTCTGGATAAGCAGGTTAAAAAGACAGATGGAAACTGGATTAGGAATTAAGCTGTAGATCTAAAACTAGTACTGATGTCAGTCATTCTGATAGATGGTCTGTTAAAGATAAAGCTAACAGAATAATTCAAGAAAGAACAAGCACATACATGCCATTGTAACATCCAGATGGCAACAAAGTAAGCCAACGTCTACTGTCAATAAATCTGTTTTATTAGAAAATTCTATGCAACAAAAGAAAAAACTGGTATTAGTACCTGAAGGAAGAGATCTTTGCTGTCCTTAATCCTTCTTCTTGGAGCAAAATATCACATTCTGACTCGTTATTCCTGCCAAAGCAAGTATACACAGTAAATGCCTTATTTTATCAGATATTTTACTCCCTTTATGAATGAATATATCATCAAGACTGATGCTGGCTCGCTATTAACACTGCAAATGAACTTTGAAATAAATTCTATGTCAAAGGGTCACGGTATGTTGTAAAAGATTTATGTTACATTCATGATATGTTGTTTGCACATCCTGTGGTTATTCACTGCTCAATGACACCTTCAGTGTTATGCACAACCTGATACAGGGAGGTTTAAAGTGATAATCTCAAACTCTTCATAGCATAGGGGACCGGGCAGTCTTCTGATCAAGCGTCATTTGTTGCCCGTCACAGGTGGCACTGTCACATATGTTGGCACGTATAGCTCCAGTTTAAAAAAACACAATGAATAGGTCATAGCAATCTACAATACGTTTCCACTTACACAATAAAAACAATCTAATTGGAACTGCAGAGCGTTTACTACTATTTGATACAGACAGAGACCCTCACTGTGGCGTCCACATAAAACAAAACAGAGGCAAGACTGCTCAGGCTATCACTGTTAAATAAAACACTGAAAACACTTGGTGCTCCTATCAATGCATTACATGCAAACCCCTGGAAACATAATGCAGAGCATGCACTATCAGACTGAGCTAACCTATAATGTTCATTCTCCTGCTACTTTAACTGGGGAGAGGGGAAGAGTATTTTTAACATATTTCAGAGTTAAAGTTACCTAAACTCTCTGAATACTGCTGATGAAGCAAAACAAAAACTAATGGAATGATAGCCTATACAAAACACTGCCATACTGTAGCACATTGACTATTCAGCATACAAGACAGAACTCTTGACCAATGAATGAGGGGGGACAGTAAGGTGTTCAAAAGTGTCACCACCTGCAAATGGGCTTCCTGTTTTGACCTACTTTTAGCTTCTGAAGTTATTTAACAATAGTTTAGTGCAAAATACATGCGGTTTGCACAGTGTGAGCATACAACTAAATGACCTGACATGTGGATTATGCAGCATGAGTAGAGTGAGATGTTTTCATGGCTGTTTTAAATATTGTTTGCTGTTATTCAGCATTGGTCTCCATTTTCTCAGTCACCAATAAAAATGACATGGAGTACGTAACACAGGAAAAAAAATGTCATTTTTAAATGTCGCATTCCTTTAATATACCCTAAAACAGACAATTGTTTTTATGTCAGCTATGTAACTTATGGAAGTATTTTTGAACAATATGAAAGTTCTGAGTTACCTGAGTTTACCTAACCTAAGAATGCCAAACAACTTAGTACGAAAGTACAAGAAAGATGTCTGTTTGACACACAGCTTGGTAGTTGAGGAGTATCAAGGGCTTTACAACTTTATTCTTTTGAATTAAGCTTTGCTCCAATAACTGAAATAGCCATCTCTAACCTGCCTAATCATACATTAACTTAAGACAATTCAGTTATTGTTTAATCCAGGCCAGCACCACAAAATGTGAGATAAAGGGTCTCAGATTTATGTCAGAATCAAGTTTGATACTGACAGTCATGTAGTGCTCTGTGGGTTTAAAACCAGGGCAATGATATGCATTCTTTGAACCATTTTCTTTAAATGATGCTGTGTCTGGGCTTATATTCTGTTTTGTACTCCCTTGTTTTTTTGTAGCGTTTAGAATGTATATTGATTTTTGTGCACTCTTCCTATGAGGTTTATTTCATACTTGTAAAAGTGTTTTAAATATGTACAAGCACTGTCATGATCCCGCTAGATTAAAATAAACACATTAAAAAAAACTTAAGAGCAGGAAGTATTTATCCACGCACTAGATCATTGACAAAAAAACAAAAGTAAGATTCTTAACTATGATTTTTTCTCAAAAACATACTCCTGTTATTAAGGAAATAAACAATATTGACAATCAGGGATAAGAAAAGGTTCAACCCAGAAAAATCCAGCATCAGCTTTTTTTAAAGGTGCCTGAAGAATCTGGATTAGATATTGGGGCAGCTTAGCTATTAGCTAACCAAGCAAGCTTGATGAACTTAAAGATCTCCTATCCATCTATCCATTATCCAACCCGCTATATCCTAACTACAGTGTCACGGGGGTCTGCTGGAGCCAATCCCAGCCAACACAGGGTGCAAGGCAGAAAACAAACCCCGGGCATGGCACCAGCCCACCGCAGGATCTCCTATTGTTTTCCAAATTTTTGATGATCTCATGTTCTTCACCAAGGACAACACATTAGTGATGCACCTGCATAGTCCTATGGAGACAATGCAGATGACAGCTGGTTAAAGGTTGGTGAACAGATAACAATGAACAGAATTACACACTTCCTGGACTAGCAAGCAGTAAAAACAGAATAGCCACTTAGGGATACATCTTATTGCCACCTTGCTCAAGAAATGACTCAGTAAGAACAAAAAACGCTGCTGAAGACTTGCCTAGCAGACTGTTAATTGTCAGACATGTACCATTCATGAAGTTGCACATAAAGCAAGCAAAACAGTTCAAAAAGAGAAGATGAATTCAGAGGAACAGGAAAGCTGGACAAGAACAAAAATCTCTTTACTACTAATTTTCTTATGCTGCATTTGAAACTTGCAAGAACTGCAGAAAGTGGGTGCTTGAAAAGGCCACATTTTCAGCTAAAAACGTTTTTGCCATGGTCCTATGCACAAAATTCAGTGACACGGTACCAATGCTTGAAGATCATGTGATGTACTAATGACACTGGCACTTTCTTCAATAGCAAAGAGTGTCTCTGATGTTTAAGCGCAAGCTTAGGAGCAATTCTTTCTAAATCAGAAACACAAGTTAAATAAATGCATCTTAACTATGGAAATGAATGTAAACATAACTCAATTTTACAAAAGAGGTTACACAAAGAGAAGACATGTCTCTTAAATTTCTTAATATTGTTTGCATGATCAGATTTTTCCAAAACAGAAGCTACTTTTAACTTCTCTGATGCCAGCATTAAAAAAAAAGTTAAAAGGCAGTTAAATGTTACCATTTCCACCCTTATTACATTCAATTTGTTTAAACAGCTTTTTAAAAAAATGCCAGGGACTCTCCTAAATTGAAGCAATTAAAATAAAATATAAAAACCAGATGAATAAAAGGAAGACAGGCAGTTTACCTAATTTTTACAGCTGTGTGAGTGGCAACAACATTTTACGGTTGTCATCTTACTTGAGTATGGAGCTTGGCATTTAAAAAATATGAAAAAATGGCACTACAAACAAAAACGAATGAAACATTCATCAAATCTAAGAAATGAAGCACTTTCTAAACATTTGCAACTCACTTAAATATAAACAACACAAACACTAAGTTCTTAAGTGAAGAAACCCAGCTTTGCCTACTAGAACATTCTTTATGTCACTCTAGTGAAGTGTTTCAGAATGCAGAACTTTATATATTTGTGTACTTTACTTACTCATTTAAAGTTTTAAAAATAAGCTTGTGTTCTCCTAATTGTATGGTATCTTACCTCATTCAACTTCACAATACGTGTCATATTAAATTACCTGATGTTTAATTCTGCTTCAGATTCACTTCATAGGCTCAAGAAGGACAATACTTGAAAAGCAGGCTAAAAGGAGGCATCCAAAGACAGAAAATCTTTTCAAAGTAACAAAGGCATTTCTTATCAAATTAGCTCAAGGAGACCTACTGCAGCACTACTAACTCAGGAGAGGTGACATTTAGGCAACGGGGCCAATGGGCTTTAAAAACAGCTCCTTCGTTTCTAACTAGGCATTCATTCCTCTACCCTTTAAATAAATTGCTTCTTTCTTCTCATGCTTGTTCTGAAGCATAGTGCATAGTCATTACTTTCATTTTTTGCTTTATTTTCACATCGGTCTGTTGAGGACATACTTTTGCTGCTCTTGATTTTTTAAGCCTATAGTGTTGTATACACTACCAACCAAAAGAAAAGATGGATAAGAGAGCGTCAGTCAGGTGCAATACCAGACTAAAGGATAGGTGTTGCTCTTAGAAGCCAAGGGGACTGGGTTATTTGATTCCTGGGTAAGGTTGTTTTGGATACCAAAATGTGGTTTTGCGGTTAATCCTGTAAGCCACAGGAACAGAATCCTAGCAGAACTCTCCCAGTTAAATACTGAAACTGTGTGTGATGATGTCTGAGGGAACTAAGACAAAACCTAAAGTGGATCAAAATCTGGAGCAATCTACCCAGCAGCCAACTGAAACAACCAGATGAAAGCAACTTGATAATTTCTACCAAATAAAGTTAACATTGGGAGACACTGAAAAGAAAACAAATTTTGGATTGCATTATAAAGTAAAAAAGCTGAAGTTCATGTTTAAATCATGATAATAGAGAAAGGCTAAGTGTGGAGCTCAAACAGAATGACATGTCTGCTTCATCATAAAGACAATCCTATTATGTGAGAAGAAAAATAGTAAATAATAAACACTAGAAATGCAATAAACTTTTAAAATCTAATCAGTCTTAAATCATTTTGTTACACCTGAACGTGGAAGGTGTCCTGGTGACCAGAGGACTTGGACAGAGATGTGATTCCAAGTGTGGGCCTTGCAAGTTCTCCAACAATCCAAACACATGCTGTCAGATTGACTGTTGTCTCTTAGATATTATGTGCCGTATTCTGACTATGGTTGGCTCCTGCCTTAGACATGACTGTTGAGAAAGGGCAGGCACCACCTGAGCAGTAAATAAGATAAAGGTTTTTAAGAAAATGAAGATGTCTATGAAAGTTGAGGTAGCCATATCTTTACACCTAACAGTTAAACATGTCTTAGTCCATTTGTCTAACTCAATATATCCACTACACGTGTCAGGTATTCAGAGCTTGTGCTGACAGCATTGTGACCTAAATAAGGATCAACCCTGGGTATAGCGCCAGCAATTCACAGGGCACCCCACCTAGTGGTGGACTACCAGTTATCTAAACAGATGCAGTGCATCTGGAAAGTATTCACAGCGCATCACTTTTTCCACATTTTGTT
>JANRMT010062838.1:11131906-11238851 GCA_026402145.1 Polypterus bichir lapradei | reverse complement strand
TAATAAAATGGGAATGGTTGGTGATATTAACTTCCTGTTTGTGGCCACAAACAGGAAGTTAATATCACCAACCATTCCCATTTTATTAAGGTGTATCCATATAAATGGCCCACCCTGTAGATCTAGAACTGTGGTTATTCCTCAGGAATGATTTCCCTAGGGGTATGAATTAACTCTGGATGTGGCTTTCTTTACCAGAGAAGAATGGAAATCCACCAAATGACTGGGAGAAACGGAGAGGATATCATCAGCTCAGTAATTTACAACGAATGCTCCAAGGCATGGACAACATTTAAGTGGGGTGGGGGTGTGCTGTGTGTTTCTAGGTAGGCCAAGCCACTGCTCCCATACCTACTATAGCAGCAACAGTCACAGTACAGGAATAAGCTTCTGGAAGTAATGAGAGGAGCAGGCCTATCTCAGTACCTGTTGTTCTTGGCCTGAAGTATGGAGTCAGCCACACTGGTGGAACCCCAAGGAAGGGAGCAGACAAACCGCAAATATAAAAAAAAAAAAAAAAATTAAAACATTTTTGTCTCTCATCAGTTTGGCAGTTTTGATGTTGTATTGACTTTTACTGATCCCCAACTGCTCTGACACCCATAAGGTAGGTGATAGAAAAGAGAAATATTTGCTCAAGATCAAGAAGGTGAACAAAAAATTAAAGTCAAAGAGGCGGAGATCAAAAACAGAACACAAATAGAACCAAGCAACCAAAGACCAACAAACTAAGCAAAAATAAGATGTGAAGCTTTGCTAAAGGTCTTGACTACCACAGAGTTCCTGAAGCGATAATCACAGGATGAAGGTTTGCTTTTAAATATCCAGAAAATTGGGTGAGAAGCACAGCACCCAGCCATCTTACATATTGACAACCGAAATGCAAGTTGCAGCCACCATTTGGCAGCAAAGGGTTAACACTGCCAAGAATGATCTAAAATGGTGATGCAATATATAAAAAAAAAATAAGAGTAAAGGATTTAGAAAGGCAGGCTACGGTAGTCAAACATTACACAATTTTAAATACTGAACATTAAGGGCCCATCAAATGTTAAGATTATGTCATTCTCTCATCTCTGAGATTTTTCAGGTAAGGTGGTAGTACTTACTAATCATGGCACTGCAGAGGAATTTCACCGTATTTAGTACATATCACAATAATGCCGTTACAAACCGAGCCCTAAGTAACAAAGGAACACAAAAGAAGACTTAGGCCAGGCATTGTTGAAAAGCTTGGTGAGCTCTTTCAGGCATCAACTGGCAACAAGGCACTTGTCAGCAATCATGCATGTCCCTGGCCTGCTTCCAGAAGGGGGTCCTGGGTGTATCTGTTCCACATCCATGTCTCTTTGATTTATTTAGAAGCATGGCAAATGTCAAAGTGTGGGTACAAAGCTGGACGGATGCCAAAGGAGTGAGTGCTCTCTAGAAAACAGCTTTACCAGTTCTTATGTCTGCCATTAGTCTAATTTTGATGCAGTTCTCCCAGTAAACAATGGCTTGGCTTTTTCACAGACACTCTCTAACTTCTGTTTTTAGAGGCTTTCACCTTCAGAGGTCTTTATCTATGGTGCAAATTAGGGAAGGGAGAAGGCAGGCATTGCACTATAATATTTTATCTACTCTCTCAGATATTTAGTCGTCAGAGTGAATTTGGTATCTCGAATGGTAGTTAACAGCATACTGGTAGTGATTTAATTTGAACTGCTTTTGAAAGCCTGTTCTCATAGTTACCAATTTACAGGGCATTAATATAATAACACAATTAAGAAAGGATATACAACTGCCATAACAAATAAATAATAAATGCTCCACTAGTTTACAATCATGAACAGAATTACCGTACATAATTTAAAGGTTATAGGGCAAAAAACAACAATATTAATTGAATTGCTTAACAGACTCAATTTTGTTTCCTCTCTAAAATTAGTTAAATAATAAATAGTTATACTTTTTGGAGAACTTATGATACTCGTATTCTTCATTTTTGATTAGGAGAAGATTCCATATGTTCCTGTGGAATTTGTACGAAGACTTAAACTCTGCCTTTGGATGCTTTACTGTACGTTCATATTGATAACTGCTTTGCTCTCTTTCTCTTGCGTTTATGAATTAGTTTTTCACATTTTAGTCTGAACACTCAAGGTTTCATGGACCAGAAATCACTTCTCTCTCAGAACTGACACAGTGTTGAATTGTACTGTAAAAAAGTGCATCAGTGTTTATATGAGGTGCTATTAAAAGTAAGTGAAATGATCAGATCACAGAAGCCTTTCTTAATCAACCTAATCACCACAGTTCTAAACAGGCAGTCTAAAGCACTTGCTTGAGGTGACACAGTGGGACTGACGTGGTGATGCAACTGAAACCTTGAAGCTGACACTCCATTTCTTTAGCTAACAGGTTGCTCTGTGTTGGTATTCTGTGCAGAGGCAAAACAAATACATACAAAATGTGTAATATGCTTTCATTTTTTACAATATTTAATTTAATACAGCAATTTTAAATTAGCCACTTATATGAGTAAAAATAATCTATCCTGTGAAATACATGTATAGGTATTAACATTTACTTGTAGCATACATTTGCTGCTAGGCACTTCAAAAATGGAGACATGGCAATGTTTCATCCATACATCTTCGATAGCTTATCATTCGAGACAGGAAGTCGGAGTTTATTCTGGCACCATTTTCACTAGCCACTATAAACGCTCAGAATGGCCAAGTCAGTCCTCTACAGACCCAGGACAGGGTCACAAATGTCAGAATTGTCAATAAACAAAAAAACACAGCTTTCTAAAGCAGGAGGAAACCAGAAAACAGCATTAAAAACACAGAAACTGATATGGCCAGGCCGAGCCCAGGACTGATAAGAGGACCCAGGAAGCATCATGACAAGATAAGCAGACTAAATCACCACACTGTATGTGCGGCCATTTCACCAAAGAAATGTGTAAAGTGTTTTCCCTAAAAACCTAAAAGATACAAAACAGATGCTATTGAAGTGTATGTTTAAAACTTTGCTTTTTTTTGTTTTTTTATTTTTTTTTTTAAAGGTAATGGAAAAGTAACAAAATGTCTGGAAAGAATTTAGTCAAAAAAAGCTCAAAGAAGAAAATATACCCACCACATCTTCTTGAGTGTAAAAGAGCCCTACCAGCTTTAGATTTCAGCAAAAAATAAATGGCTCCTCATCAGAAAACACACAAACCAGGCAAGCAGACAGGAAAACATTTTTAATCAGTGAACATTGTGCCAAAACCCCCTGGGTGGCATTCCTCCTCCTATAGGCTGAGGCCGTCACAAAAAGAAGTGGTAGCAATGATAGGTTTGTTGGCAGGCGAACATAATTTCATGGAACAGTATGAACTTAAACATTTATTATGTATGCTAGCTATATTACAGAAGGAAAACCAAATACAAAATAAGGAAAGAAAGAACTACTATTTAATTTCATAAAGAGGAAATTTTTTTTTATCTTTAACAATTTTTCCAACTAGGAAAAGAGGCTAAGCAACTATGAATATATGGCATATCACGTACAGAATAGGCTTTAAGACAAACATTGGATGACAAATTAAATGAAATTATTTCCACACTATAATAAAAATACTAAATCAAATAAAACAATCAGAATATTGTACATGTGACTGAACAGTATAAATTTGATTTATTTTGCAATTTGTATTTCTGCTCATCATTACAGATTTAGAAATGGCAGCTTTAAATTGCAGTCAGGTATGTGAGCCATTTATAAAACAATATGCAGTTTGTGTGATTCCACAACACCATAAAGAAAAACATTGCAAGGTAAAGCTGTTTGGATTGCTCAGCCCCTAAGTAACGGTAAACTGCATATGGCACAGGAAAAAACTTAAGTTACCCAGTAAAGTTGTCTCTCTCACTGCTTTCCTGAAATCTACTCAGGATTACATTGATTACATCCAAGCATAGAACATTAGAACACTCTAGACGAGAACAGGCCATTCAGCCCAACAAAGCTTGCCAGTCCTATCCACTTGTTTCCTCCAAGAAAACATCAAGTCGAGTTTTGAAAGTCCCTAACGTCTTACTGTCTACCACACTACTTGGTAGCTTATTCCAAGTGTCTACCGTTCTTTGTGTAAAGAAAAACTTCCTAATGTTTGTGCGAAATTTACCCTTAACAAGTGTCCAACTGTGTCCCCGTGTTCTTGATGAACTCATTTTAAAATACAAGTCTCGATCCACTGGACTAATTCCCTTCATAATTTTAAACAGTTTACTCAGGTCACCTCTTAATGTTCTTTTACTTAAACTGTAAAGGCTTAGCTCTTTTAATCTTTCCTCATAATTCAACTCCTGTAGCCCTGGAATCAGCCTAGTCGCTCTTCTCTGGACCTTATCTAGAGCTGCTATGTCCTTTTTGTAGCCTGGAGACCAAAACTGCACACAGTACTGAAGATGAGGCCTCACCAGTGCATTATAAAGGTTGAGCATAACCTCCTTGGACTTGTACTCCACACATCGTGCTATATAACCTAACATTCTGTTAGTCTTCTTAATGGCTTCTGAACACTGTAGGGAAGTTGATAGCTTAGAGTCCACTATGACCCCTAAAGCCTTCTCATAAGGTGTACACTTGATTTTCCGACCGCCCATTGTGTATTCAAACCTAATATTTTTACTTCCTATGTGTAATACTTTACATTTACTGACATTAAATTTCATCCACCACAAATCTGCCCAAGCCTGTATGCTATCCAAGTCCTTCTGTAATGATATAACGGATTCCAAATTATCTGCTAATCCACCTATCCTGGTATCATCTGCAAACTTAACCAGCTTGTTACTTATATTCCTATCTAAATCATTTATATATATTAAAAATAGCAGCGGCCCTAGCACTGACCCCTGTGGAACACCACTCTTAACATCGGCCAGTTCTGATGAGGTTCCTCGCACCATCACCCTCTGCTTCCTGTGTCTGAGCCAATTCTGCACCCATCTAAAAACATCACCCTGAACTCCCACTTCTTTTAACTTGATGCCCAACCTCTCAAGTGGCACCTTATCAAATGCTTTCTGAAAGTCCAGATAAATAATATCATAAGCTCCCCTTTGATCGTATGCTTTTGTTGCAACCTCATAGAATTCCAACATGTTAGTAAAGCACGACCTCCCTCTTCTGAACCCATGCTGACTGTTCAGAATAACTCCTGTCCTTGCCATGTGTTGCTCAATCTTATCCTTAAAAATTCCTTTCATTAATTATGTCACATGCATTAATGATGCATGTTAAGCTTACTGGCCTATAGTTGCTTGGATCTGCCCTGTCACCCTTTTTATATAATGGGATGATATTTGCCATTTTCCAGTCCTTCGGAATCTCTCCAGTGCTCAGTGACTTACTAAAAATATGTGTCAAGGGTTTATATCTGAACTCAGTTGCCTCCTTAAGAACACAAGGATAAATATTATCTGGGCCTGGTGATTTGTTTGATTTCATCTTATTTAATCTGAGCAGTTCTTCTCCCTCTACAATTTCCAAATCCCTCAGTCCCTCCTTAGTAGTCGCGTTTACCTCTGGGAGGTTATACACTTGCTCACTTGTAAACACCTCAGAAAAATGTAAGTTTAGGGCATCTGCTATTTCACTGTCTGTATCTTTTAATTCTCCTTTACTATTCCTGATGAACTTGACCTCCTCCTTGACTGTTCTTTTACTACTAAAATACTGAAAGAATCTCTTGGGGTCTTCTTTCGCCTTTTCTACTATATTCCTCTCCAATTGTCTTTTAGCCTCCCTGATATCCTTCTTAATGGTTGCTCTCATGTTCTCATACGCACTACGATTCACTTTGCAGTCATTAGCCTTATATGCCTTATACAGCAGTTTTTTTCCTTTGCAACTTCTTTTTTAAATTTTTATTAATCCACCATGGAGTTTTTTTTTAGTTTCCTATTAATTCCAAATTTAGGTCTGTATCTGTCCTGCATTACATGTAAAACATTTTTAAACCTGTTCCACTGCTCCTCGACTGTCTCCAGTCTATCCTACTTAGACTTTGTCGCATCTGTTTAAAATTAGCCCTACCAAAGTTCAACTTAACAATTTTAGTCTTTGTATCTGCACTCTTACAAAATACTGAGAATTGTATTACATTATGGTCACTTGACCCTAGTGGTTCAATCACCTCTACACCCTCAATTCTATCCTCATTATTACAGAATACTAATCCAGACAGGCTTCACCCCGTGTTGGTGCTCTAACATGCTGTGTTAAAAAACAGTCGCTGATTACTTCTAAAACTCATGCTCTTGTGCTCCTCCATCTGCAAGGTTATCCCAGTTAATATTTGGATAATTAAAGTCCCCCATGACTATAATATCCCCCTGTAAACTTGCCTTTTTGATATTACTAAAAAGATGTGTGTTGAAATTACTGTCTGAATTGGGTGGTCTATAACACACTCCTAAAATAAGACCTCTTTCCCTAATATTTTCCAGGCGAAGCCACATGTCCTCACTAAGATGGGGCTCATCATCCAACTGAAGAGGTCTTACATTTAAACCCTGTTTGGCATAAACAGCAACCCCACCTCCTTTTCTGTTCTGTCTATCCTTCCTACAAAAATGTGTATCCCTCTATGTTACACTCATCCCCATCTTTGTTATTTAGCCAGGTTTCCTTTATTGCTATAATATCATAATTATGCTCTGCTTCATACAACTCCAACTCACTTACCTTATTTTTGATACTTCTAGCATTAAGGCAAGATATTTTTAATGTGTTAATCCTTCTACATTTACGTGTTTGCTTAGAATTTACATGACTATGCATTTTTATTTCTACACCATTGTTTGTTCTTCCATGTATAGATCTAAATCTGGCCTGTCCTAAACTCCCTGCCCCCCCATTCCCTAGTTTAAACAATCCTCGACTAGCCTACACATACGCCTCCCCAATACATTGGTGCCCCTCCGGTTCAGATGTAACCCGTCATGGCGGAACAGGTCCCATCTGTTCCAAAAGGAGTCCTAATGCCCCATAAACCTATACCCTTCTACCCTGCACCAAGATTTGAGCCACACTCCTCAATCTGACCTGGATTGGCGAGTGGCACAGGCAGAACTTCAGAGAAGATTACCTTGTCAGTTCTGCTCCTCAGCTTGGCACCTAACTCTTTGAATTTGGATCGTAGAACTGACAGACTACCCTTATGTACATATTTGGTACAGAAGCAGCTAATAGTAAAATATGTGAGGACGTTCCACAGAGCTGTTAGTCTTTTTTATTTTTAACAAATACCCTAATGGATTGCAAAAGCAGTACAAAAAAATTAAATCCCTGGAATCCCATTTTTTTCTGTGGAAACCACTGATCTGGCAAAACTAGCTTTACTGGCAGCAAGCACAATGTTCTCCTCCTGAATTGCCCACCTTTGCATCACTAAAGAACTTACTCTGGAAAACATCTTTACACAAACACATCACATGTACATAATTGTGTGTTGTATTGACTAAAATTGCTGCATATGTAAAAAAATCAATTCGAAAATCATTAAATAAGATAATATACTGTACAGTATACATGACTCGATTTGTCAAGACACATTTTGGTTCTTTCGATTTTTGAAGGCTGGCCACTCCTGATATGATTCTCTTCTGTTCCACGTGTTTTCCATTTAGATTATGGCAGTGAAGTCCTCCTTTCCAGAATGACAGTAATCAACAACTTTTTCTCTTCCTGATCTCGTAAGCAATTTCATTTTATCATGGTATTATAAACTTAACTCTGTGTGCTGACATAAAATAATCAAAGTCGGTGAGGTGCATATTGGGCAGGGCTGACTGTCGAGAACTATTTTTCCCTTGGAGTTAACTGGATGGGGGGTCATTTCTTTGTTACAGCGTGCCAGCTGATATTGGGAAACTTTGTTCACTCAATAAATGACTCAAGTAAATAAAGGGGTTATTTATTCACCCATATGCCCTTTACATGATAGTAGATTTCTGCTGAAGATCTGAAAATATTTAATGTCAAACATGTAATAGAGGAAGATCAAGAAAATACTTTTTTGCTGCACTGTACAAGAACTGTAAATTAACGCCATTGCTAACAAAAGTAGAAAAAAGAAAAAGAACTTTCAAAATCAAACACACACCCAAATGAAGTTTCCTCAAGAGCTGCTCTTCTTTCAACAGGTTGTAGAAATACTGAATGTTATACATATTTTTAAACTATGGTGTTATTCATTTTCATCTCACCCAAGAGATTTACTATTCTGCATGGTGGCTCCTCCAAACGATATTCCTTTAAAATGAAGTAATGGCTCAAAGTTAGACAAACTGAAGGTTTCTGTGCTTTTTAACTGTGCCAGACCAATGTGACATTTGGCAGCTTGTTTGCGTTAATGAATAGTCTTCTATCAGTGTTTGTCTAACGTGCAGTAAGCCACTGGCATTTTGTCATCCATTCTAACAGTGGCCCACTGTGCCACATGCTGATAGTCAAACAAAATTTTGCATTATGAAATTTCAGCTGAGAAAAACTGATGAAAGGAGTGCTAAGGAATTGGTTCTGCAAAGACATTTTATATACAAGTTTTGGTTATGATAATTTATTAGCAACAATTTCCCAGCCTATAAGCACGGCTCGAGTGAACCCACAGCACATGAATCACAGTCTGAAGTTTCACCAGATAATAGCGGAGTGAACTTCTTCAACAGACTTGGGTGTGTCAAGGGAGAGTCTTAGTTGCTCCCTGTAATACATACTTCATTAAAGATGATTTTTTTTTACCCCCTGAGCAATATTCCACTTTTGAAGGCTTACATCTATGAGCTGGCTGAGAATAACACAATCAAAATTTAAACAACCTCTTCAGGAAATTAAAAATCTGAGTTTACTGCTCCGGCTGTTTGGTATTTTAGGCAGGGTCTACAGAAGAAGGAGCACAACAGTAATGCAGTAAAAGGCATATAAAGCTCCTGAAGATACAGTACTTGAATTAATAAAATACAATTCTATGAGAAATCAAAAAGGTGACAGTTATGATTGAACTGTGTTACTGCATTAAACTCAGAGGATCATGGCTGCAACTCACAAAAACAAGAAGCATTTTCAAATTAGAATTGCATAGGACTATCCTTTGACCATTTAAGTCACAAAGCAGCACTTTATGGGACTTAGGACTGTAGGGAGAAAAACCAACTTGATCTGAATCAGTGACAGCATTTAAAGAGTCCCTTAGCCAGATACGAGAGCTCGGAGTCTGCTCCAGCTCTGGGAACTCATCTGGCTGTTTTGATCTCTGCGTAAAACAATGTTTTGTGTGAGAGTTTACCAAGTTTAAATTTGGTATTCATGTTTATTGAATGAAATGTCAGAAAAGTTACTTGAGTCATTAATGAAGAAAAAAAAAAAAAGATTGTAGCTTTCAACAGAACAGGTAGATTCCTACTTGTTAAAAGGAGGTTACGTGCATTACTCTCACTACCTACCTAGCTGCGTGGCTCGCAATTTTTTATTTTTATTTTTACATTAAGGGCTAATATTTTTGGCAAGCATTGTGGTATAATGGTAAAGGCTTTGAACCTACGACTTTAAACCCTAAGGATGTGGGTTCAAATCCCATTACTGATACTGTGTGACCATAAGCGAGTCACTTAACCTGCTTTTCTGCCAACTGGAAAAACAAAACAATGTAACCAATTGTGTCTCAAATGCTGTAAAGCCAACTTGGAAAAAGGCATCAGTCAGATAAAAAGTAATAATAATATTATTAGTTTAATGGAGCTACTTTCTCTTAAACACGCTATACACAATTGTCTTCTTCTATAATACGCTACTGTGGATGTGTGTGTGTCTGTCCAGGATTTTAAATCACCCGCAGCTCACAAACCGTTTGACCAGTTGACCTGAAATTTGGTACACATATACAATGTGACGTCTACTATCCATTTTCGGGTGATGATTGACCTCCAAGGTTATTCCTCTGGTTATTTTTATTTTATTGTAGAAGCAACTCTCGGCTGTGGGCAGCAGGGCAGCTGTGCGGCACATGCGTACAGGCGCCATTCTCATTCCCTACCACCTTTGCTGTCACTTCCCCTACCTCTTCATATCTTAAATCATTCTTGAGGCAGATTGAAGACTTAAGTGCCAGCTTAAGTGAAAAATTAAGAAAAATGTACTAAGTAATTGCAACACAAAAACTGACGTAATCAGTTTTAACATGAAAAGATGCTGATGAAAGAAGAGAAGTGGCCACTAGGGTGGAGAAAAGAAGAGCAGCTCAGGAAGCAGTAAGCACATCAACCTCTGAGCAAACGAATGATAAACATACAGAGAAAGAGGAGGAAGACTATGAACGCTCAAGTCAAGTGTATTTGTGCAGTGTGCCGTTACCGGTCTAGGAATAAAACATACCTGAACTGGACCAATTCCTGCTTTTCCCGATGGTCACTGCAAAATACAATTTTATAGTTCTTTTGAACTGAAATAGGTATTCAGTAGGAATAATGTGACATTTGAGCATACATTATTAGTATCATTAGATGACTTGCCAATGAGCAATTTGAGAAAAGCACCTTGTGATGCAACTACTTTCTATTTTATCATTTAAAAGAATAAATCATAATGTGTCATCACAGCATATTGTATGTTTCCAAACCAGTGGGAGAAACAAAAGATACACTCCACTGTACAATAAGCTGAACTAAATAAACTAAACACAAGCAGGGTAAAAATGAAAAAGAAAGCAGAAAACTCTAGTTTTCATTCTGCTATTTATTTATTTTTTATATTTCTTGTACTGAATGTTGAAGCTTCAATTTGGTCAAAAATAGCAATTTATTATATTCAGCTGATGTTCTGAAAAAAATGACCAACTATGTAACTAAACATGAAAGGAAATAATTCTGAACAAAGAAATGAATGATGGTGAGATTAAAGTGCGACTCTTAAACAGTCACTTGTGTGTCGTATTGCAAGTATTTCTGAGGTAACACAATCCTGCACGTTCATAAACACATCGCCTCACCTGCACTCGAGATGCACGGGGAGCTGACTAAGCGAGGCCTCCACACTAATGGGCTTTAAGGCTCAACATAGTTCTATAAAAGCAGACCCAAGTACATTAGAGCTTCTGTTTTACAACTTGAACGAATACCTGCTGGCTCTTTCATTGCCCTTCTGGGCCCTCATTTCTAGTGGCAAGTATTTCACCAGCTTCTAGCTGTTGACTGCCAAAAACAACTAAGAAACATTTCAATAGTTTTCAGACTCACAAGAGTTCATGACAAACGAATTAGTCTCACTTTAATTCATTATTCTAAAATATATTTTGTTGGGAAATTTGGCTAGAACACAAAACAGAAAATGACTGGTAACCTGATAGTTAAATCTGATGCCTTTAAAAATAAAATAAAATTAATAGAATTCTGTGCTCTACATGCAGGCTCCAAAGATATGTGAGAGCCCCCCAGGTTTACTATACTTCTAAAACTTGAAACCTACCAAAAGGTCAAAAACCTACTTATACAAACGTAGCATTTGTGAATGGCTGACACTTTTGAAATTCAAATGTACTGCTCTTAGACATCAGTTTTCAGAGACATTTTAATGTGACACTTCCTACATGAGTACAAATGTCTTTATTAACTTGAGTCTTGATTAAATGATATGCTTTGATTTATTGCAGTGTAGTTTTAATAAGCCTGGATCACTAAAAAGAAGTTGTTAAGAACAGAGCTGAAGGTTGAGCATTTCAGACATAATATTTAGGAATTTCACCATTTAAAAAGTTAAAAAATAGTTACAACAGATTACAAGTTGAGGTCCCATTTGCAAATATATTAAATTCACACTTCTGTCCTTTAATAAACTGAAATTGCAATAATAAGATACACAGTATACTACACAAAATACAAGTGTGTAATAGATGTCAGACTCTCAGCCAGCTCCCCAGCAACTCAAGACATGTCAGACATGTGGTCTGAGCTTTGACACTACAGTATCATGTCCCTCTCTGCGGCTAATAAATAAACAAATCAGGGAAAAAGAAAACATTTTATGGTTAACAATTGAAATGCATCCTAAAAATGCAAGATATCTTCGTGATGAATGATTGTCCGTTTTCCACAAAGAGATAATGTTTTAGTCCTAAATTGCCCAGAGGTGACAGAAACCACAGTGGCTGGGCTTGTCTGGTCTCTCATGAAACAGATGTGAAGAAAATGAAGAACAAAAACATGTTCACACCTGTGAGCATTTCTAATTTAAATTAATGTTTCTATTACCACTGTACTCTATACTGTGTCTTATGAATGACAATCAAGTATGTGGCTTTGTACTGTAAGCTCACAAACACCAGCTGACTTCAGAACTGCAATTATAAAACATAATGGCCACCTCCGGACAGCCAGGGAGGCAAATATTGCTCTCCCACCAATGACTGCCAAGTCAAAAATTTCCTTTCTTTTTAATTTTCTTCCTTTTTAGTCATACTGGTGCATGTTCAGAACATAGTGTGTGTATGTGTGTATCTATAAATTTCATGAGCTTCTGAAAAAAGCCAAATTTCCTCCTGGAGACAAATAAAGATGTGCTTATAAATTTGGTAATAATACTCTTTTGCTGATAAATAATTTGACCCTATCGATATTTCTTTTGCTCATGTATTTGCCTAATTGTATAAGATATTTTTCTTTTAGTTTATCCAACTGGATACTGATGGCATCTCCAGCCTCCTACAATCTAATTCAGGTCCCTGAATCCACCTTTAGATAACACCACTAAAGACCCTTGTATGCCCACTTAGCCCAGAGGTTTAGACAAAAAGAAAGAGCAGGGTGCCCAGCAGTGTCTCCATCACTGTTTACATCCCTTCTATAGCACTCGATGGTGTATGTGTTTTTCACAAAGAAGATTAGCAGTTTTGATGCTGAAAAATCACAGCTTAATAATATTTCCACATTAATTATGCTATAAATTTATGACACAGAATACAGAAAATATATACAAAAACTTGCTTTGTTTCAAGTTAGCCCGAGCCTATATGTTCTGTCATAATTCAAGTGCATCAGCCACAACAGTTTTAGGGGGACATTTAAAGAAGAAAAAAACAAATCACAGAGAAGTTCCACAAATCATTAAGGGTCTTGCTGAAATTGTGTGTGTGTGTGTGTGTGTCTTCCACCTTGCACCTGATACTGCCATTTTAGGCTACAGCTAATATTACTGTTAAGTTACTGTAGACTAGGTAAAGAAGAAATGAGAAAATGGGTACTAGAAGATACCAAAATCTAATTTTTAATCTGTTTATAATATTTCATACATAACAGAACCTGACTTTTCCAATTCTCTTAACTCAAATTTCTTTGGAATAATACATATCACTATATAGGTGTAAAACACTAAAAATATTTTCCTTTTAAATGCTAATGGATAGAAAGATGTATAAAAACAACGGAGCATTTCAAACTTCAACCAATTTCCATTTTTAAAAAGAATGGCAGAGTTAGAGCCATTTAACAGTTTAGCTCGTACAGGTTTTAGTACATCTGTGTTGCAGAACTGCAGTAATATGTACAGATACACCTGTTCAAACGTGTGACAAACAACTGCCTGTTTTTACAGAAACGTGTCAATCTCACAATAACAATGCGAGTGACCTGCATGCTACTGACGTGTGTCATCTCGCGTACACAGTCTACACCTTGTTTGTTTCCGCCTGCTGTGCTCAGCTTTGCCATATAATTAGAAGGTCTGAAGTTCCCAAATCTCTAATCTATAGGTCATTAGGTTCTCTGTGCATTTTAAAACGGCCCAAATGTCCTGCCACTGAAGACGACAAACACTGACTCACTTGTGCATTACTCATGTCAGTTTGGGGAGACTGACTAGTTGACTTGTTATGCAGCATTTTTTTCCCAAAACAGATAACAGCTGTTCTCTTACGTGACAAACCAACAGAGCAATTTGTGATAAAAACTTTTAAAAGGAGGGAAAAACTCAATGACTGTAATCATTTTCTCAAGCACTTTGTCTGGTTTCAGTACAGAGGCACCTAACAAGACTGAATAGCGTACGTAGATCCTCTTCCACTGTGGCGCAGTAATACCTAAACATGATTCACAGATCTTTTTATACCAGACTCTTGTACTAGGGTGTTGTACCGTGTTAGCCATTATGAATGTAGAGAAAAGCCAAGCAAAATGACCCCTTTTATTGGCTAACTAAAAAGATTACAATATGCAGGACTGATAAGGTAACTCAGGCCCCTTGTAATGCCATCTCGCCTGAAGAAGGGGCCTGAGTTTCCTCGAAAGCTTGCATATTGTAATCTTTTTAGTTAGCCAATAAAAGGGGTCATTTTGCTTGGCTTTTCTCTACCAGACTCTTTAAATTTAAAAGAAAAAATGTAAGGGAGAAGGTGTTAGGGTTATGTTTTAAAGACTCATGTAGTGGTGCAGATTTTTTTTTTTTTATTTAAGTTTTTATTGAAAAGAGATACAATCCAATACATCTGTTTATGACTTTTGTCACGTTTACAACAGATATAGCTTGTATATTATCAAAAAGCTCTTCATGGCATAAAACAGATCAATATATCTCTTTGGGTTATCTCTCAATTATAGAAAAAAAAATATTTACAGAAGACAGGGGATGTATAGACAATACCTATTCATAAAACACAGATTCTATAACAGAAAAACATCTGGTTCAATAGGAGTTATATACTCAATCCACCTAGACCAAAAATCGACAAACAGATCTATTTGGTTATTCATACTGAAAGTAATTTTCTCCATTATAAACACATTTTTTACAACATCAATCCAATCCTGTATTTGTGGCGGATTAGGTTTGTACCAGCATCTAGTAATAGCTTTTTTACTTGAAGCAAGAATTATTCTATACATGTATTTATTTTTCCCTTCCCAGGAAACCATTGACACCGTGCCCATATAAAGTACCTTAAAACAGAAATCAATTGTAATGTTTAAAATAATTTCCAATACCTTATGTATATCTTTCTAAAAGCCTCTAATTTTAGGACATCCCCAAAACATGTGAAAATGGTTTGCATCCTGTGAGCCACAATGTCTCCAACAATTTGAGTTGCCTTGAAAATTATTTTTCTGTTTTGGGGTAAGGAAAAACCTAATAGTATTTCTCCAGCAGAATTCTCTCCAATATGGAGAACGGGAGGTTGCCCATTGTTGTTTACATATATTTTCCCAGTCCTCGGTTGAGAAGATAATACCACTTTCTTTCTTCCATCTTTCTTTAATGTACAAGGATGAATCTCCTTGTAAATCCATCAAGGCTCTATAAAGTTTCGTAATAGTCTTAAACATTGGTTCAGCCTTGTAAGCTGAGGAGAATATTTTAACTATAGCACTCTTATTTGGATCCTCATCGATCCCTTTTTTAATTTTCTGGCAAAAATGTTGTCGGAGCTGGAGGTATCTGTAAAAGTCTTTGGATTCCAAACTAAATTTTTCTTTTAGAGAATTAAAATCTAATATTTGTCCTTTATCCATGATTGAGCAATAAGCAGTGGTCCCTTTCTTGTGGTGCAGATTTTTAAACTGTTTTAACTCTCACAATGACTTCAGGTCAAATTTGACTTGGTCTTGTGTTTCAAATCAGTTAAAGCACCTAAATTTCATCTTAGCATATAACTTTTCCTATATTACCCCCACATTAACAAAAAACAAAAAAAAAAAAAAAACACCCTGAACATCCCATAATTAGCTTCTAGATCATTTTTCGTCTTACCTTGGCAGAGACTTCAATGAACTTTAGGGTACAGTAGTTTGTTTGTTCAGGACCCATAAAGACATTCTAAATTGCATCTTTTCATCTCAGAAATAGGAAAGCTTTTAGCAAAATGCCCTCACTCTACAAAAAGCAAAACGTTTTCTAAACGTTATATTTTTGTAGAAGTGTTACTCATTTTGAACACAGCCATGTCATTTGTAGTCAGTTCTGTCCAACTATTGACTTGAAAGGATTTTCTGTTGGATTTATGGTGCTTTGTTGGTTCACAATCCCTAAAAACATTGTAAATGGTATCTATCTTAAAAGTTGCGATAATAAATACGACAGGATAAAATGATCAAACAACATAAAAAATGTTTGTGGTGAAAAATGCAGCATTTGGGGCACCTAAAAATGGGTTTAAAAGAGACCTGGAGGAACAGCATTGAGTCAGCATATGAAGATGTTGTGAGGGTTACTAATGCTGACATTTACTGGGGACAAAAAAATAAGCCATTTGAACAACTGTCAGCCTTCTGCAGCACAAATCTCACCGACACAAAGTCCAAGTCCCTGCTCCTAAATAGGTTGAGACTGACTCACATTTTACAGTCTTTGTAATGGATGCAAACGATGGCATTTACTTGCTTCACAGAAGCAAAATGCTTCCAATGTATATGATTTACCTTCACTGAACCACCCAATGGGTAAACCAATGACTGATTGCCTTTTTTAATGTTGAAATGTCCTGACCAGCCTCTGAGTTAGCAAAAGAACAAACTAGTGAAGGAGCGAGTCTGAAAATGAGAGTAACACAGTGAGCATTGATTATTTGGTGATAACACGGACACCTGGGTTTACAATACTCAGTTATGTGTTTGCACAATAAACCTTCAAGAATCTTATAGCAGATGTTCCTTGTAAGATATTACCCAGAAAAAGAACTGATTCATCTGGAGAAGCCTGCACTGTGCCCGGTTTGACCCAGTGGATAAGGCTTTGGTCTGTTCTGTTCACTACACCACTGCTGGTCCAATCTTAAGCTCTGTTCACTGTGAGAACCTGAACAAGGCATTTTTCCCTAACAGTGGTTGAAAGATAAGTAAGGTTACTACACCATACCTTTAAAAATGTGGTTGAATGGTATTCACTTTAATAAATAAGATGCTATATAAATCAGCTGTTTTAAAGTTGCTTGCATACCTCAGGCTTCTTTAAAAATAAATAAATAATAACTAAGAACGACACAAACAGAAATTCTTTAAAACAAGAAACTTGCCAAGTCTTGTAAGATCGGCAGGGATTTGGGCGGGGGAGGCAAGACAACACATCACATTTATGCTTCAGGCACATTTGTTTATTTTGTCAGAGCCCAAACCAATAAAAGTGAACCCAATGAATCATTTGTTTATTGCAACATCTTGCCTGCCCCAGTCTGACAATCGACACTTCATGGCTTTGCTGTAGTATGGAATGTGCATTTGCAGAAGCTTAGTCATACATAGCCTTCACAAAGCGTTGTGAGACCTCTTGACTTGACTTTTAATTTACATGTGACATACAATGACAGAGCAGACGTGAGGAACATTTTAACGTGAATGAAAGAACGACAGAAATATACAGCAGTCCTTTAGATGCAAAATATGGTGCATAACAAAGCATGCAATGAACCTCTCCAAAGCCGGTTTTGTGAAAAGAAACTCCCTGGAAAATAAATTTAGGACACATTTAGTCAGTTGAAAAGGAAACTGACAGTTTGAATCTGGAGCACAGTCAGGAGGTTCGGAGCTCTTGAATAATTGATATATGTTTGGCTTCATAAGCAGTTTTTTTTTTTTTGGTTGTCCCTGAAAGGTACCCCGTGGCATCTGCACCATGCTGTACTCAGTAGGGAAGGGGATATGGGGCTGAGTTGGTCTAAAGCCAGGACTCATGTAGGGTTTATTATAGATAGTCCTGACCAATTACCTCTAAAACACAAAAGACACAGACTCCTGGGTGGAGTCTCCTCTAACCTCAGGGTAAACTCTGCTTCAGCTCAATCAACAGGACCCCCTGGCACAAACTCATTTCAAACTTCTCTCCAAATGTTCAGGAACCCAAGTAAATCTGGACACTGAAATATCCTCTCCAGATTTTCAGCAAGGCTATAAAGCCTCTGGAGTTTGGATATCTAGGAAGTGTTTGGTGTTACTAGGAGTCCATGATAACTAAACATCATTGCCAAGTATCTTTGAGGCCTGTAAGGTATCTCGTGGGATGTGTACCAGCATGGTTATTCCCTCAATGCTAATTAAAGGAAAAAAAACAAAGATAAGCAGGACAATACCTTGCTGATTAGACAAGGAAAACCAGAGGAAAAAGAGGGTAAATGTTGGAGTGTGAAAGCCCCCTTGGGCAAGTGGGCAGTATCTCCTGCCACAACAGACTGGCTGCAAGACAGCGAAGCCTCTGCTGTTCGGTCTGTGGTGATGTAAATTGGGTTGTTTATATCCTTTTGTACCCCTCCCTGTTTGTGTGGAAAATAAGGAGCTCTTTGTTTCATATTCAGTGGTCTGGCGCCATTTCTTCTGGGTCTTGGATGGTACAAGAGACTGCCGCCTGTCTCAACCATCAACATGTTTGAAATAGCAGCATAAGAGTGTAACATTGGCCAGCCCTGTTATTTTCTGCAGTCACAGCAAGCACAGTTTACTGTAGCAAGAGTAGAGTAAAAGAAGCTCATTCACCCTCAAGGTGAAATTATAAAACTGCAAGAGACACAGGCTTAGCCACAGAACAACAGGAAATTCACGTGGAGCGTCATTTCATTTAAGAGCACATATAAAAAAAAAACTAATAGAAACATTTAAATGCTCCTAAAATTTAAGGAAAAAAGAAACTGTAGGAGAAATGAGGAGGGTCTTGTCATGTCTATGCATTTACAACTCAAAACATCTGTGATGTTGTCCTTCACCCAAATGGGTCCTTTCCAGGCATTATACTGGGACTCTGGTTTTGTTCAACTGCTTACCTCTGGAGGCAGACAAAGTCTTCATTCTTAAGAGTTTTACCCTCAAGCTGGGCAGAGCATGTACACATGAAAATGGAAATGCTTCCAGTAGTCAATCTTCTCTAACATTCTTCAGCGAAATGGCCTGCGATTCCAAGGGATTTTGTTGATAATTGACCCAAATTAGGACCAGAATTTGTTTACTGTCTAAAGCGAACTTCTGCATGTAACATTTTGCTATAGGCTCATCCAACAACAGGAGTCATTAGTATAGGTGGACTCTGAATACATTTAAGCGATGAATAAATGGCCTGTGGTGCTACAAACGTAACTTCTTGCTAGGTGTATAAAATAATCCAGCTCCCCCCCACTGATCGCACTTGGACTTGCTTTGGGGTCTGATCACAGACACATTCTACTATACACCTGCAGTTTCGAAGGCTCTCTACACTAAAGCATCGGGCAAGTCAATATATAAATAATAAATATGTAATGATATCAACACAAACAAAAATACCAAAACTACTGGCTTTTACATTAAGTAACCTGAGCTTGTAAAAGCCATGGTACTCATTAAGTAAAATAAAATAAATGAGAAGTGGTGCAGTCTATATGCTCATTTAGACAGGGTACATTTTTGAAATGAACAATTGCAAATGCCAACTTGGCCAACTGAGGTTCTTGTTTTTCTTCCATATTTGGTATTTATCACATACAGAGTTTAATCAGCTTCAGAACTTCCAGAGTGAGAAAAGTAAAACTGAACTCTACCGGATTATTCCACTACTGTTATTTTTTTTGGATTTGTGTCATTGGAACAGTTCAAAGAAGAAATAAGTCATGAAAATATTTAAATTGATATAAACAGGCAGAAACTCGTCAGTTGTGCATTATGTAGATTTTAATAGACAAAGATAAACTTGCACATTATAATAAATTCTTTGTAGCAGATCACAGGTGCTGATAATTATTGAAAATGTTTCCTTGCGGCACTGCTCAGGAGATTGAATTACAGTGAGGGTGGCTGAGCTAGTTTGAGGAGATTTGCACGCCTGAACTACAGCGCAACAAAAACAGGAGCTTACGCCAAGTAATATGATGTGCACAATAATGAAAGAAATTCTCAAAGTACACAAACTTTTTTTGGAGAAGTCATTATTGTGCATTATGGTGCAAGCGTTGACCTGGGCCCACAAGTCAACAAATCCACATCCATTAAAATGTAGGTATACAACTGATCAAGTGTGCCACTCATATACCTAGGCTTACAATAACTTGATAAATGCTAACTTCTCTTCAAAGAAATGAAATGTACTTAGCATATTAACAAAGTGCTATTTATTAGGTATATGTGTTAACACTCGGCATTTAAATGAACACAAGAACTTTATCACCAAAGACATGCTATAACTAACAATAAAACAATGAAACTATAAATAAATAATACTTGGACTTTTGATGATTACCATTTTCAAACTTTGCTACTCCCACCTACTACGATTTTACTGTATTACCTGCAAGCAAATTTATTGTGTAACTGAAACAATCGTGCATACTATTCACAGATAACAGGCATTTGTTAAAGAAAGGTTGGTTTAGAGGAGTCCAAACAGCAACTCATGATTGTGTTTAGTGCCTCTTTCAATCAGTTCACTCCTTTCCACTTCATCTATCAAAAATGTATCAAAATATTTAGACACAGAAAATGAGGGGTCGGAGTCTATCAAGCACCATGTCCAAATTGGCACCTAAAATTAAAAATTGTTCTTTGAGGGTTGGCTAATTAAAATGTGGGCTTCTAAACAACAGGTCATTGCAACCCTGCAAGATTTATTCAGTTGACTTCAAAAAAAATGAAATATGTTGCCATTTCTAGTGATATATAGTATTGGTATGTTGCATGTGAATGGGGTATAACAATGAATTCTAGACATCAGTAAGTCTGCATGTAGAATTGGAAAGCGGCTCTAACAGTTATTATTAGTGTTTCAGCCAAGGGACTCAAACAGTAAAAAAAGGGAACTTGTTCATTTAAGGATCATTGATTTCAGAACAGTTTCACATCTCTGTCACACAATAGTTTGTGTATGTACAGTGCACATTCATGTGTCCAGCCAGGTCTGAGTATATAGATTTTCTGCATTTGAATGACTGAAAATACTGCTGTGCAATATTGAAGGATTTGCAGTGAAAAATCAACCTCCACTATACTGAAGCATTTGATGTGGATAACACAGACAAGATTATTACACCTCTGTCATCTGAGTTAAAATATGCAAAGCAAAAGGCATGAAAACACTCATTTAAGGTTTAAGCCAAGCTTTTTATAAGAAATCAATGCCTTCATCTGCTAAAAGAAATAAAAATTAGACATTTTAATCATATAATGCCCAGCAGAGAAAGGTTACAGAAGAACAATTCAACACATAGAGTGCACATGTGTGTGCTTGAGTGTGTTCCATGCCAGCCTGGTGGTCTCATCCTGTGTTGGTTCCTGACCTGCACCTGAGGCTGCCTGGAAACGTCCAGTTCTTGAAGCCTGACTTTGACAAGGCAGGTACAGAGAATGGATGAATGAATGAAATAATGCAATCCAGGAGAACATAAAATATAAAACACAGGAGTGGAGATCAGTGGAACAGTGAAGAAGGAGATAAGCACTAATATGAAAAAGAACAATGAATTAACAAAATGTAAAATAAGAGATAATGACTGACCCGCCCACCCTCAAAAAACCCTCAAATCAAATAAACTTATAATTGAACTAATGAATTTTATGAATTTCCCCTTGGGATTAATAAAGTTTCTATCTATCTAATGCGCAAAAACAGAAATGTATATTGTAAAAATAAGTATGTTTACATATACCTGTAATAGTGATAAATAGTTTACGTTCTACAGTTTGTTAAATATGACTCAGAATATTTAAATTGTGTGCATTTTTATTTTGGGATTATGTCGATAACTTTTAATCGAGTACATTGTGTAAACAAGACTGTCTAACAGAGCACAGTGTTAAGGATCGAGAATGTTATTTCTGATGGTGTGTATTTAAACAATACAGACAGGTGGTGCCTTTATGACAGAAGGGTTGGTCAGCATGACAATGACCCATGGGAGTGATGTTTTTCAAGAAGCAAATGTAAAAGCAAATACTAAAAAGAGTGTTACTATTTTATGTATGTATACATTTAAGCTCAGATAAACTAACCAGAGTGTATATGCTTGTAATAAGATGTGAAATAGGGGCTTAGGACTTTGTATTCAAAATGCCTTGTATAGCCAACTAACAGTACCTTCACCGACAAGTAACCAGTCCTTTTATTAGTTGTCCCATTTAGGCTGATGTAACTAAATCTTACGTAACCAGCTACCAAGGCACTGTATATAACACAGTTTTGGTTTTGAGAGAAATTGGGCACAGGAGACTGGCAAACAAATGTACAGTACCACCAGCAAAAAGAAAATGCATCCCAATGGAGACAACTGTTAAGACAAAAAAGCTGAATAATGATGTTAAGATGAAAAAGCCAGAGCAATGGCGTGCACTTTAAAAGAGCACCTTAAGATGAATTAAGAAGAAAGATCTCTCAATGTACATTGATATCTCTGTTAGCTTAACCGATGTGAACCTTGCTGTATGGACCTTGAATTGAATTGTTCAGGCTGCATGTTTTCTTCTATTTTAACTTCTGGTGTCTGATATGCCTGCTAGGACAAAAAAAAACATTAAGTTGAAAATGAAAGAAAATGTAGGTGTTATGACACTGATACTTCCTTGTTTAAGGACATCAGCGATTTTTCTCCAAATGATTAGTGTTTACAGAGAGAGTTGTGCTCGTTCATGTTAAACTCTTTCCAAAGCAGCAATCTGGGAGCAGTCTGTGCTCTTTAAATCCTGGCAGGAGCAGGTCTTCTGGCATTTGCTAAGGCATGCCGATTCAGGAAACTGAGGCTAGAGTGCCCTCAGCCACTGTTAAGGTATTTCAGAGGTTTTGTGTAAAATCCTTTACATAGGATGCCAGTCCTTATTTAGGATTCAAGTGGTAGGTACTGTGAGGTGTTTGTGCAACATAAGGCTAATAACTTAGGCATTTCCATGGTTAACTTGTATGCCAACAAAAAAAAAGGACTTTGGGAGGCTAAACTGTCTTTTGTGGACATGTTTTAACGATAGAACAATACCAAGAAATGTATGGTAACTGAAAACTTCAGAAGAAAGCACAAAAGTCACACTCTAGTGCTGGGCTTGTTGACATTTCCTGACTGCTGGGTAACAAAAACAGCTGCTGTACTGCGCCCTCTTAGCATCACTGATAGCGTAAAGCTCTAAGAGCCACCTCATAGACCCGCAAAGAGTGACAGTGAGCTAGCCACCCTCAACAACCTAGAAAACTAGCAGCACTGGGCTCTACTTGGCCCAACACTTAGGCCAGTCAGCTAAAGTGACGCTGATTCTTTAGACATGAACATTACTAATTTATACATTTGCCTTCATATGAATAGGTTTGCGTATTCTTAAAGCACTTGCAAAAACTGCTACAAATTAAATATTAACGGCAATATTAGGGACTACATAAAAATACTGAGGTCAGGGATTTCAAAGGTGTATTTCAAACCTAACCACTGAGAAGACACAGCCACGGCTAGCACTCACAAAGGGGGCAGTGTCTCCGCTGGCCTTTCCCTCATACTGTCTGAAGTGACGCTACATAAAGTTTGTACAGCTGCTGTTTAAAAGCCAATAACCCTTTGACATGATCAGTGGCAGTAGTGCTCCACACGTCTTAAACAGACTGTGAGACTTTCCAGATGTGTGTTGAAATTAGGGCACTTCGAAAAAATACTCAGTTCTAGCTCCAGAATGAAGAAAAACACGTTGCAAATAATAAAATAATAAAAGAGGTTCACTGCCAGGTTTCAGTCCCAAAAAGTAAAAAAAAAAAAACACAGGCTTTCAGCATGGTTTAGAGTATTCACTCCACAAAGATGCTGAAAAGGCCTGGTGAAGCTTAATGTTTACATAAAAATGTCCACATGGGTTAATAATTATGGAGACCTGGGTTCAGGTTTGCCAGACACTGAATCGGCTGTCAAGCCTTACAACAGCCAAGCGCTAAAGTGGATTTTAGTCCAATTTAATTCTTTCTATTAAGGTTCAATGTTGAATATAGAACTCAAATACATACTGTCCTGCTCAGTAGACAGCCTCGGAGATTACAGAAACTGAGAAAGTACTGGAAATGGCCTAATATCTGTAAGACACCATAAACAGCCATTCATGAATTTCAAAGAGTGTTAGACTCTTGAGGCTCAAAAGGCCATTTTGGTATCAGTTAAACAGAAATCAGAATCTCCAGCTTTGCGCAAGTCCTGAAGAACATCCTAATGTTCAGGGAAGACCTTAAGTCATGTGGACCACGACCAATAGCCTCTCCAAACTAGTCAAAGAACAACCTTGGGAATATTCCTTGGATGCTTCTTTTGCCCCGTACATTCAGCATGAGTGATCTGCATCTGAATGAAGTAAGGAGTTACTGTGTATGTGTGAAAATGGAGCACCCCTATCTCTAATTTTAAAAGAAAAAACAAGTCCCCTAACCCTTATTTTTGTTGATGACTATCATCATAGTTTGTTCCTCCTTATTATGATATCCAAGTTGGGAGTACAGGAAAAACTCTGGGAGAGTAAGCAAGGAACTCCAGATACTTGTTCTCTTTTCTCAGGAAAAGAGAAAATGGTTAATGATGGGCATTCGAAGTGGGGACACTGGAAAAAGATGGGAGTGGAGACCCTCCAATAATGTTGAAGAACCACCATTGTAGCCCATCTTCACCATGGTTTTCCATATGTATTGTCATGCTCTACATCTTTAACATGTATGGTACTCTGTCTGCCCTTATAACTCTCATGCTATAGATGGTCAAGCGAATATCATAATAAACATACTGTAGCTTAAAGGAATTGTGTTCATCTATCCAATCATTTTTAACAACAGGTTTTTAAAAGTTATGTTTTTGCAAGCAAATGGACACCACACTGTTGATAATAACCTGGCCCTCCATTAGCCTGAGAAACCACCTATAAGATGGAAGGGAATAAGATGAACAAGGCTAGTAAATAATCATTACACAAATGAAGGTGGTGCACAAATAAGAAAGCACATTGTATTTAGTAGTCCTGATGTGCTTCCCAAATGGAAAGGCTGGCTACTGTCAAGTAGGCAGCCATTACTGAAGCCTCTTACATAGAAGAGCTTACATTTATAATCCTATAAAATAAATCTCTAGAATGCTTAACTTTCACTTTCTGCTTAGACATTCTGTATATTAAATAGCATACAGGGGGCCACACTAATAATGCCACCATCTTTATAGAAAACGAGTCAGTTTTTCACTGCAGCAAAATTTTCTTTCACATTCTATAGACTGACAATCACAACAATCAGAAAGTCCCACCAACAACTAACAAAATCACCACCAACACAAAGGTAAACATGCCACTTGGTTAAGTCAATCCAAATTCTCACACCTATTAAAATTATTCATTTCAAAATAAATCACATTTTCTTTTTAAACTGAAAGACCATTTTGAAAAAGAAGAACAAATCTGACATGATGTTATTGAAAATGTGGGCACACTCCATATATGATGTTGATGGCACACAGGATGGATGGACATACCAGCCAGTAGGCAGGAAGATCCCTTACCTGGACGGGGGTCCCCAAGTGAACATAAAGGCATCCCGGCCAACTGAGGGAAGGCGGCTGCACCTGGACGAGGTGGCCCTAATGGCTGGACGGACATCCCAACCTGAACTGATGGTTCTTTACCCAGGCAGGAAGAGCCAAATGCAAAAATCAGGTGTCCCGACTAGACATGGGTTTAATACCCTCCCCTTGCTACGATAAAAGACGAGGTCAGGGAAGGACCATCTCTAGGGGGATTTTCATGGGACTTTCATATGACCCAGATATGCTTCCATCAGGCAGCAGCCCTGGCACCAGAAGTACTCCTGGGTCCCCAATAGAAGGGACTGTGCTCCCTTATCCAGGCCAGTCAGAGCTGGGAGGAAGGAAGGCAACACTCGACTGGAAAGGGGCAGTGTGGTGGTCAGAGTAGAGAATATTGTGAAAACAGAAAGAGAGAATCTGTGCTTGTGTGTTACTTTGAAGGTACTGTGTTGAATAAACACCTGTTTATGTCATCCCAAGACTGTGTTTGTGTGATTGTGTTTGGAGTTTGGGGCTCGCTGATGGCCCGGTTCCATCATAATGGCCATCTTTTTTCAAAATGTTATTGTTTAGGAATGTGTTCAAGTTCACATTCTGTCATGTATCCTTAGTATAATGAAATCTGACTTGCTTATCTTCTGCACCTTTGAGAGACATCCTGCCACAATGGAAGACATATTGTTCTCTATTGTTAGAAATTCAACAATAGCACAACACTTGATTTTGTGCTCTTCATCCTCCATATTGACTTGATTAGGAAACAAGAACCATACATTATAAACCACAAATGCTAGAAACATATATCTTAGTACACGGGAATTCTTTGCAAAATCAGTATGATAGAATATCCCACCTAGGTTTAGGAAATGTTATGGTCATCCTATGCTATATACATTTATTGTTGTTATTTCTCACTTTTTTCATGCTGTGAATATCAGTTTAATTTGTCCTTTGACTATGGTACATGTTGAGTGATAAATTAGACCTGCAGCAATGAAAGGTAAAAGTCACAGGTCACATTTGTCTTTTGTTATTTAAATGAACCAATAAAAAACACTTTGATGTTTTTGGTGCACTATTCAGATGCCCTCTTCACTGTACACTTTGTGTGACAGCAGCATGTCTTATCTTTTGTCTGCGTAGTATGCATACCCTAAAATCCGTGACTGAAATTTACACAGAAATTGAAAGAAAAAAAAAAACTTTCATGAAGGCTTGAACACCTCCTCCCACCCATAGCACTGAAATTATGTGCTGCATCACCAAGAATTAAGTCGGGTCTCACGGCAATCCAGAGACAAACAACAGACAGTTTATCAGCACACTGCATGTGATGAATGTCAACAGATGGATTTCTGAACTATAGTTTTTGAACTGATTCCTACAAAGGAAAAAAAAAAGAATAATTTCTGCTATATTAATTCTAGTAAACAATAACCTATAATCTATCAAGTGGTTAACTGCTGCAATAAATAACTCTCACCTTTTAAGAGGAAAATGTTACATGTTTTTCCATTCTCTGGAAATAACCAACAAACATAATCCATATCCAAATATCAGCTTTTCATAAAGACTAAAGTTCTAGGTTGTTATGGTCACTATGTTATGGAAAGAGTGTGGAAAACATTTTTTGTGGAGGTTAAAGGATATATTAAGTAGCTTTAGACACTTAAGTGAAATAAGCTGCTCACACACTTAAACTGTTAATACATTTAACTTGACTGAATTTAAGGATTCAAGAACAGCATAAATTTGATTCAGGTGGTACAGGGTTTAATGGAAGACTAAGCTTGTTTGAGCAACGCTGGACATTTGTCAGACACTCCAGAACAGCAGGAATTCAAGAACACATACACACTTGGACAAATCACGTATAATCTAATCAAATCAAATCAAGTCATACATGGGACAAATTAGGGGTGCCTATCCACAAACACGGTGTCAAGAAATAGTACTACTCCAATTACCTTAATATACATACAGCATGTTTAAAAAGAAAGTTTTCTTATCAGTATGTGAAGCCTAAAGATAACAACATTATGCATAGAAGTGAATATTTAAAAAATAGCTCCTGTAAAAAATGGGTGTGTTTGTCAATATAACAAAATGTTGACTCACTTCTTTCCATTTGCACTGTGTCCAAGCTATAAAAACCAGCCACTGCGCTTTCCTGCCATCAGCAGTGCTGTGTCACATTTTGCATGCCAGTCATAAACGTTTATTCCCATAACTCTTGCAAATACTTCTCTGCTGCAGTGTGGCATTTGGGTCATAAAAGCACAGAAAGTGCCCAAATTGGGCTTTTACTAATCCTACTTTATATTTAGATAAAATTTAGATAAGATTTTGGAATAACAGGTAAAAAGTGTTGTGATTCTCCTTCCAGTACATTCACTGAAATATATTCAAGTGTTAATGATAAGCACAAGACTTTAGTCAGTATATTACGTATATACAGTGATCTGAATGTAGTTCTACAAGTAGTTTACATTCTTTTTAATATAAAAAGCAGTTTTCAGGGATAAACTGTGAGCAAGATGTGGGAATTGATTCTACAGCTTCTTGGACTCGAGCTCAGGTAGCCTCAAACCACTGCTGGTGTACTAGTGTACTGCAATGTTAATTAAATGTCTCTCGCCAAACAAACTGCTTTAACTAGTGCAACTTTCAAAGTAACTATAACATGCTTTGCCAAGTCCTGGTTGAACGAAATAATTTAAAATCTCAGTATGCTTATTATGCAAGTACTACAGCTTGGTGGCTAAGCATATTGACAGGTCAAAAATATAAAAACAAGTTCACCTAACAGGCTATAGTACTAGAGTGTTGTACAATGTTAGCCATTATGAATGTACAGAAAAGTCAAGCAAAATGACACCTTTTACTGGCGAACTAAAAAGATTACAATATGCAAGCTTTCAAGGCAACTCAGGCCCCTTGTAATTACATCTCGCCTGAAGAAGGGGCCTGAGTTGCCTCGAAAGCTTGCATATTGTAATCTTTTTAGTTCGCCAATAAAGCTTGGCTTTTCTCTACCTAACAGGCTACAAATTTAAGGAACGAGTGTAACAGGTGTACTGTACAGGATACCTGCTTTAGATTCTTTTCATTATGAAAAATTATTTACTGTACTTTGCTTGATTCTACACTTACTTGCTGCAAGCACTAGTGTTGCGTCTCAAATGAAGGCTCTGCCTGAAACCTCGTACCCTGGCACTCACTTCTGCTCCGTTTTCTATTGTAATTCTATGTTATTTTTCTCATAGTCTGTTCAACATTAATGCAAAAACTCCATGAGCCTGCACTTTTGCTAATTTACTTGAAATTGAAGTCTAACATGGGTTGTGCAAGTATAGAGCAGACAAGAGGCTCCTGCTTTAGCTTCTGTCAGTTGAGGTAGAAAGGATTTCTTTTGGCCTTTAAGCTGTAATGTCAGTGACCTTTCACCTTAAAAGTCTCATTATCTTTCACTGAAAACCTGGAGTGAATTAGTTTCTATATTTTCAGGCTAATCTTTTGTCTGCCACAGGCTTTTAACGAAGTCTTGTGTTAGGTGGCCAATGATTAATCTTGTTTCAGGAGCAATGTATTTGTTACAAATGAAATTTTGACTTCCTGGATACCTGTGGCCAATGCTAAACTCAAGAATGTAAATATTATATACTAAATGGTGTCTATTCTCTGTGCTTGAATAACTGCACATGGGCTGTTTCTGTATTTTACTGCCCGGTCCAGGGGCGCTTCCAGCCTTACGCCCTGGTCACCTGACATATTATTTAGCTGCCAAGTCCAGAAAAATGGAGAGAATAGCACATAGTAGGGGGGAAATAAACAGTGCAGCGTCCACAGGCAAAAAGCATTTAGCTTAAACATAAGAAACGGATTCTATGTTTTATCTTTAAAAGGAAAAATACAGGGTTTAAATATCAGTTGAACAAAAAGGCTCTACAACATCTAGGCACTGAGGCCTCCTCCACAATACAACAATAAGAGGCTTGGCTTCATCCAGTGTTTATCTTTCATAAGTCACTCATGGCTATGGACACATTGCTGCACATCAGCCAACTTTCACTTAGCATACTTGTGGATTAAAGTTAATTGACACAGGAAAATGAATAAGTAGGTCAGAACAACAAAAGAAGGAAAGGATGATATGATGTGGTTGGGCACCTGTCAAAGCATGGTGCTAGAAAGATCGTTTGTGTTTTGATTACACATAGCGACTTGTGAAAACTCATTCAGACGGGACCAGCTCAGATCTGGATTGGAATGACCCAATCTTACAAATCCTGATCTGGTTTAGTCCTTATCCCTAGCAGTGTTCATACTGTATTTTATGTGCATGACATTTGTTGATTGCTTCAAGGACCTGAAAAAATACATTGTGATCTGCACCTGAATGACACAGAGCAAAAAATAAATAAATAAAAGAGGAGATAAAAACAGTAATTGTTCTGTGGCTTGCCAAGTCTTGGAAATAAAAACAAAACACACACACACACCACTTTGTCTCTCCAAATTCAAAGCACCACTTACTGTTAGAAACAGGGTGCCATGCTGCATGGCATGTTAGGAGTTACTTTCTCTGTTTACTATTCTACTAAACAAGACAGACGGCAATGTAGACAACTGCTCCTTGTGCAAAGAACAATCAATCACCCACCGTAAACACCGTGTTCTGTTACTTTGTCTTCCACCAAAATGTTACAAGGGAAGTTATTTTTCTCAACTTTCACTTTCTAACGGAAGTCCATCTCTAAGGCAGCATATGATTCTGCCTTTGCTTTGTCTTGAAGATATTTCAGATAATTTACTACTTAATATATCTTTAAGTCTTTTAAATTGTTTGAGAAATTGAACAAGGCCTTTTTGTTTCAATTATGATTTGTCCTTTTGTGCATCTCTGAATCACCTTCACTTGTTTGGACTATAATGTCATTTCTGCATTCTTCAAACTAAATCTAAAGCTTTAGAGACCACAGGTTTACCACCACATGCTACCTAAGACCTGGAGACACTGTTGATTCTGATTAAAGGGTGCTGGTTATCGTTATAGACAGGAAACTGTGCATGCAGGCAAGCCATCACACTCTCTCTGAGGCTACAGTACACAAAAAGACGTTTTTCAAAGCAGGAGAACGAATGCCTCCAAAGAATCCATACTTCATCCTACTACACCGTTAAGATGGATGTTATTAAAAGGCACTCTTAGAATGTCTGCAAAGCACCTTTTTCACTTTTGTGGTCTCTACAACCATCTATCTATAGTCTATCAGAAGACAAATTTATTTTATGATCAATTTAGGTGCTTCTGTAAAAATGTCACATTGTCTCATTTTGTTGACCTGCTGCGTTCACAACACTGTCTCTCTACCTCTGAACTCGCGCAGTAATGTTGGCATGTGGTTCTGTTTATTCATTCTGTTGTATATCTGTCAAGCTTGCTGTCACTGTGACTTTACCAAATATACTAAATCAAGATTAAATGAACAGAAAGTGGAACAAATGTGTACATTCTCCATTGTCATCAAATACTACAGAAGACTACAAGTGAAGAAAAAATAAAATCCAGATTAACACAATTTTTAAGGAAATGGAAAAATATACCTTTCAGCCTGTGCCACTAAGCAAGTTCTGCTTTGCTTTTTGTTTTGTCTTCAGAACTATATCTGTTCCAAAATAACATTTTAATAATGGGTATTCTTCACACAATGTACAATACTGTGTTGGTTCCAGATGGAATGGTAGGCTAAGAGTTGTTGTTTCTTCTGTGTGAGAAACATTTCTAGGTTTAGAACACTGGCCACTAAAATGGCTTGTCCAGGCTTTTAACTGAATCCAACTGAAAGTGTCATATTACACCAATTATATCTGTCCTCCATTGGCTGCCAGTAGAATTGAGAATTTTACTTAAAATCCTGGTTCTTACTTGCAGATCCCTCAGTGGCCAGGCCCCACTAGTACATTTGTGACCTTGTGCATCATTACATTGCCGCCAGAGCACACCAACCTGAAGCTATGTGGTGACTGAGTATGGTTATGGAATAATCTGCCCCGGTCCTGCCAGGCTCATTCCACTGAGACACTCAAAGGTCACCCTAAAATGGCTTGTTTAGACGAGAGACGAGGCCACCTGCCAATCACCACCAGGAACTGCCCTCTGCCCTAGAACTCTGGGGTGCCTCCTACAGTTCCTGGTGGTTCATTTCAAACGTGCCTGGGACTGGTGAGTTTACTTGTGTTTACTGTTAATTCACAGACATTTCAACTTTCTGCTTTGTTTTTGTGACATTGCCTTTGGAATCTGTTTTGGATTGCCTTTGTGATTCAGGCAATTCTGTTTTGGCATTGTGGTGCACAGCGCATCGTAGTAATTGCAATACTTTTTGTGAAGAATAAATTTTTTGTTTTATAAAAATTTGTTGGTTGCCCTGATTGCTAGCTGTGGTTTGACTGTGATATCCCCATCTAGTGGGCTTTGTTAAAAGTGCTTGAGACTACTACTGCCTCACGTCATTCATTGTACTGCTCTCAGCTGGCCAAGACATCCATCCATCCATCCATCATCCAACCTGCTATATCCTAACTACAGGGTCATGGGGGTCTGCTAGAGCCAATTCCAGCCAACACAGGGCTCAAGGCAGGAAACAAACCCCAGGCTGTGCGCCAGCCCATCACAGGGCGCGCGCGCGTGCGTACACACACACACACACACACACACACACAGCACACATTAGAGACAATTTAGGATCGCCAATCCACCTAACCTGCATATTTTTTGACTGAGGAAGGAAACCGGAGCACCCAGAGGAAACCCACGCAGACATGGGGAGAACATGCAAACTCCACGCAGGGAGGACCCGGGAAGCAAACCTGGGTCTCCTAACTACGAGGCAGCAGCGCTACCCACTGCGCCACCATGCCACCCCAAGACATTCAACTGTAAACAACACCACCAATGATTCAATGCCTGTGACTTATTCTTTGTCTAATCATGAATGAGTCGCCTAACCTGCAAATGCTAGAACTCTGGGAATTAACTGCACTGACACAAAACTAACTAGCACTGCTGTCTCAGAGTGCTCAGTCCCCATTTTGATGCTCAACTAGGATGATTTATGCATAACAGCTACAGTATTTCCAAGTAGTGTGCAGTAAATAGTGTACTTATTATAAACATTTATTCAGATACATACATGATTTTTAGAAATATTCACACTTTTACATATTATTTGTTTATAAATTTATAAAAGTATTCAGCTTATACTAGGAATAAAGGGTATTTTTTTTTTTTTTTAAGTTGAGAAGCCACGTCTTCTTCAAATATAAATAGCCAAAGAAATTAAAAAACACGATAGGCTGAAAATCAAACCCAAGATGTTTTTATATAACCAAGAACTTGCAAGAATGTCCTCATTTGAGGAAAAAGCACGGAGAAGAGGGCTCATATTGCATTGTTTTTCTGATGAAGAATGTTCAAATAAAATGGACAGAGAGAAGCTGCGACACCCTTCTGCTTGTGCTCCGTCTACCACAATGGCCCAACGTCTGGGCAGTGTCTTTTTGGAATTCACCAAGCTATCCAGCCTTTGGACATTTCTCCAAACCAAGTCACCCAGATGGAGCTGAAGAACCAAGAAGTTAATAATTAAGAAGAAACTTGCTCTGTTCATGTTCTGCCTTTTTAATTCTTTAACAACTCTTTGTTTAGATTAGATTAGAGTTTATTTGCCCCCAAGAGAAAATGTAAATTTTCTAGTTAGTAAACCAATACTAAAAGATAATAAGCTCATTTATATTGTTCTGTATTGTCCTAGTGATGTTTTGTGTCATTCCATCTCCCATTCAGGGTGGGTGCATGTACTGAGGGAGGATTATGCAATTACAGGAGGTTGTCAGATAAAAGAAATGAATTGTCAGGAAGCTGGTGGCCCCATTTCACATATCTTGCATGGTGTGCCTGCAGATATCAGGTGCTTTAAAGGGGTGTTCATTATGAGGGTGACAATGTAAATCCTGAAATGGAATAACTGAGTTTAATAAAAGATGGATACAGACACACACAAATATTTAGAAGATCCACAAAACTATTTAAAAATCCATTAAATGAAACCATGAACTGCAGCTTTTGGATACATGTGTAAAAGAATCATATTATTCTCCGTAGTACAGCAGGATTTGAAGAGTGAGAATACCACTCACAGCTCAGTAACAAAGCAAATATAACAACCCGTCGATCATCATCAGGGCCTGATTTTCACGTAGATAGCTCATATTACCGTTTTTTTCAGTAAAACTCATGGAAAAAAAGCCAAATGCACTGGCATTAGATTTGGATTTATGAGTTATTACTCCTGCACTCTATACTGAAGTTACACAACACATTTACTGTATTTTTCAGGTCCAATCAATTTGTTTGATTAATGAATGGGTATCTTCACTGATGACAAATACAGAGCAGTAACGCAGATTTACAAATAATACTACAGCAACAATACAGTATTTGTTTTGAAAAGGTCATTTTATTAGATAACCAAATTAAATTGTTACACATTTGTCTTTAAGTCTGGTCAGGTCAGGTCTTTGGTTTCATTTTAACAAATAATAGTGAAGAGATACCCAAGTTAAAGTAAAGTGAAATTTAAAAAAAGGTCAGTTAACAACGTTCCTGAGGAAAATTCCTCTCTGGAAGTCCACGTGACCCAGTGAAACAAGCAAAGTCCCAGGTCAGTTGATGAAAGGTCGACATGCTGTCCCAAATGGTCCTCCTACAAGTATAAGCACAACATGTTCAAGTCCACAACCGTACAGAAACTCTTAACGGTAATAAAATATGACACTCGACTGTTGACTTTTTTTTTTTTTTTTAATGTCCCCAAGCACTCTGAAGTCACTCTCCAGGGACAGTCCAAAATGCTAATGTCATCAATGTAGCACTAAGCACTAGACAGAATACAGAATACCCAGTAGAGAAATAGAAAGGAGAAGGATTAGTACCATTTAGTAATGGCTGCCAAGCTGTTAGTTTTGAGCAAATTGCTAACAAATGTAGCCACAATATTAACAGTCTAATCGGCGTCTATTAAGAGTACACTGCACTCAAGTAGTGAGTTTACAGCCTGTATTTAAAAACTAGGAGTTGCTGGACAGCCGCTACACTAGCAGGCGCATCACTCTGCAATCCTGTAAGTAAAGGAATGACTGCCTACTTTAACTCGTTTTGGTATTTTTTCTTTACTGTAGTTGTACACATTGATAAGCTCTGTAAAGCAAAGTACTTTAAACATAAACTATTAAATGTCTGAGGTTGGACAAGGATTTTGAAATCTTCCTTAACCTTAGCAGGACGTCAAATGTAGTAATCTGAAGTCAGTGTAGACACTGTACGTGCTTTATGTTGCACTTTTAAATGTTGGTAATGATAATTATCAGAGATGTTTGAATTACCTGTCAGGCAGAAACAGAACCAATTAAAACAGCCTTTTAGTAAAGCAATTTGTTAGAAAAAAAAAAAGATCAACTAGACATAAATGCCTTAATTACATTTTCTGTATCCTGCACAGTCACCAAAAGCCTTATTCTGATATATTACTTAGCATAAAAAAACAGTTAAAGGATAGTGCAGTAAAGTGAGTGCTAGAATACAAATAATGACCAAAGGCAGTGACGATTCAGCAAAAGTCTCCTGACCTAAATGTTGACAGTACTAGTTACTGTTTTCACTATTCCTACCCAAAAAAGAATTTCAGTTTTTCATAAATTAAAGGCAAAGAGTTATTGCTCCTCAAACCCACTGTTTAAAAAAATTAGGTAATTAATTAAATTACAGAATTGGTGAAAGTCATTAGGTCCTGTCAGCTAATACTTCTGAATCCCCCCCCCCACAAAGTGAGACTGTATATTATGCTTTGAACTATACTGTGCCTCCAGTGACAGTATCAAGCAAAACCGCCAATGACCACTGAGCAACACCATAATGTTGTTGGATTACTATCGTTGAACTTTGTGCATATGGAAAACAGTTTGTTCAGAATGAACTAAACCACACAAGAACAGTTCCTGAGAGCACAATACAAGTTTCAATCTTATGTATCAGAACAGAGTCACACACACACACACACGAGTATTTCCTGAAGCAGAAGACCTCTGAATATCATTGTCAATGAGAATTAGTCATGTCTCTACTGTGACTGGTCCAAAAGCTAGGCTCCGTTTATTCAGATTGATTAGACTGACTGAGGGGAGGTGAAAGCTGGGAGTCTTCTTTTTTCCCCTCGCGGACTTCACAAAGAAAGGGTAAGTTGATTTATTCAAAAAATATATAACAGCAGCAGCTTTGAAATCTTAAGGAACTGTGCTTATCAGTGAGGAAAAATAATAAAAATGAGTGCAGCAAGCACTGGTGTGTCTGGGTAGGTTAGGACCCACTGAGATAATCTTTCTAAATAGTTTTAATCCATTAATAAAACACAGTTTTAAAAAAAGGAAAAGAAAACAAACATATACACTCAGAAATAAATAATTACGTAAAATGTGTATCAAAATGAAGTACTTGAGCAACATGATCAATAAAATAACAAATAATAGACTAAAACATAGATATTTAATACACTGCACAAAACATACTTCTTCTTGTTCATATGTTAACTTTATTTAATATTGAAATGTTTGAAAATGTGGTAAAAAATATGGTGAGAGATAAAAAGTAAAAAAAAGAAAAAAAAATGCAAATCAGAATCTTTAGAGTCAAAAGCACAACTACACCGGTGATCACTCACAGGAGTCCCTGTACTGAAGTGTTAATTTGATATGTCAGATCAAAACAACAACACAAGCCAAGACTAGAAACTCATTTTCACAGAGGTTATAAACAGCATTGAAACCAATATTAATAATGCTTTTTATTTGGCAGTAAATCTACCCTTCTCTAGTGCCCCACTATTTCAAAGCTTGCGTTTCATATAATATTATGTAAGAAAAACATGCTATGCTGTGCAAATCCAATCCAAGCGACTGATAAATAAGTAGTTACTATTACTTTTGTCAGCGAAGACAGGGAAAAGCAAAGCAAACCCAAAGCAATGCAACAATTATTACACTCAACACAAAAAAAAAATTCTTCCATTTTGCAATACTTGTGTGTGTTTGTTGTTGTTTTTTTTAAATAATATTTCTGTATTATTTGAACCTCTAACAGCTACGTTTCACTTTGAGCCAAATAAAGTGCCATCTATCTGTCTATGTATTTGATCTGAGAAATGATAAATCATATTGGATACGATTTATAAAAAGAAGTGTGTACATTTGTTTACTTTCACAGCGAAACCGTGTACAACATATGTAAAATTTATTTAAAAAGGAAACTTTATTAATTTAAAACATAAACATACAACAGTATAAAAAATTTGTACTGTACACACTATCCTTTCAGCGCATATATTTTGCACACTTAAATTACATACATAGCAATACATATATTCTGATAAATAAGTGGCAATAACTTTTTTTAAAGAAGGCTTATACCTAATATCTACAAATTAGGTAAGCAAGGGTAATGGCAGACATTAGGGAACTAACAAACGTGACTTAATGTTATTTTAGAGAAGTGATTGAGACAAAACTGGTGAATTCTGTTGGGCTGAATGACCTGTTGTTGTCAAAATTTTTCTAATATTCCAATCTGTTGGCATCAACAATACACAGTGTAATTTCAAATAAAAAATGGTGCAGACCAGGACCTGCTCAGAGGATGCATCAAATGAACACTGGGAACACTGGAAACGGCCCTAATCAACACATTGGCCTACAGTACTCAGTAACTTTTGATTCCTATAGTTTCCAAATGTCTTAACCCATCTGTCATATATCAGAGCTTGTTAAATTAATCCACTGTGCGTTAGTGTGGCTGTAATGGACAGCAGGACAGTCCAGGAGCACCTAGACAGGCTCCAGCATCTCATCCGGCAAGTGTAAAACTGGATTAGGAAACTGATGGATGTGTCACTGAGTCTTTTTTTATTTAATGGTATAAAAATCTTAATGGTCAGGCATCAACTTTCTTGGTAGCTCACTTTATCCATGTTTGGGTGGTTTCCTTTTTATTTATTAGTGTATTACTAACTTCTGCTGAATTTATTTGGGTTCAATATTGTGTGGGTGTGTGCTGGGGGTTATTGTGATCCGTCACCTCTGCTGCTTATCAGTTAAGTTAAAACATTTAGAGAACGCCCTAATACTCCGAGTAAGAGGCAATCCTGGTAAATTAAGATTACACTTTAAAGTCTTTTTAAACAGAACTAGCCACGCTTGCTGTCAATGGCAGGTGATAGCATCATCTCAAAATATTTGCTCTGACGTGCCGTACGTGTAACCTTCAGCGCCTTTCCTCCGAGTCTCTTGGTCCCTCTGTCTAGCGCCTTCGCGTTCTCGTACAGCCTGCTCCTCAGACTCTATCGTGATTTTCGCGGCGCCTTTCTCGCCTCCTGCCCTTTTGAATACCTCCAGTCTGTGAAGGCGACTCTCTCCGCGTGCTACTTTCGCACTTCTTCTTTCGATCGAGTCACCAAAGCCACACTGACTAATTATATTGTTCTAAGCCGGGGTTTCTGGGTCGCAGTTGGTTTACGAACTGGCTCGCTGCAGGTTGTTTAAGCAATCGACTTTACCACGACGATTGTCCACGATTACTCCACACACTAAATGGAGACCAGCCCCTCCGATTTGACGATCGTCCATCATTCTCCAAGGGAGACAACCATACTGACGATTGTCTGGGCATTCAACAAATAATGGATCGCGAAGACACTAAAGTGCAGGACTGGGTCACGACAAAAAATAATGTAAGTGACCCTTACATTAGTGTATACAAATGTATACACTCACAGACCGTAGTGTTTTCATATATCGTTTATACACAGTCTGACACAGCAATTTAGATAATGGAAGATTCTTTTACCCCTAAAACGCCAATGGATCACTTTATTTTTCTGCTGTATTTCTGATGTAGCATTGTCCAGAATTAGTCTGCAATTGGAAAGGTACAGAGATATTAGTGTTTTGAGCATGAATGTAAATTTGAAGAAATGTAACTAGGTTTTGAGCATTAATTGGAAACATTCTTAACAAGTAACAGTTGTATTTTTATCTGTGTATTGTTACCTTTTCGCTTTATTTTTACGTGAACTTCTTGGCTTTTAATTTCACTAAACTTAACACATTTAAATCCTAGACGCGAGGACTGTGAGATCTTCATACATGCGCTGATAACAGAGCCTTTATAGTGCACGAAGAATTCTGGAAACACTGAAAAAAACGGGTATAGAATGCAACCAACATTTTCAGAAAAAAAGCAAAAATACAATGTCTCCCAAAGCGAGAGTATGCTTGAATGTTGGCTCACATAAAATGTCTTAACTTCTTAAATCACATTCTGAAATACGGTTGGTAATTCAACGATTCCGAAAAGTACTGTGAGACTGCTTAACAGATATTGTTCTATCTTTCTTTATTGTCCCCCAAAGTCTCCGTGTGCCCTCCGGTAATAATAATAGTTTAGGGAACAGGACAAGGAGCGTCTCGTCTGTCCCGCAGCGTCGCGGCTTTTGACGTCTTGCGGATCAGCTGATATAACGGAAGCCCTAGTTCGCTTTATGCCTGACAATGCCAGAGATTGATAAGAAGAGTGGAAGAGCTCTCCCTGCTGGCCGTATCTGGAATGTTTCCAGATGATCAACGGGGCTGGATTTGCTCCAGGTAGAGAGAGAGAGAGAGAGAGAGAGAGAGAGAGAGAGAGAGTTGAGTTGGCCCTCTGAATTAAGAGGGAGCTCCCCGGGTGCCAGCTGTTCAGATCCGCGGGAGCACCGCACCGTGATCGACGCACACGGGATTTCTAGGATTGTGACTGTCGGGGAGACTGCATGTTTCTCCTGACTTCGAATCGGGACCTTCTTAGCACAAAAAGTGAGTTTTCCGTTTTCTATCTTTTTTTAATAGATCAAAAAAATAATGTGGTATGTGGTGGTTTTCTATGTGAGTGCGGGGTTTGGGGGCGAATTTCAGGACAATGTCAATGGTTTACAGAAATATGCGCGGCTTCGATATTCCCACGTTGGTGTAATTTGAGTGCTTTAAATAAATCCATATCGATACCCTGAAAAAATACAGTGGCAACTTCATTGTAAATATGGGATTCGTTCTGAAACTAAATACGTTTTCTTGCTGTTCTGCAAGACGCCATCAAAAGGGTCATTCGCCGAGGCAAATGAGGTACAAACCTGTCGATCTATAATTTCTGCATATTTCTTCATGCACACACACTTTTTCATCAAAAATGATTTACAAATGTATAACCTTCTAGTTTGATATGAAAAACATACACTTGTTTTATTTATTATTATTATAATAATAGTATTTGGGGACCCTATAAAGTGATCTGTCCATTCACCACCGGACAGTATGTGACATGCAGAGAAAAAAGTGAAAAACAAACACATGAGAATGCTAAAGTCTGCTGACTGACAGCTTCACTTTCATGTATTTTAATGCCCTGCATTAGTTGTTAATCATTTACCGTCTGTACTGCTCTCGGTCATTTCAAGCCTCTTATTTGGCAGGTCTGTTTAATGTTAAACTAGTTCCCCTTTACCTTTCACTATGTTCTTTTCTTACAAGGCAATTATTTTTCTAATTTATGAAATCATGTACAGGAAAAAAAAAATACATGATGACCCCTCACTGCAGATACTATCATGAAAAGTTACTGCACTGCAGTATTTTAAACAAAAATATACATAAAATAGAATTGTGTCTTGCTTAATGAAATGTTTTTTTTTTGTTGAATACCTAAGTAAACTTAAAATTTACTTCTGTTTTATTTTTCCTTTGCTACCTTTCTCCTACTCTTCACTGAATTGGCAGCTCTACCATAAGCCTGGATTTTGAACACCATTCTCTTCATAGACCTGCTCAAAGGTCAGAGCAAGTCCCTCCCGAAATGGTGGGCCACCTACACTTGCAGACAATGGATGAAAGTCTAAAAGGAAAGAACAGGGAAGGCTTGCTGGATAGTCCTGACTCTGGACTACCTCCCAGTCCTAGCCCACCTTTTTATTCCCTGTGCCCTGGGATTGTGGACACCCGAGCAGGGAGTGGCACCAGCACACCACTGGACCAGCATGGCTATGGCTGTAGGAGAGATTTACGAGAGGGTAAACTGGTAAGATACAAACATATTGCTGTTTTTTTATGGTGCTACTAATCTGCTCCTGTTTAACTATAAGCTTGGTCTAAATGCAAAGTCTGTTTTGTGGGATAGAAAGGCACATTGTAGAATACAAAAGAGAAACGAACAAATTTAAACAAATACATTATAATATTTGGGTTGTAAGACTTATCTATTTGTAGTAGATTACCCTTAAGTAAGCACTACATAAAAATGGCTGATGCTACGGTTAGTTTCTAAACATTTCAAGAGTTCAAGATGCTCTGCCTTTTTAAAACACCATCTTCTTATTCAAACTCCCAGACACAATGGGAAATTGAACTTGGCTTCGGTACTCATGACTGTCACTTACAGCATGCGGACACACCTTGTTTGATCTATCAAGGTAATGTTTGGAGGGAGTAATCAAATGAAAACAACATTGTTATTATTGATGGAAAATTATTTTCAAGCTAAATACATGAGAAAAACACTTGCCAAGTGTTAATCAAAAATGTTTTCATGAATACAATCTTGCAAACTAAAAAGATTTGGTTCAGTGCCATTGAAATATACACCAATGGCCATTCCCAACAGCCTAACACATTAACACACCTACTGTAATAGACTACTAACTGTAGCAACCATTTTTTAATGTGCAAGCACAATTAAAATCTTTCCTTGCCATTTGTACTACAAACGCCACTTTTTATTATCTTCATGCTATACACCACACTCTCACTGATATCAAGAGACAGGCAGTTTTCATCCGTAATGTTTGTTTAGCTTTAAATTGTTCCCACAAGAAGATATCAAGTTTGGTGCACCTCATCACATAAATAGTTATTGGAAATCACCTGCATTGCTTCTGCTGGTTAAACAGGTTTTCGCTGTGATTTTTATTTCATTTTGCATTGCCAAACGAACGTATATGCATTTTGGCAAAGTTATAATTCCAACAAATTCAAATGCTTGTTCTGTGTCAGTATGGCAGCAGAGCAACACTTTGACGTTAGTAAAAGTATAGTGGGTATTAGATGGGGATGAGAGGAAACCATAGACTAACACTCTTGTGTTTTTATGTGCAGTATATGAGGTACATCAGGTTACTTTTAAAATGTATTGAAGCCAATTTGGATGCTCAGATGATTATATTCATTTAGTGTTTGTTCACACTGGTAACTACAAAATATTAAACTCACAATGTGATATTTACAGGAGCATAAAATATATGCAAATGAAAAAAAAATAACTAGCATTCAGCTTGACCACATAGCACAGTTGTCAGGTTTTACATTAAATAAAACTGGAAGATGATTTTCAGATTACCGAATTGTTCAGTGGTGATATAATAAGAGCTGCCATGCATTCAAAATGAACATCTCTGACTAATCATCCAATGGCTGTTTTAAAAGAGTAAAGTGACCTCCTTGGCAAAAGAAAAAATAGTTTTTGCAAGATGACCAAATCTTGTTTAACTTAATTTCATGTTTTCTTTAAATATGCTTTGTTTTACTAGCTTTTACAAGTATACATCCAAACTCTATATCATTTTATTTATATGAAAATACTTTTTTCCAAGACAAGGCATTACTTAAGATGAAACACAATACTTATCTTGCAATCAGACCTCTAAATCAGATTATTTGTTCAAAGCAGCCTGCTGGCCTTTTCCCAACACAAAGTGATTCTTCGTTCGTTTCAGTCCTGTTTAGGTGTAATGGTCGCTTTGGAGCTTTGGACATACAAACAACAATTTTAGTTGATGGGGAAGACAGTTGCTGGCTTGTTGAAAGAAAGTTAAAAAGTAATCTAATTAAATTTCAGTTAGGAAGCCTGAAAAACTCTTTTTAATATCTCACAGAAGTCTTAACAGATTCTAAGTGTAACATTATTCTTTTAAATAAAGCTTGTTTAGTCAAGCTTCTGTAATTCACAACACCGCTCCTTTAACACACAGAGATGTTTTGAAGACATGGATAACGATATTTTAAATATCCATCTTCATGAACATGCACACAAGATGTTCCAGTAAAACACTGTAAACATTACAGGTCCCTCATCCCCTCCATATCTAGAAGGCAAAGGGGCAATGTCCACATCTCAATAAGTCTCATTCATTCTAACACATTAATATTTAAGTAAATGTCAAAAGAAAACACTTTCCTAAATATTCTACCAGTGGTATCTAGTGAGATCATTAGGAAACCGAAATACATGTAATTAAAATAAAACAGTACCATTTAATGACATGCAATTAGCCACTAACACAAAAGCCACATGTAAAAATCTCTAAACAGGATTTGTTGTAAACAGGTCTTTCTTAGAAAGACACATAGCTGCAGGGATTTATTCTAAACAAGTTCTTAATTAGAGGTCAGGTCTTGCTGCAGCAGATTTCATTTGGCTGTTTGACTTGCTTCACGTGTTTGTATGCACTCACTAGATTCACTAATAGTGTGCGTTGTACTGCTGTGTGAATTTTTTCGAGATTCTCACTATAGTTGCAGCAGCATTTTCCCTGCTTAAGATTCAGAGCCCACACATTATCACCAAGTACTTGTTTGAATATTTCTAAGCAGACAGGAAACAATATAACGAATGAGAGATACTATATTAATATACTCCAGGTGCAAAGCATTTTTGGAATTTTTGCAAAAAGGTAAATACATGCAGAATAAGAGGAGGAAAAAGCCATATTAGTCATGTAATTAAAATACACGGTCCACTGCTGGAATGTGCAGCTACTGCTGCATTTTGGGAACAGAGGTTAAGGCTAATGCCACATGCACTTCATTTAAATATATTCATTTTTCATCTATTAAAATTGTTTTTTCTCTTGACAATCTAAAAAGAGGTCTTTGGTGAAGAAATGTGCAAGTCTAAATATTTAGCATTATAAATGTAAAAGTGCCAGCACCTGTTTAAGATTACACAAAAATGAAAATATACTATGGAATGATTCAGTGATAGCTTAGCCCAGGCCTGTGGTAGAAACAGACAACCTACAAAGTAAAATGTATCACATTTATTAATAATATTTCATCAAAGGTTGCACATGAACAGAGAAAATAGTATTTACTTTCTCTAATTATTAGGTGGACCAAAATCAAGAGATTCTGGAAAGCAACTTGTTGGAAATTATTCTCGTATATAAAAATGGGGTTCCGTTTCTTCATCTGTCTCCCTCCCTCCTTCCCTCTCTCTAAGTAACCCACTCAAGGTTCTGCTCTGGCAGTGCTTCATGAACGCACATGTGTAAGGATATAGCAGACTGAGCTAGGAGAAAATGCAGAGACATTATAGGGGTATAATTTCCAAGGTATGGAATATTTAAGTTGCTTTTCAAACTGCACCAGTCATGCATGGCCAGCATGTGGGTGTTTGATAATTAAAGTGACTAATACACACCTTTACAAAGATCACAATTTTATCAACTAAGTCTAATTCAGTCTTTAAGCATATCTGAAGCCTTAGCATTAGATAATTTAGGATTAAGGTTTTATTTTTAAAATGGCACAGTCTTATTTAAATTACAGGTGTTTTTGTGCTGGCCATATAAAGCATATGAAATCTAGAGTGTAATAATTTCTTAGTGTTTAAAATACACTACTGATTTGAAAATAATACGTTTAATTAAAAAAAACATTTTTGCAAGTAGGTTTGACTTTGAGGTCATACAGCTTGGCAAAACACAAAAATAACTACTGTATAACTCCCCAAAGTATAAGATGCACATTATAAAGAAATTGTGTGATTTTCAGCCATGCAGAAACACCAAAGGCTGAGTGGTTGATTATCTTCTGACAAACAACAAAAGACCTTATTTTAAATTTCATTGATGATACATATAACATTGCAAAACTGCATTGTTGCAAGAATCACCAGAACCTCAGACCTCCCTGCTATTTAAGAAAGATGATCCGACCGCATCAGCCTGGCACACTGGATACTTATAGTTGTTGCTTTACTTTAATATTAGGCATTAAACAGTATTACAGGCATGATAGGTCCTTGTCAGGCTGAATGTTCTTTGCATTAGTTTTTCTTTATAAACATGTGACATGCAGCTGCACATAAGCAATTTAGTTTGTCTTTTAGATACAGGAAACGGTAGTTTATCTAAATTCAGAAACAAACACAAAGAAATTAAGTGTCTGATTGCTATAAACACCTAACTGTACTAATGTGGAATAAGAAAGCTGTTTGCTTTCAGTACATCTGACAGATCAGGGGTATTTATGCAAAAATTAAATTAATATAACTTGAAACCATGGCAATATATACAAGATACAAACTACAGAAAAATGTTTATTAGCTTTTAAAGGTGTTTTGTAACCTTATTCTGCAACACTTTGAAAGATCTTTTGTAAGTCGCTTAGGATAAGCTGCATAGTACAAAATTTGTATTATTTATGTGGGATCAATTGCCATATTATTATTATCATAATAGCAAACTTTTTTGTTAACACAAATATAGCTTATGGTTTCATTTTCTTCATCCATTTCAAATTTTATCAAAATATTGTATTTTGCTGCTTACTGCTGCTTGATGAAATGGCTTTCACTTGAAGTACAAAATATGGATGTAGCAACAAAAATAAAAACCCTGCATTCCAGTATATACATTTGTCCTTTAGCTATCCTGTGTCTTTTTCAATATTTTAAAGTGTGTGTTTCAGCTTCCTGCTCAAGTCAGTAGTTTTAACTTGGCAAAACCTGAGCTTTCATATAAGCAATCAACCAACACAAGAGAGTTTATGTACTTACTGCCGGCCAGGCGGCTTGTCTCCCACAGAGCTCTGTTTCATAAGCAGAAGGGTACTGGCATAGGATCAGTGGGTAGTATTGATAAACGATACCTCAGGACTGAAATGCAAAGGAATTTCAAGGATGAGGCAGTCTCTGTCAAAGACCCTAGCACCTCTATTGTGGGCCACTGCTTCAATTAAAATAACTGGTTTAAATGGACTTTAGTGTTGCAGATTTTATTTACTAAATGAATTTCCAAGTGTATTAACAAAAATGATACCAACGACTTTAATAAAAATATATAATGTACAAAGAATAAAATGGATATTACAATGCTACTGATACAGTAATAATATAAAATATATACAACAGATACCTAACATACTGTCAGTGCACAATTACCCATCAGTCCACCCATGATTTTAACCCGCTTGTCCTGGACTGCACAATTTTGCAAACTGCACTGTACTGTTTATGTGACAATACTGTTACTACTATAACCTAAAGTGAATTATACTTATTAACTGTAATTAAGCATTCAAATAACTGTAGTCATATTTTACATGTTCATTTTTTCAGTCCTTCCAGTTCCAAAAAACAACTTTCAGATGGTGCATTTCTTCCTGTGAAAACCCAAAATGCTTTCTTGCACGCATTCTTACTGTGAGGAATCTTACTATTGTCCTTTTTTCAAGTTATTTTTTTTTCTGTGTCATAAGCAGATAGAGGTTGAGCAAGGATGTTGTGGCCAATAATAAAGAATAAAATAAAAATCTACGTATTTTGAATCCATTTAGTTTTGTCGAAAGCCTTCTGATAGTTCAGTCACAGTCCGTGTATTTGAATGGGTTGGTTTTTTTTTGGGGATTTTATTGATTTCATTAAAATCAAATTATATTCTATACAAATTAAGTCAAGTTTTACAAGACTTGGTTCGAAACAAGTCAATGGGTTGCTTTTTATTACCGAGTGTGCATGACTGTGCCTTGTGATATAATACTGACTACCAGGTTGGACTTGCTCTTGGTTCCAAGAAAAAAAATGTACAGACATAAGATTCAGCATGCATCTAGAAGTAAGATGTACCTAATCGAACAATGATAAAATCAAAATCTCAACAGAAAGTAAATACACAACCATATCACATGTAATACATTCATAACATGTTTTTGCAGAAACATACTCAGGAATGAAACCATTTACACTCAAAATTCTAAATGTATAACATGAATTCTTCTTTTTAAGTACCCACTTTTGACAAATCAGAAGCAAGAATCTTTAAAGAAACAAAATCAAATGTGACTTTTTCAGAAACAGGACAAACGTACAGTATATAATATAGGAAGCTACACAAATCTCTGCATTATCACATTACATTATGCTATACTGTATATTGAAGCCTGGGCACGTTTCCTCCTGTCTCTTTGTATTTGAGACAGTTTCAAACATTGCCAAACTCACGGGTCAAACTCAGATTCTGAAGAGCCATGATTTTTTGTTCCAGCTACACTCATAATTAATTAGTAATCTGTTACTGTTGCTAATGAATCAGATTCCTTATGCCATAATGCAATTGACTTTCTTCCTCCAAAACTTTATTTTGTCCAGAAACCATAAAATAATGAAATGCATTGCAAAGTGAGCCACAGGGTTACCAGCTAACTCAGCAAATAACCCTCAAAATCAGCTCCTGGGGGGACCACTATTAGTTTTTTTTCCCCAACCAGTTTCTTGTTCAAAGCCAATTCTTGCTGTTAAAGAAAGATATTATTCAGTGGTCTTATTCCAGCACATAAAACATTTCCAAAACTGCTGATTTTCTTTTCAGTGTCAACACTACAAACATTTTGTATAGGCCAGAGCAGATCATGATGTCTCAGACCCTCACTTTTTTCCTTGAGACGTTTTAGTATAACAGTATGATGGGCACATGTAGTAGCTGCAGATAGGATCAGGATAGATGGTGTCTTAGCTCACTTCAGTTCAAATTTTTGTTTTACTGATGGTTAACACAAAATGTTTGATTATTAAAAAAGCAAGTTGATTCAATTTAAGGTAATAATGTATATATGCTACATTAGCAGGTGTAACTGAGAACTAACTAAGAAAGTGGATAGAAAGAAATCTTAAAGCCACTGTTGTCTTCAGTTTGACAAGTATGCAGCATGTGCTAGATGTGTTCAGTTGCAAACTGAGTAAGCAACAAATCGGCTGAATAGAAACTGATGAGGGAAGGTGAGACATCACAAGTGATAACTCTAAGAATTCCCATAGCATGTGAACACGGCAAATCTGGAGTTTCGAACAAACAACCCGATGACAGAATGTAATCAAGTGAGTGCTGGCCCGCTGCCACCACCTACTAGAAGAAAGATATTTTGCAGTTAGTAATTTACGGTGGGGAACACCGATGCTGCAGACTGCCAAACCCATGGGCTTTTGATATGGCTTACGGTGTAGTTAATGAGGTTGTCGTATTTTAAAACCAGGTCAGGATTTAAAGTAGAGGATAAATCTCAAAGGTCTCATGGGGTTTTTAGTGATGAATAATAAAAGAAGGTGGCTAAAATTCCAGAAATACAAAACATAACCATATTATGCAGCAATCCAGACCGAGAGGCAGGACACCAAGGGCAGGTTTCACAAGATGGGAGAGGCTAAAAGTAAACTGAAAAGTGTAGTTCAAAGTGCGAGACCAAAGACTTGATGTGGTGTACAATAAAACTAAGCACTTGACCTGGGGCTTCTCTGCCCAGATGACTTTGTTCCGGACGTCTTGTGGTTATGTCTGATGCAGCTTTGAAAACATAAGCCATGCTGCAATATTCTGTTTGGGGAGAAAGGGCTACCTCCTGAATTCCTTTAAAAGAGAGCTATATTAGTTTTAAAGACATAACAAAAGTAACCTGCAATTTACCAATTTATTGTATTTTTAAAAATTGTCAGTTAAACTACAGTATTCATTACGAAATGTATTAAGAATATTTGAGCCATTTTAGTAACTACAGGGAAGGCAACTGCACAAGTTTTAATAGGTCATTTGTTGCACTACTTTGGAAAAGTTGTCTCCTCTGTGTTTTAACATTAAATATTTATAAATTGGTTGTATCAAGTATGAATATACAGGGTGGTCCAGATCTAATTATGCAGATCCAGATCGTCTGAATGACTTTGATTTATGCGGGGACGATTCTTCATGTCGTCAGTTCGCACACTTCTTGATGGTCCGGGATTTTTCGGGTGATTTTCTATGTAATAAACTTAATAAGTCATAGCGTATTGAGAATTGCATAATTAGATCTGGACCACCCTATATAATTGTTTACAAGCCTGTTCCAAAAGAAAAAGCATTCATCAACAATGGTTGAGCTCTCCTGTGGTTTCTCTTTGCTTTGACATTAAAGAGCACTTCTTTGGTGGTTTTCTTTGATCAGAAGTGTTGCATTGTGGCCCTGTTTTTCTCCATCTCTGACCAGCCTGGGATAGGAAATCCCCTGCAGTTTTACCCAGTAGCAAATTTCCTGTAGATCCCTATCAAACAAAACTCACTGGCTACATCCTGGGCAGTGAATAAACGATGTGCAGAGGGAACTGCATTCCAGTACTTGTCTAAGTAAATTCTGGCCTTGGTGATCCTTCAAGTACAATTTTCTTCTAAGTGAAACTAGTCTCTCAATTTTCTTTCAGTTAAAACGACAACATATGACAAAAGAACTCAAGACATCCATCCTAATCACTTTATGGAGCACTGGATGTTTATCTCATTTGGTATATAAAATGAACTCTTCAGGAAGAGTCCTGATTTTGGGCATTCCATAAACAGTACAACACATCATTTGTACCCATTTGTTTTCATTTCCCAAGGGACAACAGTTAGTTAGCACATGGTGCTTTGTAGCTTCACTTTCTAGAATTGTCATATTGCAAGTTAGTTGATTTACATCTGACAGAGTTGGGCAGAACTGACTCAATAATTTAGTGCACCACTAGAGACGAGGCTTTTGTGAAGAATGTGCAGACACTTCTGTGGTATACAAACTGGTGAGCAAACCACATTTATTAATGTGAACTCTGCAGCTTACGACACAGAAGCGATACGAGTCTATAGCAATAAGCCCCCTCGTCTCCAACAGATATCCGACTCGATTTTATGACATGTCTAAACACATTTATATCTTCAGCCATTCTGAGGAGTATGTTTTGAAACATGTCAAAGACTTATTAGTAAGTCTTCCAAAGCAGATTCCGCCATGTTCACGTCACAGCTTGTAGCATGAACTTTCATTACACGCATCTTTTTTAAAAAATTATCGAATAATACTGAAATTGGACTTCACTGTTCTTTATCTTTTACTTTTTTTCTCTGAAAAACATCTAATTGGTGTCTTTTACTAGTTGACCTTGAGATTTATTTGTTTTGGTTTTTTCCTTGCCTGGTGTGAAAAAGCATAAAAGAAAAGCTCCTCATTTCAGTTCACTTCTCTGGTTAACATGACTTGTCTCATATTGGCCTACATAAATGGGAATTTTTAAAACTAACCATTTTCCAAGCTTTGTTAAGACTATTATAGACATTAGTTTAGTTTCATAATAATTGATTGGTTAGATGATGTGCTTTAGTGATAGTTCCTCCGATTCATTTTCCTGGTCACAGAATTATATGGCCTTCCCACCAGGCTATTACACAGTACCATGACATTTAATTTTGCCGTCTTATTGCTCCAGAACACCAAACCAAGTGCTTACCATTATTGTTTATCTTGTCAAATTACAGCACAGATTCAGATTTATACATACTTTGAGACTTTGCTTATGTGGCAAAACTGACATGTTGGGATGAATTTGTGAATTGGAGAGGGGGAAAATCATATACATCATAACCACCAGGGCACTCCAGCCATCCCAAACACACCAGACACAGGCACAAGTGCTTATTATTTATGTGGGGAGGCACTTTTCCCCTGCTCCGAAAAGTAGCACAGTACCAGCACAAACCTCCACTGGGATGTTTCGTCTTTCTTCCACCCAACTCTGGCTCCCTGAATGAAGTCAGGCAGCTCCTTTTATGCTGCTCCTGTGAGTGCTCCAGGGGGCTCATTAGCGGGATCTGGAATAACTCCCAGGTGTGACGGACTCCCCATGTTGAGCCCCCATGGAGCCCAACAAGGCTGTCCTGAACTCCAGCTCCCATGAAGCCCTGTGGGGCTGCCTTCTAGTGCTCTGGGGGAGGCAGCATCCTGTGCACATCTGCTCCCCTGGTCCTTCCTGTATATCGGCCTCCCAGCCAGACAAGGGCCACGGCTATCCATCACAACATATACACATATAACATACATATTTAATATATATTACAGTAATCCCTCGTTTATCGCGGGAGATAGGTTCCAAGGTCGGCCGCAATAACTGAATTTCCGCGAAGTAGGGACACCATATTTATTTAATTATTTAACGTGTATTTGGACGTTTTTAAACCCTCCCTGTACTGTTTACAACCCAGCCTTTACTCTATTAATAACAGGGACAACTGTTAAGCAATATGAAATCGGTAGATAAGTTTACAGTTACTGTATAGCGAAGTACATGTAGCTATATATGACATGATGATGGTGATGAATATGCTGTGCAGTAAAAATGATGACGATGAAGGTGATGATGACTTTTACTGCGCAGCCGATGACTGTATTTTACGTCTCTTCAGATGGCGGTGCCATTTCCTGGGGCACCTCTTCCACGGTTTCCGAAGGTGTATCCGTAGTAGTAGTAGTAGGAACTGGCTCTTTTTTGCGAGGCTGCAAAAACATTGTGATCGGCAGTTGCTGCTGCTGCTTCTTTTTCCGGTCGAAGAGCAGCTTGTAGGCGGTCATGACGTTGTCAACCAAAGCACCAGTCACGGGCCCGATTAGAAAGCAGGAAGCTGTGATTTGTCGTCTCCCTCCCATGTACCAATCACAGCCCATGTTACAATGTACTTAGTCACCGAACTTGTTTTGTTGTTCTTAGACTAGGAAATACTACTACTATATTTAAAAACCCGCGAAGTCGTGAATCCATGAAAAGTTAACCGCGAAGTAGTGAGGGATTACTGTATATATATATATATATATATATATATACACACACACACACACACACACACACACACACACACACACGCTCACTGTACAGAGTTTAGATAAGGAAAAAGAATCATTCTTGTAATTCCTTTAATTTAATAATTAAAAATGTTTGGAAAGACCAGTCAAGACAAATTTCAAACTAAGTGGCTGTCTCAATTAACTGCTAATCTAGAATATTGATTAAATATTCTGAATACCACAATCAGCACAAAATAAAATTTACAAGCCAGTGTTCCACAAATTCCAGGGTGGCCATACACTTTCCTGGCTCTGCTTATTACATTGCTATGAATTGGAAGCCCAAAGCAGTCTTCTCCAATGGTACTATTTGTTATGCCACAGTGGCACAATAGGCTCATGGAGACATGCATTAAGTTAGGCTGCTAAAAACAAATTAATAAAACTAATAAATTGAAGTGCTCATTTGGTTTCTAAAGTCAGCAAGTTCACATGTGCTTTAATAACCCAGTTATTCTCAGAAATCTGGTTTCTAAAATGTAATGTAAACCCTTTTTCTGGTTAGAGAAACCAGGTTATTAGTCTCTAAGAAACAAGCTAACACGCATAGATTTCTCCAAGAGTAACACGGTTATTTGGCCTTGATTCTGTAGTCTGCACATATCGGTTTCACTTTGTCCATCTGCGTATGTGTTAGTTTCAAACATGCTTTCAGCAGCCACAGATAGAAGACAATGGAGGCGCCCACAAGATACATTTTCTGAAGCAAACACTATGGCATTCACCTTATTTCTTCTCCTGGTTGAAATAATCTCATCATATTTCAGAAATCACTAAATTGATGTTGACGACATGAATGTACAGTGCTAAACTCAGTTCAATCTCGGGAGCAGTGTTTGGGTTAATGAATTAAAAGTAACTTGGGTTGCATAGCCTGATTACTTTTTAAAGTAACACAGTACTTATTTTATTGAAGTAAAAATACCTGCATTATTACCCAAGCAGCACTGGGAGTACTGGTATGCCGGGCATTTGCAGGGCTCAATCACACAGCCAAGCAGAAATGACTAAACCTATAAATAAAGTGTCAATTTAGTTTTAATTCAGCTATTGGCCAAAGAGATGTTGGTCAGGTGACACAGTGGCCAGTGTTGATACCGCAAATGTAAAAATGGGATGGATAATTTTCACTTCATAAAGGATCAACATAAAACACAGGAAATTTACACAGGCTTCATACTTGTTTTCAGATTTATGGTGGCCAATGATGACATGCAAAGTTTAATGACATTGGAGCATACTTTAGCATATAAACTGATGTTTTTAAGAAACCAAGTTTGTGCCGTAACTGGTTTATTGAACTTGTCTTGGTTTTGTATGTGGATGTACTGTAAACACACTGAGTGAAGTATCCTTTAGTATAACTCCAGTAACTTGAAGCAGTGAAAGCACACACCACACAACTGAAACAGTACTGGAGTGACTGAGATTAATCATGCATTATAAATACATTGATGAATGACATGATGACTGCATTTAGTTAGCACAACTGCCTTCCAAGCAGGTAATCTGGGTTGGATTCCTGCCTATTATATTTTTTTTGCTTAATGAAGCATTTTTTCTCCCAATTTTTGACATGGCCCCAAAATACCCAAGAGTAAGATATTATAACATTTGATAAAAGATCATTTGTAATTACTTCTATTCACTAAAGATTCTCAACATATCTTCAGCATGTTGTTACTCATAAAACTAGAGGTTAAACTGTTTTATTGATCTAAATATACCTCAGTGTACTCGGGATTCTGAAGGCGGCGGCTACAAAGCCAGTCTATTCAGCAGGTGGAATGCAGATAGCAGCATGACATTATCGAAGAGGTCAGCATCAAAAGTCATATAAGATATCCACAAAAAAACAATGTCAACAAAAAATACATCAAAACATTTCCAGACTTTTACTGCTGAAACTGATGTCCATGTTATACTGTATTTCAACGAAACAAAGCTAAACAGCAAAGCTACTCAAGGGAGGGTTGGCAGAAAAAAAAAATAATTTGGTTGTATTAATTTTACCCAAGAAGCTGGATGATCTTGTATATTTTTAGAAGTATATTCTCAGGAGAGACAAATCTTTAATGTTATAGAGCATTTAGAATGCACCACAGTCGTAATGCACGGCTCGATCACTGAGTGAGATGAGGGTTGATTACCACACACACCCTCCTCCTCTTCCTCCCTGATTCTCATCAAGTGTTCGCCCCGCTCCCACCAGCTGTCTCAAAAGGCTTTTGTTACTCCAGCTCAAGCACAGGTCTCCTTGCAAATGGGTCATTTGCTTGACCTAAACAAAAACTGAATAAAACTGTTTTTGTTTATCATAAAAATGAGCATTCAGAAAAAGGGGAATGGAGCTTTGATACGATCAATGGATTAGAGTTACCGAGCAGCAAGAAAAATATTTTTTTCCACACCCTTAAATATTTAAAAGTTTTCAATAATTAGTTGTGATCAAATAAATACTTGAAATTGGTATTATGTAGTTACATAATCATTTCTAATTCTTTTGAAGTAAAAATCATGTTGATATCATGTGTTCTAGACATATTTAGGTTAACATTTTTGCTGAGGTTGTCTCAGTTTTTATTTTTTTACTTCATATGCAGAAAATCTACAATTTTATTAGGTTATATGGAATGTTTAGGCTATAAATAGGGAGAATGATAACTAGAAACTGAGAATTACACCAAAACATTCTGTAGAAATCATCAGCAAGGTGGACTGGAGCTATAAACAAGTCCTCCAGCATGTCGTTGATCCTAAACAGTACAGCACCTGAAGTAGTTTTGTTAGTAAAAACTGGTAATGTCACAAAATTCTCAATTGCATATTGTGAAACTCAGAATCACTTTATTTGCTAGCATGTCAAACATACCAGAATTGACTCTGGTTAGGTGCAGAACACGGGATACAATGCAAAACCAACTCAAGACAACACAATTGCAACCCAACATTAACCTGACACTATGCAAACCACAACACAAGTACAACAGTTTATTTAACAAAGCATTCATAAACTTCAATAAATTAACTAAGTAATGAGAAAAATTATACAAAATAATAGATCTACAAATACATAAACTTGGACCATATACTGTGCAAACACAAGTAAGAGTAACCCCCTTGTAAGTTTGTTTAGGATCTGAATACTTTGAGGAAAGAAGCTGAAGAGATGGTGTGTGGTGCAGGTAATGATAGACCTCACTTCACCTCTTCTGTGATGGCAATTTAATGTATAGATGGCTGTTGGAGTGGCTGGAGTCAGCAGCCATCTTTCCTGGTTTGTTTTTCACTCTAGTGATGGACAGATCTTTTAATGTTGGAAGACAACAGCCAATGATTTTCTCTGCTGAACAAATCACCCACTGCAACTGAGTCTTAAAAAGAAAGGAGGCAGAAGGAAGGCAAATGATGATGGAGGTGGTCAACATACTCTCAATGATGTCTGAGTAAAAATTTAACTATATACGCCTTGATATGCTAAGCTTCTTAAGCTGGTGAAGGGATAACAATCTGTGCCTGGCTTTCTTGATGATGGAGGTAATGTGCTTGTCCCATTTTAATGTGTTAGTGAAAGTAGTCCCCAGGAATTTGAACGACTAAACCAAAGACACAGTCTGGCCATTAATTTGCAAGGTGGACAGATAGTGACTTGTCTGTGGAAGTGAATGCTCATTTCCACTGTCTTAATAGCATTTAACTCCAAGTTGTTACAAGAACACCATTCCACAAGATGGCCCACCTCTCTTTGATAGGAAGATGTGTCATTATTGAAAATAAGACCCACTACGGTTGTGTCACCTGCAATGTTTAAGATTTTTCCAGATTTGTCTATGGATCTACAGTCATTTGTATAAAGTTAAAACAGGAGGGGTGAGAAACACGGCCTTTTGGGGACAGGGGGTTATGGGTGCTATGCTAATTGAAATTGGTTCCGACAGACGGAGGCCCAGTCTTACATAATGCTTCCTTACCTCTCAAAAAACTTACAATCCACTGGCAGACACCATAGGATACACCTAATTGGATTAGTTTACTCTGAAACAACTCTGGAACAATGGTATTGAAGAGATAGCAGACATCCACAAACAAGACCCTCACATGGGTGTTCGGCAAGTCCAGGTGCTGAAGAATGTAGTGGAGGAATAAATTAACAGTATTCTTCACTGAACGATTTGCCCTTTATGCGAATTGAAGTGGATCAAGGAGAGGGTCAGTGATGGACTTGAGACAGGAAAGGATGAGATGTTTGAATGCTTTCAAAACCATCATACACCAGAACTACAGGACATGGAGCATCCAAAGACAATATGTAGACAATGCAGAAGAATATGCAAATATAATGGCTAAGACGTGCTTTTTAACTTGCACTTTAAGTCCTCAACATTACTATTCAAAGACTGCAGGATAAATACTGTAAAGTAATATTTCCGAAGTAAGCTTTTTGAGGGTCTGTAATAGCAGGTGGGAATTTGTGAACTTGCAGTTTGCTGCTCACTAATTCTGTAAAGACACAAATAAACCACTTGTTTAAAAATGGAGCTAAATGTTGTTAGGAGATAAAAGCAAAGAACCTGGCTGAAAATTTGAGTTTATTTGATCATTTTAAGCACTGACACTAAAAGCTTAGAATATTCTGTTACACAAGCTAACTTGATCAAGGCAAGATTTTAAAAAAACAAATGAACTACTCGTACTGTATCTCTCCAAGCTCACACAAATTCTCCCATGTAAAACAAGATTCAAATAAAGGCTACTGAATGCAAAACTTCTTTTGTCAGGGTAAGCCAAAGAACACATTGGCATAAAATAGCTTTACGTAAAGATTTGTCTAATTGGCAGGTGTTTTATAATTTTCACCCCCCATGTCCCTGCTCAATATTAAAAGGTATTTGAAAATGGATGATTGTATTATATTTTAATAATGTGATAAATTTATACTGCATGGTTCTTGGAGTGTAAATTGAAGCATTTTTTTAATAAAGTTTAACATGCACCTAGCCTGCTCTTATGCTGTATTTTGGAGGGAAAGGACAATGACAAAATTATATTATTATATACCATGATTGTGAAGAAATGAATTTGAAATGAAAGATGCAGAGCTCATCTTTTAATGTTTTTTTCTCTGAAGAAACCATTACTTATCACAGATGTCTACAGAGATAACAAATTACAACTGATACGTCAGCCTACTGAGTATGTCCCATAGCAGTCTTAATTTTTCAAGCACTAGGAGTTAAACACTACTGTATATGTGCAGACACTCATTTTTAAAACTGTCTGAACAAAATAAAAACATTCAATACAAAGTTTGCAACCTATACATTTTCTTGCAATTGCACAAAATGTTAACAGTTTTTAACAAGAAGTACAAATTTCCTAATCTTTTCAGGAAGACGTTTATACTAATATGCTTTAATTTAACGAGAATCTAAAAATGTGTACATATTAAAAGACAAACAGGTGGGCTACAGTGGGTAACTCAGACTTCTGGGTGTTTAAAAATCTAGACTGCACGTTCCCCAGATATATGTGCCCACACTCTTTGCCTGTGCATAGCTTAACTGCCAGTGTACTTGGATTACACAGCTTGTGATCTGCTGGGCCACATAAACAGTGCAAGAGACCTGCTGATGTTCAGACCTGAGGGGCAGGTAAACAGCTTCCTACCATGAATTGCCCTGTTCACACCACTTTCTTGTTAAATTATTTTTTGACCAAAATGTATTCATCTTGTTAAGCAGTTTTTACACTTTGAAAATACTCAAAATACAAATATTAACTGTAAAACTCCAATCTCCCAATTAATTCCTTACAAAGAAGTGACTTCCAGTTCTGCTGAAACTTTCATTACACGTATGTTGATTTTAACCATACAAGTCTGGACGAATCTGAGCATGTAAGCAGACGATGTGTGTCTACCATTTAAAGGCTAGGATGTCTCAATTGTTCATTTCCTGTTTTTCTAACCAGCAACGTTTGTTGTTCTTTTCCCATCTCTTTGTACACTTCTCCATTTTAACAACCAGATCTCACTAAAAGACATTTTTTGGAATGGCAAAAAAAGCAGTTGGAGAAAAGCTACAAAGGCTCCAAATGAAAAGGATTTTAAAAGCAAACAGAAAAATGCTTGCAGGCTTAGGCATTTTTTGATCAAACAAACAGGAAAGGACTAAAATAAATAAATAATTAAATAAATGAGAGGAAGTTCTGCATTGTCTCAGTGTTTTATATCAAAATCAAGTAGGTGGCACAAAGAAAAAAAAGTTTCCATTTGGACTGGCAAATTAACCGAGGCCCTTGGTACTGTGGTACAATCAAATAGCTCAGTTGTTCCTCACGTAGCGGAAGAGCACACTGCCTGAGTGACAATTCCTGCAGGCTTAGACATTTTTTGTCAACAAATTTCTAAGGAAGGAGAAGAAAACCTGAAGGCACACTGATATTTTATAGTTTTCTCTCTTTTGTATTTTTGTAATCCTGGGGGCTTACAGTCATTAATGCCTTCTTGGGTTCATGAGCCCTTCACAGGATATTACAACCACATGCACAATTAAATGAAGAAGCCATACCCAACAATCACTCTCCCTCACACACAAACAAACTAACTTAAAAGTAAGCTTTGCAGCTTCAACTTGCAGCTGATGTATGCAGTTGCATATAAAACTAAAAAAAGATGCCTGTGAAATGTGTCCCATCACCACAAGCATAAAAAGCTAAGGCATTGCACAACAGACCTAAAGGATATGTGATCAGTCACTGCACAGACTCTCTGCATGACACACAACAAAGCAAACAATGTTGACAGTGACTGTGAAAATTGCTTAAACAGCATATCATCATACATTTGAAAACATAAAAAATAAGATGTTTGTTGTTATCATGCCAGTGTGACCATTCTTAGTCTTTATATAGTCTTAGTACTAAAAAAAAAACAGAGACTGGGTGATTACCAAAATGATGACGACACTTGCAATGAAAGAATCTTCATCAGTAATTTTGTTTTCTATTTGTTTTTCTATTTAAATCAGTTTGCACATTCTGTCAAAAACATTACACATACATACTGTAGGACAAGCCTCTATTGGTGGCCTTTACTGACTAGTCATTCCAGTTTTAAAGTTACATGTTAGTCTGCTGAAACCTTGCAGTAATGTTGTAAAGGTTGTGTGAAATATATATCATGGTGCTTTCTTTTGCTAAGCATTTCATCTGTTCAGTGTGTCTGTCCACACTCTCTGTTCTGAAGTCAGCCTTCTCTCCACAACTCTAAAACAGAATCCAGGTCCTAAATGGCATGTCCACCCAAGGCAATAACAGTGACAATCCATTTTAACATACTTTATTATCTGTAAAAATAAAGTGTACTTTCAGTAATAATGCCTATTAGATATGGTTGTGATATTAAGCAGAGTGGGGGAAAAAATGATCCAAGTACAGGTGCAGAAATGGGTTTCCTACCCATATTGCTGGGCCGACTCTCCATTATAGGAGGAACAGAACTGCTGCTCTTTGAATCAAGAGGTCATCTGGGAATGCAGGGAGGACAGACAGTAGCTCATTACTGTAGAGTGAGAGGGACGTTAACAAGGAACAATTTTACAATTATTTCACCTCATCAGTACTTCGTGCTTCTCCAAGTAACATATTTATCAACGGTCTGTGTTGTGCACTTGACCAGTTGGGAGTTTAACAATATACTGAAATTTAGTCAGTGACTTCTTATGTTTTGCCACAAGAGTGAAGAGAATTTCTGAATTTGCAAATAATCTTAAGCATTCATCTGAACACAGGACAGGTGCCAGCTACATGGCTTACTGTGTCAGTGATTTGCATGGCGGGCATGAGACTAGTTTACACAGCCTGAGGGGCCACAGAATAATGAACCAGTTTTTTCTGCTTTGTTTAGTACACTCTATGCAAAACATTTAATTTGTAGACCGGTCATTGAGGTAAGAATGTTTTTAACAGAATTCTCATTGGAATTGTAACTTTGTTTTTTAATTTTACTCAAATTATCATATGGTATTCATAGTTTAGTGCAGCTAAGGATGGGCCTAATTCGCTTGGATTCTAGAAGAGGGGTGTTTGTGTGAGATATATTTTTATTTGTTTTCTGTTGATAGTGATTTTAATCAAAAGCACAAATGAGAATGTGCTTCCTTTAAAAATCAGCAAGAGATCACAAAAAATGTTTAACTGGGCATTGGCATGGAAGGACTGGTAGTTTAATGGCCTTTTAGTCCTATCACAGTTTTCATTCATTCAATTTCAGCTTTGTCAATTGACAAAAAAAAATCAGTAACCTGTATGTGATAACTACTACTGGAGTTTAAAACAATACATTGTGTTATTATTTTCTTATATCATGGTTTATATACTAACAGTGCGCTTTAACAGACAACCAAAGGAGACAATTTTTGAAATATAGCATTTAATGCCATCACATCACCTTTAGAATGACACATTTGTCATCGCTTATCTGGACTATAATATTGAACTTGAATATAAACAGTGTTATACAGAGTGTGTGTGTGTGTGTGTGTGTATACAAAATATACACAGACACAAACCCATTCAAAGGATACCCATAGAAAACGATCTGAATCTTTCTGTCTACAGTGGACTCGGAAAATATACAGACGCCTTCATTTTTCACCTTATATGTTGCAGCCTCGTGCCACAGTCATTGACATCAATTTTTTCCTTAACTGAGCAACACTCATTACTGCAGAATGACTAAGCAAAAACAGGACTTTAGAAGTTTGTGTTCATTTATTAAAAATGAAAAGCTGAAACACCCCATTGACACAGTACTCAATACTATGCTGAAGCCTCTTTGGCAGTCATTTCAGCCTGGAGTCTTCTTTGGTCTAAGACGCTTCACACACACGCCATTCTTGTCAGGTTGAATGGAGACCATCAGTGGACAGTTATTTTCAGGTCTCTCCAGAGATGTTTGTTTGGGTTCCAGTCCAGGCTTGGGGTAGTCAACTCAAATATTCACAGAGTTGACCCCAAGCTACTCCTGTGTTGCCTTTGTTTTACGTTAATGGTCAGTATCGTACTGGAAGGTGAAACTTCAACCAAGAGTACTCCACAGCAGGTTTTTATTAAATGAAAATAAATTGCTAGTGAATGTAAATTGCTCCATTCAGCCTTCCCTCAAACTTGTCAAGCTTTTCACCATTGGAGTGGTATCGCGCTGGTGATGAGTAGTGCGTTGTGAGGCTAAACAGTTCAATCTTGATTTCCTAGGACCAGAGAATCTTGTTTCTCACAATTTGATTGTCCTGTATGTGCCTTTTTGCTGCTGTGTGTTGTTTAAAGATCAGAGGCTTCTGTCTGACCACTGTGCCATACAGGCCAGATTAGTAGATGGTTGCTGTGATGGTTTTCATTCTGGACGGTTTTCCCATCTCCAAACAGGTTCTCTGTTGCTCTGCCAGAGTGACCATTGGGGCTTTGGTCACCTCTTTTACCATGGCCCTTTTTCCCCTGATTGATAAGTTTGGGCTTACGGCCACACCAGTGTGAATGCGCCTGATCTCGGAAGCTAAATATGCTTGGGCTCGGCCAGTACTTGGATGGGAGACCACCTGGGAACCCCGGGTGCTGTAAACGTTTAGCCTCTGCGGTGGGCTGGCGCCCTGCCCGGGGTTTGTTTCCTGCTTTGCGCCCTGTGTTGGCTGGGATTGGCTTCAGCAGACCCCCATGACCCTGTAGTTAGGATATAGCGGGTTGGATAATGGATGGATGGATAAGTTTGGCCATGCAGGCAGTTCTAGGAAGTTGTGGGTGTTCCAAACGTCTTCAGTTAGAGAGTTATGAGAGCCACTGTGCTCTTGGAAACCTTCAATCCCAGATCTGTGCCACAACACAATCCTCTCTCTAAGCTCTTCAGTCACTTCCATCAACCTCGTAGCTCGGTTTTCAATGTACGTGGTGGGATGTTATATGGTTATATGCTTGGCAAAAGATCAGCAATTGTCCCTGTGCCCAACAACAGTGGATCAAAAGGAAATAATGTTCTGTGCCCCAATAATGTTTTCAAATATTTGAAGAAAGTTAAAAATTGAGATAAAAAGTCTCTTTTAAATCAATCAGAATGTATTTAGCTATATCTGCAGAGTAATAAGCTAACACAAATCAGTTAAATCAAAATGTGTTTATATGATTTAATAGTCTCTGCTTTATCATCATTCAAAACTATTAACAAAAGTGCACCATTACGTTGTGTTCTCTTCCTTGTTTTGTACATTTTGTACACAAGTTTGCCCTAAAGTTCATAGTCAAGATTTTTTTTTCTCTTCATAAACATGCAATATTGTACCAGAGGAATTTAGAAATATCTACATCACACCAGGACTGTTTTAATAGTTAGATACTGAATTTTACTAACTAGTAAATAACTTCCTCAAAGATAATTTGAAGAAAAGGATATCATAGACTTAAAAAAGGGGCAGCAGACCCACCTACTCAAACTGTATGAGTCACAGTCTGTAGGTATCTGGGAATTCAAGTCTAGTTTAGAAAGGCCTAACCCATCTTTGTCGGTATTTCATACATTACCTGAATGACTGAATGCTACTACATTCCACAAATGTTGAAAGTCCTACTCCAGTTTCAACTTTTAGACGTATGAGGGCAAGGTAAACATTAGATGCAAAACATGAATAAAGCAGAAAGCAGAGTTACTGTAAGCAATGGTTACATGCGCAACTTGCCATAAAAATGGCTCATTAAGGAATTCATGTATTGTTGATATTTTCCTTATGCTTCTATCATTTAGAAATGAACATCTGAGACAACTGTTTGCAAAATAACAAACCAGCATTGTAGCAGAATTTAATTTTTTTTTTTTTACTGTGCCTTTTCAGCTTCCCTATTTGCTACTTAATTCTACAGTGTCTGAGACAAAACCAAGAATGCATCCAGTATTTTTTGGAGAAAGTATTAAAGTGAATCCAGAACCAGCTCAAGAAATAAGGTCAGTAAATAAAAAGATTAAAAAAAAATATATATGCTGACTGTTGATATGGATTATACACTACAAAATTTGTGTTGTTCCATTCCACTAATAAATCTGAGTAGGAGATCATGCATGAAAGATAAATATCTACCAATACATATAAATTTATTGGTGCATCATTAGTGTAAGAATAAGGCAGAAGTTGTACAGACATCTGTATAAAATCTGTATAAAACGGAATATTGATTAAACTAGAGGTGGGGAAAATTATAATAAATTGTAATATTTTGAATTTCAAGGACAAATTTGTGGTTTTGTATTTCCCATTTTTCTTATGACACATTTTCAAATGTATTTGAAAAGGCACTTTCAAAACAAATTCTGTTGCTTCTACATTATCATTTCTTCATAGCCATTAAGATTCCTTTTTCGTATTCCTTTGTCTATACTTCAGCAGTTTTCAGATTCATTTTTGGATCTCGTGCTACAAACAGGAAAGAGCGTGATATAAAAATGTAATGTGCAAGCATTGTCATCTACAAATCAAATATTCTAACATACTGCTCCTCCTGACGTAAATCAGTATAAATCAAAAGATAACCACTTAGAGCAATCAATATTATGGTCAATAATATAAGAATATCATGTACAAGATCTTTTGATGATCATGATACTTAAATTTCCAAAGCTTTTCAACAAAAAGAATGCTTTATGCAAGTAGTTTTTTCATGGAAGAAAATGAAATAAAATAAAAAGTAAATGAAAATCTGCCTGTATTAAAGCTTTGCTCCTCTGCTAAACACCAGGCAGTGAAGCTTCTTGCATCTTTCTGCTGGTACTTTCAGCCACACTTCAGCTGAGACTTGTTCCAGCTCTTGAATGTTTGCAGGATTTCTTTTGCCAATATTGGATTTCAGCTCTTTCCAGAGGTGTTCATCAAGTTTTGGATGCACTGCTTGCCACTCCCAGCCAGGGTATTCATTGTTAATTATTCTTTTATGCTTCTAGATGTGTGTTTTGGGCCACTGTCCTGCTGGAAAGCCCATGAACTTAGACCCACACCTAGTTTTCAGATACTGGGCAGCACTACAATGCTCTGATGTGCCCTGGTAATCCTGAATTGTTCAAGTCCCCCAGCAGCAGGGGCAGCACAGCAGCCCAACACAATCATGAAACCACAGTCATATTCAAGTGTAGGGAGGGTCTGCCTTACTTTGTCAGCTTCACTTTCTAGGCTATAAACATATCCCAGATCTGCACTGACGAAGAGTGCAGTTCACAGAGTATTTTCTCATAAGGATTTTGGCATCTCTAGGTGGGTGTAAGTGATGATCAGCCGTGCCTCTTTTCGGGATGCCTTGTAACAGATTACTGTGCAGCATATGGTGCACTTTGAAACCCTCACTCCAGGTTTCACCGGGTCAGCTTTAAGCATTGTGGGTGTTTTTTTCAAGAATTTGCACTCGCCTACTATTTTCCACTTAACTCCACATCCGAGGAGTTTTCTGACAGTCACCATTTTCGCTGCATGGTGAACTGCAGATGCAGCAATACCAAGATCTCTGGAGGTGATCGTGTGCCCATTTGCCAATTTGTTTGGTAATGAGAGTTTTTCTGATGGTCTTAGACAGCTCTCATCTTCAGCATTGTCAATAAGTAACAGGGAATGAAAATGACCTTTTTAAGCATTAAAAACAGAATTAATTGTTAAATTCAGGTCACAATTTGCTGCAGGTCTAATTTCACTGCAATGAGAATCTGTTTCTTCCAATGCAATTGATTTCAATTGTTCAGATAGGTGCCAATAATTACTGTCACGGCAACTTGGCAGCTTTACTATGCTGCTCTATATCAAACAAATGAGTGTATACAAACCAGTATGTGTACAGCATTTGTGAACTGCTTATATCAGGTAATCAACTAATTTGTAGTTTTGCATGTAAAGCACACTTAACTATTTGCATCACAAACTACTTTGATGTTAAATGTAAACCAACAACAAAATGCCTTCAGTGGTCTGGAAATACACGCTGTGTGACAAATGTTTAAACTCAGCCTCTTTTCTTGTTACTTTAAGATGCAACTCTGAAGTGAAGTATGATTCAGAGAGACACTACCGAGACAACATCTTCTACGCTCCCATCCCTACTGTCACGTCCTACAGCGAAAGCATCATTGCGGTCCACAACTGCACATGGCGAAATTACAAGTCTGAGCTGCAGTTTCAGCCCCGTCAGAAGCCACTGAGGTTTCAGAGCACCACCATTATCTTTCCTAAGCATACCAAAAATGTATATCGGACAACCCTGAATTACAACTCTTCCAGTGGACGTCGCTGGTACATGTCAAGCGTGCAGATGGAATCGAGTGAGGACAGCAGTCCCTGCATAATCTACACAGAGGATTTCTAATTTGCTCCTGCTGGCCAGGGCAGGCTTCAGAAAACGGCTGCACAGCTCAACTGATGTGGAATGTAAAGGATCTGGTCTTACAGCGGCCAGGTACTGGAACCATCACTCGTGCAGCATGTGTGACCTGGTCATGTTATGAAAGAAGATGCATTTGTAAACCGTTTTGTTTTTGGTTATTACAATATAAATTGTTTAGCGAGGATAATCATCGGAAGAAGTTCCTGGAACTTTCCCCCCCTCCCTTTTTTTGGGCTGATAAAGCCTGGTGGGACCCAGACCTCCATTATAGGGCACCTATGCAACTTATTTTTCTCAGGCCCTCTTTTTATTCATTTTTCAATGTTGCTAGGATCAGCGCCTGGACAAAGGGATCTCAAATACTGGAGCATTCAAGTTAAGTAAGCAGCCACTTCCCAAAGCCAACCAGCTGCTAGGCAGCACTTGCAGGAGGAACACATGTCCGCAAACAGTAAGGAGTACAAAGACACATCTACCATGGGATCTTATAATATATATGGACAAGAGATTCATTTTAGAATTTGGAAAGCTGCCTAAGAATGAGAATTTTATCTGTACATTGAGGTAACAAACTTTGTTTCGTGTGGTAATGTTTATATATAAATGCATATATACAGTGCAGACACTGGCATAAACATACATTCAAACGCTTTGAAAAAACACATTCTATACCAGTAACACCTTCTCAGTTTCAAATGATACATTATCTCCTGCTGATGGACAACGCTATTTCACTGTAGTCACAACCATTAATTACCTTCACAAGGTTAATACCAACCACAAAGAACTGCGTGTTCATGCAGCTTGTGCACGTCTCACTTTGCCGCAGTACACTCTGTGCCCATATTTAAGTGCCCAAGCACTGAGTTTGTCTCCGCTGATTCTTTCCAGGTCCGCACCAGATACAAAGCTTTTGTGCCCGTTTAAACCCACTCCACTGAAATACCAAAAGTGGACCATGCAGCTGTCTTAATGTCCAATAGGGCTTGCTTCTTTTTACACCTTTCTATTCAGTTACTCCCCATCCATGTTATGTGTGTGTTTATTTCTTTTATAGGTGCACAGTTCCAAGACCAAAGAAAACGTTATGCAATTTTTTGTTATTCCGAAATTAGAGGCTTTATAATGTTAATTACTTCCATGAGGTAAATACCTTTTTTTCTTTCAAATAAAATTATTTTGATCTTCACTAAGTAGCAAGAATATTGTGCACAGCAAATTTACATTCTGTATTATGACTTAGGAAAGATCCAAATGCGTTTTCATTCCTTAACTAATACATTAGAACAAAAAAAAAGTTATTTATGTAAATGCAATACTGTACTTTCACTTTCCTAAATATTTATAAAATGTAAAGAGTAGTGTGTCCTAATAATTGTTTTGATTTATCATTGCCATTTTTAATAGGTCAGCTGGATTCATTTTCAGTTGTGCTTGACAAATGATAATTTAGTTTGAGGATGCAAACACACTGATTTTGAAATAAAAATTGAAAGGCTGCAACTTTGAAGGCAAGTGCCCAACTAAAAGACATTTCTAACTGTAGCATAATATCACCTTTATCAAGTAGGTCCCTAGTTGTTTAATGGCATACCATAATATAGCATTTAAATCTTAACAAAAACTGCAGACTTTAAACAGAAAAAAAATGCGATATTTACATTTGAAATCAGCGTTACCCTTGTGCATTTTATATACCGCAGCCGTAACCCTCTCCACTTGTTTAGCCGTTGTCATGTTAAAGGTGCAACATGGCTGGCAGTTCATTAAAAACATGTAGGACAGCTTGAAGCCAACACAGGAAGAAAGCCTAGTGTTCTCTTCTACCATCTCATGGCCCATCATTAGTTTACTGGAACAGCTAGGCAAAAAGATTCACAGAGTATCATAATGGTGACACGGCAGAACATCCTGGCTGAGGAAACGTCTTTTTAGTTTGGATTTGGTACTTTTGAGGTGAATGTAGAAGGGTGAGACTTGAGTTAAGAAGATGAGTAATGAGATGAGACGATGTCTTTCATTCCCATAAATTATGCTGTATATTGTTTAGCTATGTGGAAAAGTCATATCAGGAGTGAAAATCACTACTTTTTAGATTTATTTAAAGTTTTTAATTGTCTTTTCACCCTCCAAATAATAAGTAACTTCTGTTTTTAAGATAAAAAAAGAAAAGTTTATTTTGCCATGATGCTACCATATGCCAATAAAGACCAAATGAGATTCACACTGTAGCAGTCAAATGAAAGTACACATTTTCTTGATGCAGTATATGAGTTTAAATACTAAAGATCTAACTATTTCACAACCCTTAAATATTACTGTAAATTAAATTATCCTGAAAATCAGAAATTTGGTAAAAAACAAAAAAAATGTGAATACAATTTCCGTTCGTCCTTTTACTACACATTACAATAGGACCATAAGGGTGTGTGACCAAGCATCTGCACAGCGTGAGGAAACAGAAGTGGTTGTCGTTTTCCAAAACAGGTATGAACAACTGTATGATCAGTTGTGCTTTGGGACGGTTTTGTTCATTTTACTTGGTAAAATAATAATTAGTCAAAAACTTAAGAAATTACTCATGCTGATTTTAATAAATATATCATTCTAACGATGCCTAAGGAGTGTGCTTCCCATTATTAAATAAAATGGGTCGCATTAAGTGATGCCTACGCATAAAGAATTTTCAAATGGATCTTGAGATTTACAAACTTTACAATTAATATATACACCTTATAAAAACTGCTGTAACAAAACACATATTGCTTGCAGATAAATTCTGAGGCACGTACAGTATGTGCAGATCTCACCAATATTATAAACATCTTGCCATCAAGTACATTTATTAAATTTTGCCTGGTTGTGTCTCACACAGAACTTCCTACCCAGTTCCTTAAACTGTTTGAGTGATGAATTATCACACTTTTAACCTTACACTTTTTCTTTTTTATTGTGCAGATACTGTTGATGCCTTTTAGGTGTAGGAACCTTTGATTTGGTTCTTAAGAAGTAACGTCAAGTGTAAGATATTTCTGCAAGCCTGGCTTTGTTTTACAAGCCTGGTGTCGGGCCTAGTGCAGGAAGCAGGAAATGCAGTGCAACATAAATCTACATTTTACAGCTTGTCACAACTGTTTATAAAGCGAGCTGAGAGCAAAGGAAAAACACATAAAGAAGCAGCTGAACGCAGCTAAGTTTGCCCCACTTTTAAGACTAAATCTATTAGATCAGTGTTTATTTTTGATAATTTGCAGAAGATTAATTCACCCTCAAAAAACTGGCAATAAAGAGCCCCATTGAAGCTCTGCTTATTGGGGCCCTCCATACCCCTACAACACCAGAGGATGAAGGGCTGACCTTTGCAAATTTCAAGAATTGATTAATACTTTTTATGAAACAATTAAACAAAATACCCATACTTATTAAACATCTCTTCCTGCAAAAACAGTGCTAGTTCAAAATAACCCTTACTTCCAGTTCAGCTCAATAGGCGATGCAGTACCACCATTCCAAGCGAGAGTCAAGAGTACGCTGAACTTTAAAAATAAGCCTGCTGAACAGCAGTATAGTCAGTTCACAAGAGGAGGCACCATGTGGGCTCCTCGCTACACCACAGATCTGCACTACATTAACACTGTGCCCACCAGTATATGCCAACAAGCACATGGATCTGTCTGCTTTTAGATTAAGCACAATAATCTGGGCTTCAAACAAATTTGATATTTCCTGACTCTTACCACTCTTCCTGTAGCAATAGGTGTGAAAGTAAACTAAAACCAGTAAATAAGGCAGAAAGTACACAAAAGGGCCCAATAGCCCCACTTTTACTGTATCAGTGTGTTTAAATTGAGAAAAAAGCACGGATTGTCTGTACTACACTTGTAGCGTATTATTCATAAAAGGGATTCTTTCAGTTTTCTGATGCGACTTCTATCTCGTAAACAAACCCATTTATTTCAGAGGAGAAGCCACCTAAATATTCGGTATACTTAAAGGGACCACATGTGATTCAGAATGCAGTGTTTTCTTGCTTGTAATTACGTCAGTCCTCCAAACAGAGCTGTGCACTGCACTGCTGAGGCTTGGCACCCTCGTGTTAATGTGCTACTCTACCCTAGTGAGTTTTGCTGGCATTATTTTCATTGTACACTACTATACTGTATGGCTAATCGGTTTTTGTGTATTCACTTGTTAACAGGTTTAATTGTTTGAAATCATATGACAGCCATTTTTAACTACTCAGCAGTAAATAAAACATCATTTTGTAAGTACAACTGATAACTCCGTAAAATAATTAAGCCCACTATTTAATAACAAACCTGGCATAATTATGTTCAGTAGATATAAAATGAGGTGCCAGCCCTTGAGAGGGTATAACAGTAGGGAGAATGCTGCATTTGAAATGACCCCAATGGAAATATGAAGATAACTTTATATTTGTGTGTTCAAGTAATGTAACATCATTGGACAGACAAACATTTTACATATGTAGTCATGGCTTTTATCCAATGCAACCTAAAACCTTTAAATGTATAGTGGGATTTTTTTCCCCCCATAATTGTACACAATGAGACCTAACTGGTTAAATGACTCGCTCAAGATCAGGCGGACAGTTAGTGGTGAAGACTGAATGTGCCCAAAACATTTGACAAAAGGGCCGAGTCATTTTTGCTTCAGTGGAGGGATTTGTCTTTAGTCAACTCACCATGCTGCTTGCATCTCTACAGTCCTTAATGAAGCACACAATTAAAACAACATCATCATCATCATCTGTGGAGAATATCTTATTTATTGTAAACAAAACAATCACAACAAACCATGAAACCTGCTAACACAGCAGTACTCAGTAGTGATGCCCTGACCTCCAGTCCATTTTCTAATATGAACACTGCAATGACTCTATAATGGTAAAGGATTAGTTGACTTGCTAAGCCATTCCCTCTCATCAAGAGACCCTGACTAAATTCCGCGAAAGTTCACTTTGCACATTTTCACTTTTCCTGCGTGGTTTTGTTCATGTCGTTTGCTTTTCATCCACCTCCTATAGGTGTGTATATTACATTTACTGATCAACCCCACCACTGAAGGCCATGCTTTAAATGGGATTATGATGTGATATGTTTTTGCTCCATATTAACAAAAAAGTAACAAATAAAGCAGGATAGATAGAAAAAAAAAAAACAGACTGAACTAATTTTTGTATAACAGGTCAGTTGCATATGGCACATGCTTCTAAGAGCTGCTCTGATTATTACCAGGCTACATATATACAATGAACGGATGTGTTTGTAGGAAAATTATTAGAGGGTAATCCAATGTGTATGGAAAGCTCAGGGATAGAAAGGAAATAGTGGAATGCTTTGCTGTGCCGAGAGACCCTTTATCTGCTGAAAACATGTCTAAAGCAGCCAGGTCCTGTGCAAGAAGCAGGGATCTTTGACTCCAAGATGAAGAGTCACTAGTACACACTCTTCTACTTTAGGTGTGAAGACAATAAACTATTCAACCCAAAATAAAGGTCATCGGTAGCTAGCAGAAGCTGGTTTGCAATGGAAAAGCACAGGTCAGTAATGTGACCAAGTCTTCCTTTAATGGAAGAGCCATCTATGGCTCAGGTCAGAGCACTGGTAATTCTGTGTTCTTTAATACAATTTGTAAAGACAAATAACTTGAGCATATAGAAGTATATTCTACAAATATACATTTTTTAAAAATCATTGCATTTTGTCAATTTATAAAATCTTTCATTCATTATTTTCAGTGCAAACACATAATAATCCAATGCAGCACTTGCCAGTTTACATTTCATCAAAATATTAGGAGTGACAAACTACAACTACCATGGTGAGCTGATAGATATTACGGTAGCTTACAAGAAGGGGAAAACAATCCCACCTTGGTCATACCTAATGATATATACCTATATGGTTAGAAATTTTCATCAACACACTGAGCATGTATTAGGACTAAAGATGGCCTTCAATTGGTATCTTGCATGTTTGACGTGAAAGGGCTGACGGGTGGTTACCATTCTTCTAAATTTTTATCCCCTTTTTGCAATCAGTGTCGATCTTCTCATGGACCACTCTGCACCCTCTTGAGTGGGAAGGTGAAGCATAGTGTTTATTTTTCAACCTCCTTTCATTTGTCTGTTATGTTCAGCCATGTTTCATTTGTGTCCTGCCATTCAGTTTGATTAATGAACTTATTTCCAGGGAAAAGGACCTTGGACTACAAAATCTGTGCCTTTGGCCAACAAGCTGAAACTGAATAATTTGTCATAGATTTGAAAATGAATCACTGCTGAGGGATAATTCTCAAGTGTGTGCTATAGATGCCACTGGTGAGCTAGCTAACAGATTGTTGATTGCTTAAAATAAAAATTTCAATGTAGTGGTTCAACAGCAGGAAATTTACTTTACATTAACACTTTCTTACTAAGTGGGACCTCTGAAAAAAAGTTGATCTTTCTTATCATCTTCTGAGCTGCTGGACCATTACACGTTCTGTTAACACACCTTCTCAATTTGATGTTAAAGTCTGAACGAACAGAAATGGGTAATGAAAATGAAGAAGAAAATACTGCAATTGCACGTTTGATAGACTGGAAGAAACAAACATTTGAGTCCACTATGTGTGGTGTGCTGGTGCACTCTCATTGCACTGCATCTAGCATTTAGCAAGATATTCTCACTGCAACCCTGAGAGGGGGAACCAGTTTGAAATAAAGGATTGGAGCATATTTATAAAATACAGGAATATAAATATATTTTTCAGACCAATGGCTGTAAAAGCTTTAAGGTAATTGTCATAAATATATATATTGTATAAAATGAACAACAGTGATTTGTTTTCTTTTTAAATTAATGGGCGATGCAGACGTACAGTTATGACAAAAATGCAATTCTTAATGACAAAGGAATACCAGTTTTAAGGAATGACATGACAAAAGGCCGTTACTGCCTAACTGGTTGCTTTAAGGGTCGCTGTATAGTAGGTGGCTGGTTTGGTATTTGGCCTAACATTTTAGAGCCTGGGTGTCAGTCTTAGAAGGGTACACGCCTAAATCTGGAAGCGTATGGGGCTGTGCAGACTGGGAAGGTCTCAGATAGTCCCCTCTAAATGGAGGTTTTACAGAAGACACTGCCCAAATATTCTGCCTTGGAAAACGTTGAAGGCTATGAAAGGTTCAGTTGGTGAGAGCAGAGTTGGACTAAGTGTGGAGGTGGAGGTCAATAAAGTTTTTAATGTTATTGTTTCCTAATTTCTTGATAATTGTGTTTGATTGTAAAATATTTTATTATTGTATATGTGGCAGTTAGGCACTTAACATTTTCCATTATATTTTTGTATTCCCCCACATTCCCTTCACCCATATCGAAGCTTTCAGAACAAATGATATAAAATGAATTATTTAAAAATAAAGTGTATCTTAATAAAATGCCTACAGACACTTTACTGGTCAACTTGTGATTATTTGTTTATTTATTTTAAAAATTTCCTAATAAGCCAAAAATATGCTCATGGGCCTTTGCCACTAGCCAGCAAAAAGTACTGTAGGAACAGGAATGTTGACCTCATCCAAACATTATTGTTTTTGTTGTAAACTTTGCAATTTTAAATGATAATGTACTGAAACTAATTGTGTACTCTGGAATAAACACTGGAAAACACAAGAGGATTTGCCGTAAAAGCTCTCAAGAATAATCAGTTTTGAGAAGAGAGAGGCATGCTCCTTCGTCTGTAACCACAGACCCTAAACAGCCAAGAGAAAACTGAAACTTGGGAACCATGAAGTGGAAGAATACTTAGGAAATCTAACTGAACAAACTGGGTTTAGTGCACAATGTGTTTGTTTTCTCTTTATCACCTAGCAGCTTATTAGTGGCAAAATAAATACATACAAAGTTTAAGAAGTTCATGACCGACTATCATTCACATCTGCGGCAGTGAAGTTTCAACGAGAAACATGTCAGAGGAAAAAATGCACGAGGCGAGACTCTTACATTCATTTCATTGGAATGATGCAGTTCCTAAACAAGTCAAATGATCACCATAGGAAGATATGAAACAACCAAATAATAGTAATAATGATAAAAGTGTGACTCCATTAAAAGTCCTACCATAATATCATGGTTTTACATTGACAAATAGTATTAATTACACGATTCTTATGCATAGTGGTGGGAAAGGATTTCTGTATTAATATTATGATGGCACTAACTAAAGCACACACATTTAAAACTATAAGACTTACAACGTACCAAAATTGTAATAAAGCAAAACATATATGAGGTCTGGACTACAGGAAAAACATTCTTTTGCCCAGTGTGCATGAATCTTAATATCTGGAACAATTTCACACACGAGCAGCTCAAAAAGTCAAATTTATTGTCAGCACAGCATCATTCCAGTAGTAGCCGAATGACTTAGCTCATTTGTGAAGACTGGAACAAGTATGGCTTACGTTTTTTTCATTTTATTACACTAGCATTCTTGCCACAGTTATTCCTGTTCCATATTATAGTACAAAATATGTTATTCTTTTGGATAATTTATATAGACAGTGATACTGGGAAAGATGACAATGGTGGTTTCCTTTATTTTAAACAATCCCCTCGCTTGCTACAACTGAACTGTGTATATAGTTTTCTTTTTTGCTTTTCACAATAATTGCTTTATTAAAAAGAAAACTGACATCCACGACCAAGAGGCCTCAAAAAAGAAGATGCTGAGAAAAATCTGTAGTTAATAAAGAAACTGCAAACTCATTCTGTTTCTGTCAGACTCCAGCAAGCTGAGAAATGACCACACATGCAAGCATAAAAGCAAAAACTTTCAAAGCTTTGACCCAGCTAATAAAACTATAGCTCAAAATCGAGGACACGGCCCAGCCACATAATAAGTATCTATCCAGTATGTCTTAAACCTGTTAGCTCTTATAATCAGTTTGGCAGATTAGGAAAAAGACTTGTTGATGTTGCTGCCTAGACTCACGTACAGTGTGTGGACCACAGAACAACAATTCTTGCAAGCACACCAAACGTAACTTTCTCCAGACCATTTTCTTTCACAGGATTCCAGCACAAGCTTTTTACAGCATTAAATATGTTCCCTACTAGCATCAGGAAGTCTCACAGACGCCGGGCTGCTCAAGGAAATGGTCACTTTGTTAATGTCAGTACCTGTTACTCTGAAAACTTGAACAAACAAATGGAAGTCTTTGAAGTTGAACTTGAAACCTGGAATCAAGACACTGGCGCTCATTCCTTTACGAGCCCTGTCTCTGAAACCTCACTTTACTCTCGGTAAATCAGATTCCAAAGCCTGTGGGCACTGCATGTGTTATTTTAGCAGGAAGAATTCAATGTGTGTGTGTGTGTGTGTGTGTGTGTGTGTGTGTGTGTGTGTGTGTGTGTGTGTGCGCGCGCGTGCATTATTTTTCATCATTTCGGACCTTCTATATTTTCTTTCATAATTCCAAAGGAAAGGCAAACATTTCTGATAAAGTCTCAAAAATTAATGAATAAAGAAAAATATTTTGGAAGAGCCTATTCTTTGTTGTATGCAAACAACTTAAATCAGCCCAGTTATGACTACTATTTATCCTAACATTTTAAAAATCTTGCTGATACGTCATATAAATAATATTTCAGAAGAAATTCCCAGAGACATGAAAGCAAAAAGAACACAAATACGAAACCTTAACAATAAAACGAACAGGTCTACATCTTGACAGCTATCAATCCAGTGCCTGCCAGGACTTCAAAAATGAATTCAATGACTTAGTTTTTTAATTTATTTGTACATAGAATTTGGATTGTCCTTACATATGTAAAAGCAGAGCAAATGTCATTGTAATAGTTTTCTTTTCAAAGATACTTCATGTTGCTGAATCGGACGCAAGTGCTCTCATTCATTTTATTAATTGGTTATTAAAATTCACATCAATTTCATGTGACCAGCAATCAAAATACAAGAACAGGCTGGAATAGACATTTAAAAATGATGAAGACATGGTGAAAAGAACTTGAATTTCTTTGCTGTTGTAATAGAGATTCTATACAGAACGTTGTTTTTTTCTTTTTTTATCCTTTCAACTTGTATTAGCAGAAATGTTTGGAAAATGGCAATACTCTTGGCAAATAGAAAATGAATGTAACAAACATTTAGTTTCAAACACACATCACAGGCTGATTTGGTACTAACTAGTGCTTGGCGGTATGACCAAAATTCTATATCACGGTATTTTTCAAAATTATACCAGTTTCACGGTGTTCGACGGTATTTATTTCCCCATGCATGAGTGGATGTTAACCACATTTTCCACTGCAGTTACTGCAGTAGACTGGCTGAGAATAACCTATTCCACTGTCATGAGAATTGTACAAAAAAAACATTTTAATGTGCACACAAGTATTAATACAGGTTTGCATGGCCCCATAAAGTGATTGTTTTCAAGGGGGTGGCACTAATGAAGATAAGGAATCACATTGCATGACAACTGCAGTCAACATATAGAACCTATTTACTGAACAAATTTTGCAAACAACTTAAAGTATAATTTTGACAACATATTTTTAACCTTCCAAAGAGGCATTTAGACTTAGTAAAATATTCAGAAGTGTTTGTCAAAAGATGTATTGCACTGAACATGTCTTAGAAAAGGAATAAAGAGTAAATATTTTTTGCAAACCAACTACATTTTCTGTTAATGTTAACAATCTCTGTCCACTGACACGTTAGCTATCTGGATTGTAATGGTGTTGGTTATCTCGATCCACCACTTGCTCTTTTTGTCATAGACAGTAACTCTAGCAAACGCGTCTACAAGTGACATCTGACTCGAGTGTCCTGTAACTTTTTCAGTTTTACCTGAGGATGTGGAGGGGGCCAATCTTAGTTCCATACATTCATGGTACTCCAAAGCATGTTTACGGCTAAGGTGGTGCAGCACATTGCTTGTGTTGCCGCCTCTGGCGACAACTTTAGCTCCAAAGTATTTGCAGTAAATAGTTTTTTGGTCTACATCCGACCTTTTAAAACCAAAATCTCCAGACAACCAACACGGCTCCTTTTTTCAGCAAAAGTTCTTCTGTGTCATCATGTTCAACTTTATCGTCTGCTACAGCTTCAGTTTCAGAATGTTCTCTGGCCATTTTCACCACTCAACACCTCCACTAACACATGTACTCCGTTGCATGTTTGTTTAGCAGTGTAGTAGTGAAAAAGGTCCCCCTTAAACAATTTCCCGCTGTGCCACGTTCCGAACATTGTTTAGGCTATTTAAACCAGTATTGCGGTATATGAAAAATTCATATCATAACAAAAATAAAAAACAGTTTTCGGTATGAACTGGTATACCTCCCAGCACTAGTACTAACCCTGCCTACATGGAAAGTCCAGTCTACTTAATAAAGATAAATGCACAGCTCTGGTTTAGTTTCAAATTATTAGCCAAAATTAATGTGAAGTCATCTACATAAAACCAAGAGAAGAAAACCACGATGAAGTCAATACAAGAGAAACCATCTGTTACATTTTGGTATGCGTCTAAATTGATTTCCATGTGACTTGTGTTGTTAACGGGGGCTTATTATTTAAAAGGAGGGTCTTAAGCTTGGTCACTGCTCATTCCTGAAGTCAGCTCCTGAGATTCAAAAACTTCACCTTGTTCTCCTGTCTTCAAATAAACCTGGCAAATTTTGCAGTAACACTAAACATTTCTGCTGGTTACTTGAGGTCTATTTTGAGATCCAGACAAACTGAACATGAAATGGTTCCAACTGTTATACCCTGGTGCTAATCTTGTACTAGAGGCTCAGCTCAAAATACTAATCATCACTGGAAAAAGACATTTGTGTCTCAGGCGATTAGATGTAATGACTCTTAGAATCCAACTCTTTAGGCAGCAAATGTTAAACGGTATGTACAGTGTGCATCTCAGGTACTGCTGGACACAGCTAGAACTGGAAGCACTTCATCTGCATTTCAACAATATTGACAATAGACAAAAGACCAAAGACAACTGGCCGTGGAGCAAAGGAAAATGCATTATAGCTTAGCAGTTTAGATCAAGGATAGAAAAACAAAAAATGGAAGGAGCAATTCCTCGTTAAGAAAACATGAATTGAAAAAATGATCCAATGCAGATAATAGATTAACTGTCTGCTTCCTCAAGTGCCACTGTGTGCAGCTAACCATGTACGCAGTAAACATACTCTGCTTCTTGTGGAATACGGTACAAAAGAAATTTCTGATGACTCAAATGATCAATAATTTCACACAAACAACAAGAACGTATCTGGAGATCTGACATCTCTACAAGCCAACAGTCTTGACATCTTAACGTCAGACACCAAACATGTACATTTCTAGAGCACCCATGTGAAAAGACAACAAAGTCAAAGTTAATTATCTTAATCACTGAAAGGATGGACTAACAAAGACACGTTCTGAGTGCGACTCACCACTGCACCCCGAAGTGGTGCGGCCTTGACTGCTTTTATAAGCGAGTTAGGAGACATGCGAACAAGCTGGCTGAAGGGATGGCAGCACTACAGCATTTCCCGATAGTTTTATGCCGTGCACAGCTTGACCCTTCCTGTGTAAAAGTCTCACTCTTTCTGTTTTGCTTCAGATCTGCTTCTCTTTTTATAGGGGGACTGGTTGGTTTGGGTTTCAGTGCTTATTTTCTCAAGGGCTTGGCTTTGCTTAAATCTCTAAGCCATGATGCATATTGTTTTTTTGCTGTAGGATTTTTTAAGTTTCTTTTTGGGAAGATTGAAAGATTTTACCATTAGAGAAGAAACCGTGTCACAGATGAATTATTTGGCACTGCATTTTGTTACAATAAGAAGTATTTGTCTCTGTAATGAAGCCAGCTATAATCCCATTGCTAGGCTATTTTTAAGACAAAGGCCAAGGTGAGAAAATGATGCATCAATGACTCATGGAGTTCTTGAAAATCCAAATTATGCAGACATCCCATGAAACCCAGTCATTGGTAGGATTGCTTATTAGTAGAGTAGCAGGACCTAAATATTACACTCTGTTATACACATACTATGCAAACTGAAATATTTATATGGTAAAAAAAAAGTATCTTTTATGAGTTAGAAGGGTAGTGTGCCAATTCAGTCCTGGGTTAGGAGTGGCAATAGGTTTTTGTCCAGTAATACTGACCAATTAACGGTGCAAATTAGAAGAAACAAACCTATTATTCATAGATACATCCACTAATCACAGGTAACCGTTACAAAGTAAACTAATGATATAGTCAGGAAAAAAAGAGAAAATGGGAAGACATTACTCACATCCAGTGACTACCACACAGCCAGCTTGAGTGTCAAGCAGCGAGTTTTTATCTTAAATACTTAGACTGACGGAAGAGTTTGAGGGCCTTATAACTATAGCTACATTAGTATTATATTTACCCAGTGGTTTTAGAAAGACCTATGACTTGTGAGCATAATGTATTTTCCAGACAATAGGTATTAATAACTTCAATAATAAAGAAAAAAGCAGAATTCTAAACATTATTAGAATGTTGTCGCAAGATAATACCTTTAAACTACAAAACAGTTTATCATGAGGCACTTTCAGTTTGCAGTCTGGTGTCACCATTACTATCTGTAGCACACATTCCACTTTCACAGTATTTAAAATTGTACTTGTGGCTTGGCATGCCATAATCCTCAAAAAAGAAAAAAAAGGCTTCCAATTAAATAACATAAATTTCCTGCATTCCTTCCTTCTTTGGTTTGGCTTCAAATTCTAACACATTCAGCTGTCCCTCTTGCTGCAATAAGGAAAATATACTGTGAGGTAACTGGAGTGCTGCCTTGTATTGTGCAGGATCTCAGAGGTACGGCTTCATAGAAGGTAGTGTATTCTAACAGCTATGGCATTTCATTTTAATTCCTGTGTCACTGTGTAATCATAAATAAGTCTCCTTAACTATTAAAGCATAATAGCATGACATTCGCAAACATCTCTAATCAAAATCAGGGTTGATGGGGGACTGGAGCCTATCCTAGCAGCACTGTGTGCAAGGAAGCAAACAGCCACGGACAGGACACCAGTCCATCACAGGGCCCACTGAGATAAACACACTAAGCAGCTGCTACTTGACCTAACCGGGAGTGTGGGAGCAACACCAGGGAATCTGGAGAAACAGATACTTGGAGAACATGCAAACTCCACACTTGAGTACAAAAAAAAGATGTACTGTACAAGGTACATTTAAAATGCCTTGGAGTGTATGAAATAGGCTCTTTACTGGGACCAGATTTTTCTGCCACAGAATGCATTTAATAACTTTTTTAGAACAGCTCTTGGTGTAGAGTAGAGAGAAGAAAGACAGAGAGGGTTACAGTAGTAAACAGACAACTATTTCAGTTGCTGCACAATTACACATTTTTCCTTATTTCTCTGTCAATGTGCAATGACAGTAAAAGCTATTCTATCCAGTCCTATCCTGTAAGGGTAATTAATCTCTTTAGTGGATGCCTTATTGTCACTCATACTTATTGCACCCGGACACAGATTTTCACACCTGTTAAAAACACGGCACTCGAGTATAATGCTAAAAATATGAATCCTGTAAAGCCTGCCTGTCAAACAGAGCCGCTTAGCCATGGCCGAGATGACAGATCAGGAAAAAGAGAAAAAAAGAAAAAACCCCTTTGTACTGTTGCCAAACTGCAGGAGTTTCCTGTTGCGTTGCTTTCTTTTTTAAAAAAAAAAAAAAAAAAAAAACAAAGAAGTTACAGTTGCCAAACTCACGGCTCCAACGAGTTTTCCAACTCCCTTAGTAATCACAGAAAGGGGCACAGTGCACCCCAGAAGTTTCAGTGGTAGTATGATTCATCCCAGACCAATAAAGAGAGAAAGAAAATGCCAGACATTAGAAGAAAAGTGTTTCATCTATTCCGTCTTACATCATTAAGCACTGTATATGTTCAAAAAATACCAGGTTACCTCTCAAAAAAGCAGTGAATCACAGTTGAAAAGTGAGTTTTATACACACGAGGTGTTTGTGTGATGGCCTGATTACCGTTTTGAAAATGACTGGAACTTTAAGGACATGAGACAGAGGAAAGCACAAGTCTACGTTCATAAGTTCTGCCTTGTCCAATTGTGCAGCAGCTACCCAATGTGAAAACGTTGCTGTTTTTAGTGCGAATGTTCTTACTCTGCCTGCAGCTGCCTGGCACCTCTCAAAGTGGGCCTTAATAAAATATATGCAGTTCATCTCGACTTGGAGCTGCTCACAGTGGGCAGAATGATCACAACCAGCTAAACTGCATAGCTGGAAAATACACATTTACTCCTGCCCTGTGCTTAGCAAAGAAGACACATGATTCTACTTCCAGCTGTGACACACATCAGCACCTCATCATTTTCACATGCATCATCATTTATTTCTACTGGACTAACACACCATGTAAAATTATAGGATGAATGCTGCAGCTACCGCAGTCTTTGATTAATACTACAAATTGTCTGCCTGAAATATAGTCACATTTTTATATTTTATGAACACATTTATTTATTTAACCAAATTTAAAAGTGCAATCGTAACATTACAGTTGTTTATATGTTTATTCTACAAATGGGATCCTAGCAGGGAGCTTCGCCTGAAGCCAAAGACCCCTCATTTTAATCAACAAGGCTTTGACTAATTAAATGGCCTGCTCAGGAACACACAATCTGCCTGGTTAGTTCATTTGGAATATGCATGTAATGTCTGTTTGGAGAATCCTTGGGTACTTTTGTGCTGAATGAGCAGTTGCTCACAGACTCCTAAATGAGGCACATGACCTGCATTGTAAGGGAGCGTCAGTTACGGCACTACGGCCATGTGGCGCGTTTCCTCAAGGGTGATCCGGCTCAGAGAGGATCCAAAATGCTGGACCGGGCCAAGGGGACACCCACATAACAACCTGGATGTGGCAGATAGAGAAGTTATTTCCAGAGGGTATTATTGGACCGCGTGTCTGCCGGGGGAGTTGCCAACCGGGATGCCTAATGCGCTTTGCCAGTGCATGACCTGACCTGATGTAATCACTGGTACTGGCGCAACTTACCCAATTTTTCTAAACTTTTTTGTGATGATGCCAGATGACTTCAAGTTGAACAAAAATATAATTTCAGATTGACTGAGTCATGTAGGAATTAGAGAAAGCCGAAGTGAACTTTTACTGAATTTAGAATGTTTAATCACATGGTGTTGCTGACACAATGAATTTGTACAACGGAGCTAAAACTGTTAAGCTGATAATTTTGTTTGCCCTCTGCATTTGATTTCTCATTTCAGTGTGTAACAATAGTTGGCCAGCATCGATGGATTCTACTTGCCCCGATGCCCTTTTCCATCGTTGAAATATCCTGGTGATTGCACCAAGATTAGCAGGGCAGAGGTCCAAGTGTGAAAGCAGAAACTGAATCTTCTGCAACATTTTACACTTGTGGTTTTCTGTGTTTAAAGCATGTTGTCAGAAAACTGGATGTAGCTTGGTGCTCTGTGGTTCTTATGAACATTCTCAACAACATCTCTGAATATCTTCCATGTGATTTCCTCCAGGCCTACTAGCAGATCTCCAAAAAGCTTGTCACTGATAGTGAGTCTGATTTGTGGACCTTCCTTAATCTTGGCATCAGTTATTTGTGGGAAAATCTGACTCTAAAGTCAAAATCAGTAACTTTCCTTGATCATCCTCTTCACAAAATGTTTCATCAGTACAGGTTTCACTTGTAGAGAAGGCAGAAATATGTTTGTTGGATCAACAGGTGGTTTATGTGCCATACTTATCAGCCCTGGAACTTAATGTTTACTGAGCAGCCAGTTCTTATTGATGGAAGGAGAAACTTTAGCATGGCTACCCCATTAGGAAATGAAACAAAAGGATGTCCCATACACAAGCTGAAATGCTGCTACTTTTAGATAACTACAGATGTTTTGGTTGTTGTTGTAATGTACAGGCATACTTAGAAAAAGAAAAAAAAAGGTACAGTAAAACGGTACATGACAGGAAAATTTAAAGGTGATTGTTGTGATCTGCAGGATCCATAAAATACACTCAAGAGTGTTCAGGAAGTACAACCTTTGTTGCTCATGGTTATTTGTGAATGCATTGACATGGAGACTACCAAAGCAAATGTGCTGTATAAAATAAATTAAGTGATGTGCTCAGTGATCGCTGCTGACCCACAAGTAACTGTGCTAGTTAAAATCACAATGGTATAAGCACTAGGCCATCCTGAATGTAAAGACATTTGTGTCGTATCTATTTGCTTCTTCAGAGGGTTTGGACTTGCAGTGATTATCATAGTCAATTTGAAACCTAGAATTAAAAGACAGCCAACTAGAAAATATGAACACGTACAAAAACAGGTAAGGGTCTGTAATCCAAGGAAAGACAATTGCCTACAATAACAAGGGCTAAAGCCAATTACAACTGGGAAACAATGATACACATTAAACACAGAAGAAGCACAAGAACCAAAGACATAGAAATGCAGATTGACCAATCGGCAACACTTGGAGGCCTCTGTGCATCTGATACAAAGTGGACCAACCGACACAGGACGCAAAACCAAGGCCCAGAATCCAAAAGACACTGAATCACAGAAGGTGACTAACATGAAGATTCCTCTTAAAAAAACATCTTCAACTCTCTTCGTATATTCAAAATTGCAGTGGAAATGCAAAACAAACTGTGCTGCCACATTTTATATCCACTTGGGAAGTGCAGGAAGAAGAAAACAGGAAGTAAACTCAAGCGGCAGTTCAGCAAAATAGCGGGACCAGGCTCAGCATGGACTGCGTTAAAAACCAGCTGCTTCCTGTGTTAACATAATTATCCATGTCAAACCAGAACAACTGGTTTGGTGGAACCCTGTGTCAGGACAGATTACCCACAGGCCTTTTCCTTGAAATAACTCGAGGCCACAAAGCACAAAAACAAACAACTTCCACTGCGGCAGAAATGGACTTCCTTTATAGTGTCGGAATACAGGCAGGCCGGTCGCTTGCTTGTTCACATGCTGGTCTTCTTATTGACTTAATAAAATGAGTCCACAATCTGCTGGGTCCTTCCAAATTGGGTTCCCCTTATTCTAGGGGGCTTCATACATATGTCAGACAGAGTTTTTATAAAAGAACCACCACAGATGTTAACACTGTGCCTTTACTTTTCACAAGTCTTGTTCATCTGGCAAAACTGCAAGATGTTTAGATATTCACACAACTGAGAAGACTCAAAAGACCACCGGCAGGTCCTTGAGAAGAATACTGTACATATGAGCATTAATGAACAATAAAGTAACGGAGTTTAAATGGCACTCCACTTTAACGTTAAACATTAACTCAAGCCTTCCATTTTTTTTCCCACATACATAAAACAACAAACTTTTTTTTCCATGTCACGCTGACTGTATCAAGATGGAAGTGCAGATGCTAAACTCCTAATACTGCATGTTATCTACTCACAACAGGACCTGTGAAAATGCTGCACTTCTTACCCTGCCTTAAACCAAATAATCTGTAAAATAAATGACCAGATCAAACTTTAATCTGGAGATAAATGTTCCAAACACTCGAGGCAGTACAGCAAAGTCCCTGTTCTCGCCTGGCATTAGTCTGGGGATTATTCTGGAGAATCACAGGAGAAAGGCTTCAAAGTTCAAGACAAAGTCTCTTCTTTTGCCTCCAGGGCACAGTCACTGATCAGGGTGTCCTGTGTGACTGGAGTCGGCGAGATATTTCTTTACATGTATTATTTCCTCATCCGTTGCAACACATTACTCCCAAATGATAAAATCTCCACTTATGCCTTTTCTCGTTCATTTTCAGAGAGAATGTTTTATGTGAGCAAATGGAGTCAAAGGCCTGAATAGACATTAGAACAAGCAAATTTACAAAGGTAGACTCTGTCAACTCCAATGGATGACAGCACTCTTGTGTTCCAGGTGCGTGGGCTGTGCCTGTGCTTAAACACCCAAGGTAGGAGCCTCTGAATGCAAGAAGCCAGAAAGAGAAACAACAGCTTTCTGAAATTATTATGGATTTGCATCGGCCTCTCTTGCTGGGGTCCTACGCAGGCACCATGTTGATTATAATTTTGACACCATGGAAAAGACTATATCTGTCTCATGTGATGCCAAGTATCTAAACCTTGCAATAAATACGTGTGACAGTGAACACCCTTCAGATAGAGGAATCATTATATTGACTTTGGGGCCATCTTATCAACATTGAAAATTTACCAATTTATTATGTGAAAAATCTAACTACTATAGCTTTCAAATTCTATCAGAGACAGATACTCCTGAAGGTAACCAATAAATAGGTGCTGCCTATACAACGACATAGGGTCCCAGCTTCACAGGACACATTGTTATGTGCAATAAAAAGGGTCCAGTTTATATGTAAATATACACAAGTTACAGCAGCCACCAAATTTTTTTTAGCCTGCACAACTCCACACCCCAAAATCACAGCACCATGTTGCAGTAGAAATAAAAATTTCACTGTAGTCTATCCACATGCCCTACACACAGGTGCAAACAGAGCAAAACTGAGATGATCTACTTTTAAAAATCCGCAGTTAAAAAGATGTCATTTACTCCCATTTGGGATTTAATGTTATACATGTAGTGAAAAAGATTACAATAAAAAGATTACAATATGCAAGCTTTCGAGGAAACTCAGGCCCATTCTTTAGGCAAGAACATGTTGGTGATCCCAGTAACATTAACACAATTTATGTGATAAAACAATTATGAAGTTTTTCTTAAACTGCCTTATAAGTTAAGGCAGGTAAGTTAAGTGGAGGCAACTCAGGCCCCTTCTTCAGGCGAGATGTGATACAGAAACTGGAGTACCCTGTCCTTATACAGACACTCGGACAGGAACAGCATTGGAAAACCATCTTAGAAGGGGCCTGAGTTACCTCGACAGTCCTACATATTGTAATCTTTTTAGTTGGCCAATAAAACACGGTAAAACACCCAAGTACTACAGTGTTGCACATGTAAATGCCTTCATAATTACAGGTAAGTCATAAAATAAAAGCATTTTTAAAGTAGCCTTACAAGTTGACACAAAAATATTCTTCATACGCATTTTATCAGTGACACAACAAGAATTTGACAGGCCTTAGGAATAAATAAATTAGCTGCCCTGTGAAGTTAAATTAAATCAAAATGAATAATGCTCATCATCAATGGGCCAAGTGAACAAAATAAGGTACATAAAAGGACAAACAGTCATAATTAACCATACTGACCACTGAACCCAGATCATGGATGTAAGGCCACCTTACTAACACGCCGCTTGCAACGAGTGAAGCGAATAAAACTGTGCTGACTGAGAAACGAATCTGGAAAGGTTGCCAAGCCACTGAAGACCACACCCACAACTACTACTGTGCTAAATATCCTCATTTTAAAAACATTTCAGAAGGATTTTGTACACTGACATGTTAAAAGTGTCGGCCTATTTAAACCAAACAGCCCTGCAAGCCTCTTACCACACATCATCACCTCCTCTCCTACATCAGTGTTTCTCAACCCGTGACTTGCTGGATGCCGTAGATGGGATGTCTGCTCAGGTTTTAAAAGAGATGCAATCCGCTTTAATGTGTTAAGGGGCTACAGACTGCAGAATTCAGTTCATTTCAATAAGAACATGAACAAGTTCCTCAAATGCCCCTGCAGCATCACCCTACTCTGAACTCTTCCAATTTTGTATCAACTTCACAAGATTAACTTTAAACAACTGAAGCAAACAGGAATGTTAAAAGTACTTACAATGTCAATTTTCAAAGATATACATCTACTTTTACTATAAAGTGTGGTGAATCAACGGCAAATGTGCTTTATATGCCTTCAGCAAAGAAAACATTTGGAAACAAAGAACACTACTTACAGCAGTAAACAGTCTGACATTTTAAAATTAAAAAAAATAAATAAATGAAAATCTTGAGGCATCACAAAAACATCTGTAGCATGTTTGTACAAGACATCAGGCACTCCCCTCACAGCACATCATACTGCCATACTGTACAACACTAGCTGTGTACACTGAAAGTCTAGTCAAGTCAGCCGCCTGCAAACTAAAACATTATTCCTCTCTGCGCTCTCTCAAGTACCTCCAATTTTGACGAACGTAAAAAATGAGACACACCCAGGTTACGTATTAAAAAAAGTACTAAATATGATTCAATATTAAACACCAATGTGTCCAGTTATTTTTAGATGAGCACCATGCATATTTCATCTATTATGTTCATTGTATTTAAATGCTGAATATTTACTTAGTTATTTGTTAATGTATGTCGTTCAGAGGAAAAATGTAACTAATTTACATTAAAACTACTGTTAATAAAAGGTCATAGCTAAACAAAAATGGATAAAACTGGGTCCCAAAGCCAAAACGGTTGAGAACCATTGCTCTGTAACACTGCTGAATCTCGTTCAAGCGCACAGACCTATTGACCTGCCTGAAGGACGTCATAACAAGAGGATGGTCTAGCAAAGTCCATATTGTCCCTGCAAGTAAATGCAGTCCTGCTGCACCAGTCTACACAAGCAAGAAAATGACTGAATACCGTAATCCCGGGGAAAGTATGATGAGATGGACACAAAATGTTAATAAAAGGTCACCATCGACCTTAAACATTAAAAATTAATCTAAAATGGAAGGTGAGGGCAGTTTAGGAAATTGCATTTTTCCATTCGTTGATATTCATTGGTGACTTGGCAGTAGCTCTTCAGCGTTTGATTTATATCCAGAACTTGAACCTTTGAAGAGACATTTTTCGCAAAATGAAGTACTTAACTCTTTATGTAAATTCAGATGGCCAGTTTGTATAAAAAAACACGTTAAAACACAAATTGAACTTTGGTGATTGGGTCAAAAATTTGCTATCAAGTTAACTTCCAATTCTGACTCTGTGATGTTCAAATCACAGAGAAAAGTAGTTTTTAGTATGGTGCTTGTATGTGTGTTTTATGTGTCTGTGGAAAATGGAAATTGATTATCAAGTATTAAAACTACAATTTTCATTATAAGGCCATGCAGCTTTTGCGTTGTAGAGCTCCTAGAATACTACAAAGCACCAAGATCGCACATTTCAGACCCAGAGGTTCCCGAGACATCTGCCCTGAATGCCAACACCTACGTACGAGGGATATCCAGAAAAAAAAGTTTACAACAGCTGTTAAAAATCGAAAAATGAATATATTTCAACCAAATTTACAGGGTATGTTCCAAAATATGTGTTTATTTCTCAACATAATCGCCGTCAACTTCGATGCACTTCTTCAGCCTGGGCACCAGCTTTTTTATACCCTCGTCGAATACGCTCCACTCCACCTCCGAAAACCACTTCTCCACTGTCTCCTTCACCTCCTCATCATTGGAAAAACGTTTCCCACCCAAGAATTCTTTCACAATTCTTCCACAAGCTGACGATGGATCTCGGCCGCGGATTCGCGACACAAAGTGAGGAACTTGATGACCGAACGAATCTCGCATCTGCGGTAGGTGGAGCAAACGGCCTCAGCAGAGGTTGACGAACTCGCTTGCTGTGATGACATTTCACAACTGACTGACGTGGTCCCGGGCTTATTTTGACCGTTAGGACCCCCCTACACGCAGGTATGCCAACCTTCGAAAAAAAAAAATTCCCTGCACCCTTTAGGACACTTGTAACCTTTTTTCTGGATACCCCTCGTACAACAATTATAAAAAAGCGGACCGATCGTCTTTGCGCACCTGGCATCATGTTTGTCCTGTTATTGTCGTTTCTGGTTCAGTATCTTATCTCAATACCCTTCAAAAAAAGTTTTAACTATGTCCAGTGATAAATTGTTTAATTTAACGGGGATTTTTTTTAATCTGCTCCGTTTAGTTGTGGGACTAGGCTGAATGATTTTTAACATTTCTGCACAAGTAGTTTTGAGATACATTATTTACACACGTATGCATACTCGGAGGCACACGCACACACTCACGACCTCAAAGAAATATGAAAGTGAAGAGAAATGACAGCTTGTATGGCCTCCCAGAGCATACACAGCTAATGATGAAGAAAAAGAAATGAACGCGCACACACGCAAACCTACTTAGATCTGTCAACGTTAATGTTCACGGAGGCATTAAGCCACCACTTTACCATTCAATGCCGCGTGTTTATTTCACTCAACTCAATGTGCTTAATTTCAAATGAAAATATTTATGTTCTTCGTTTAATTCAATTTGCTATTAATTTTACTCTCTATTTACCTGTGCACAAAATATGTATAAGAGCATATACTTGATTCTGTATTATTGTGCCGTTCAATTGGCAGTATTGTCAGATCTTCCATTGTGTAATTTACTGCGGCATCTCTAAAATGAAATTTACATGGAAGGACAGGATGGACCATTCTATATTGATTTTTTCCCAACCCTGGGCTTCAGGGCTCCAGTAACGAATAAACAAAGGCGGCTTTTTGATAGGACAACATGCTACTTTGATTTTGACAGCACACACAGTGGGCGGAGGTTTATTCTGCGCACGCGTGCGAGCACAAGCCCCTCCGGGTTCGTTTCTGATTAGCGCTAACAGGCGGCACAATCCCTTCAGATTGCCTGCAAACCAGCAATAGAAAATGCGATTTTGGAGTGTAAACGCCTGTTTCCCTCGCCATACAAAAATGTCATTTTGTCACTCAATACTTAAACCCAATATCTAGGCGACACTTACTTGCTGCCATGTAGTGAGGCTCCTCACTCGCCGGGTTGGTATGCTTCCGTCGGAGAGCCGCGCCGCACCAATTTGTAGAAGCAGAGTGCAGGGTCCTTGTACACCGTAACAACAGAATGATGAGTCGCTTTAGTAGTACAAATCCTGGAAATAAGTTTAGTTGAGGCAAACTCCTAGGTAAGTGGCTGGTCTTTGGAAACCATTTGTTTTGATGAAGACTTCTAAAACCTTCCAACTCAGTCACTCTGAATACCAGCAGCATAAAATACACTCGGGATATACAGAGAAATGGTAACTTTTGTGTCTCTTCTTTCCAACTTTATTTAACATTATCCTTATTTATTTAATTTTGTGTCTCTTCTTTCAAACTTTATTTAACATTATTCTTATTTATTTTTTTAACTTAAAATATAACAGCTGCTGAAATGTCGTGCCGTCCTCCAAACGCCCGAATGTTTGTGACGCCCGCCAACTTAGCGAGGCATCTTTCATTCTGATTGGACGCTACTCGTGCCCTGATTGGCTAAGGCTGCGGAAGTCCAAGCGATTGGTTGATAGGCGACAAGTAATATTCCAGGCTTAACTTCAAAACAGGAAGAAGCGGCGCCGTCGCTGACCCGGTTAGAGTTCTGGTGTTTTCGACGAAAATATGCAATGCTAATTGACAGCTCGTGACATTTTAAAACTAGAAATAACTGCAACAAGGATGACTTAATAATGAAACTAAAGGTTCAGCAAATTACAGAAGAATTTGGACGTCTCTGGTTCTTACAGTGATAATGAGCATTACTTTTATTGTTTATTTTTTGCCATTATAAAAAAAGAAACAGCAAGCAGACAAGTACTTATGATTAGTGATAAGTTAAGTTCAGAAAAAGCAATAAAGATTCAGTATTTTCAAAATGTGTCAAATATCAAACAACCCCAAATTGGAGAAAGAAAAGTACAATGAGGTGTGATAAAAGAAAAATGAAGCACAGAAGGGCACACTTAAAGTGTGCTTGGAAAGGTTCATAGAGGAGGATTGTGATTGGACACCAAGGGGTCGAAGGCAGTAGTGGCAGCAGCTCAGACTGGTGAGGTAGCTGTCTCATCACCTTCTTCCCACTCACTGTTGCCACCACCATAAACAAGAAGACCCCAACCTCAAGGGGCACACAAATGCCACCCTCTGCCTCACTCACCCCCTTCCGATGACTCTGTCTGACTGCATTGAGGTGGCACTAAAAAAAAAGCTCTAGACACGTATGGTTGGTTTATCAAGGTAGACTGACTTAGGAAATGAAGTTGTTTACACAATCCCAGTCATTGTTGTGTTATTAAGATGTTTTACAGGGACAAACAGGCATGTCAAGTGACAGGCATAGCGGAACACGGGGACCTGGTAGCCTCCAGGAACTGAACCTGCAGACTTGTGCTTCAAAGACAAATTCCATAGTCACTCCACCAAACTAAATGAAAGAGTGACCCCTCTGGAGCCTGGCTGGCCACTCTGACCCAAAACCAGTTGAGGCCTCCTCGTGCCAGCCTCTCCCGTATAGCACACTGAGATCGATGACAGGTTGGCCCATCTCTGTCTGTCAGTAAAGTATGTAGAGGCATCTGACAAACATGAAATAAATGGGTTCCAGTAGCACATTTCAGATGAATAACCCTACGAAGGGTCAGTCCAAGTGGGACAATTCAAAGAAAATAACACAGCCTGAATTTGGCCTCCTCCGAGTGTGTGACTTGTATTTACAGCCGTATCTAATCAGTTTGATTTGCATTTTGTTTTCTTGAATTTCTTTTTGCATGGACCAAGTAGCAAATCAAAAGCATTTCTTCCAAAACTCCAACTGCAAATAAAAAGTGAGAGGCCAAGACATCCAGAGTGGTAATGTCCCATGTGGTGTGAAGGAGCACACTGTTATTGTTATTTTGGTGAGGTCCCTGCATGTTAAGGATGGCCTTGTCTCATGTCCCTTTTCTGGATACAGATAAGGAAACAATCCAGTCTAAGTGACGAGTGTGTCCTGTCATCCAGGCTAGAAAAATGACCACCACATTTAGGGTTATTTGAGACAGGACCCCCATTTTATAGCCCCCTTGTGCTGCAGGTCGGGTCAATGCAGGTCAGAATTCCTTTTCTTTTTATGGTGACATCTGGTTGTGTTCTTGACTCTCACCTGTGAGCACACACGTGTATGGGCTTAGAAACTAAAGGGCTGCTTGTAATATTTTAAATGAACTATCACGATTGGCTTTGTTGTCCCACCTCCTCCGTTACATGCCAGCTGCTGATGGTGTAATTTAAACTGACCCACAGTGTCAGCCCACCACTGTACTAAACCACTTGAACTAGACCACCCACCATGCAGGTGTAGCACCTCCCCTTTTAAGTGAACCACTAAACAGCCCCTCAACCCCACATGTGCCCCTACTTTACAGTGCCATGTGTATAGCCCACTCTCCTCTCCCATGTGTTTAACAGCTTCCCATTTACGGACCCTCTTCCCCACTCCACACAGGGCAGCCCTTATTTTTTTTTTATTGCTGGCTGCTCGGTTTCCCACAGCTCTGCTAGCCGAGATCAAATGTTCCTGTTCTAGTCCTGTAATGCCCATCGCTTTGGCACTTACTCATTTTGTTCGATCACTTTGGGACCCCTGTCTTAGCTCTAAAATGAAGCACAGGAGTGATTTGATGCTAACAGGTTGTAGGATGACTTCCAGTGGGGGCCAGATGGGGTCAGGACCGTCCATCATTCACCTTGCGGCCCTTCTTTGTCTTGTCAGACACAATACATGAGATCCACTGGGGCAGAATGACCCACACTTACCACCATTAGCAAGTTAATGCCAACCAGGGAGGTCAGTGACTTGTTGTTAGTCACCCCCAGATACTGTCCTCATTTTCTCAGTGCCACACAGCTGCTTGCATGATCTTCAACGAGTAACCCGAGTGACTTCACTTGGTTCATCTAATGGCTTACCGTGTGTCTCCTGTAAATGGGACAAAGCCAAAGGTTAATGACAGCTCAGTGGTCTCAGATGGCACAGCTCGAAATGGCAACTCTGAGTACAAGCACAGGAGGAGATGGCTAGAAAAGTAACATTAGAGATTTGTCACCTTTAGTGTGCGCCCCTGTCAGGCAGGTTTTCAGCTGAGTGATGAAAGGCTAAAGACCGCCTGACTTGTAGCCATTATCCTCCAGACCACTGCCTGGCACCTTGTGGTGTGTTTCCATTTCCCCTCCAATAGCACAAATTCAAATTCACACTTAGCGGCAACAAAAGTTGGTACAGTGGTTTTGGCAACTGCCTCCCACCAACAGAAACCTGGGTTTGACTGGCATGACCTACAACCACATTCTCACAGTTTTTGTCAAATTGCTTTGCCCAAAGTGTGCTTGTTAGTCTGTAAATTGGCCCTTTAATAAAAAGCGACTGTGCCCGCCATGAAGTTGTTGCATGAGACGTGGAATTCTCAAACCTTATGTAGAAAATGGATGTGTGGGAAGCGGATGAGAACTTAAGGAAAAGATGAAGTTACCCTCAGCTTATATCTGGGTGTACATTTTGCACAGAATACCATGTTGTGTACAAAACTACATACTGGGGCTTTTAGGCTGGCATGAAAATTTGTGCCTCTAAAAAGCAACTGGCCACATCAATTGTCAGACAGAGTCAGTGCCACAGCCCCAGGACTGGGACGTGTTTGACCAGCATGTAAGCCAGATCAACGTTGCCCTCCCCCAACGGAGTGTTGGGCACAGAATGACCCCCCTCTCTGGTTAATCAGGGACGCTTCTAGAATCCCCTTTTACATGCCATTCCCGCTAAGTTCTTGTGCCTCAGAAGGCGGTGAGGCTGGCTTTTCACCACTCCTATACTCGCTCCCAAAGCCGGGCACACGCTCAAGGCTTGACTTCTCAATGGCTTTCACGCTGGTGCCCAGTAAGGCTTCTCTCTAAAGGCACCAGTAATGTGGACAGAGTCTAGCGCCCCCTAGTGGCACACTGGCACTCAGTGCGTGTCAGTCTCCCTCTTGCTTTCTCTTCCTAAGGGTTACTTAAGAATGTTTCATTGCCTGGTGGCACTTTATTAACATCTGCTACTGTAGTAAACAACCACACTATGTGGAAACACACTGAGCTGTGCTGACCGACCGCGTGTGGACAGGAACGAAACCAGTAACAGAGGGCCGGGGTCTACCGTAGCCCTTACAAGCACTGTATGTGCAAATCCCACCTAAACGGAGTCTTGCATGGAGGGAAACAGATGCAGAAAGAGGCTTGCTAGCCGGGGGAGTCTTTATCCTAAAAATGCATCAATCCATAGTGAATTCCTAGAAAGCCCAGTCACCCCGGGTGGGGCCACACAACCAGTGGATTCAAACACTCGGAACCCTGACACGCCTCTGCCTCCTGTCCTCTTCGGTGCCATCCAGTTTAAAATTACACTACAGCAGGTCGCCATGGAGGTCTCTGCTACTTTAGACCCCCCCAATATCTCAGTTCTTTACAGTATACAGTATGTCTACACATCTGAACATGGCATCCACCTGAAACTAAGCATGTGAGGGACCTGCCAAGGCTTGAATGGGAGACCAACTAGGAAAATCTTGGGTTGCTGGTGGAAGAGATGATGGTGAGGCCAGCAGGAGCCGCTTGCTTGTGTGGATTTCATTGACCCCGTGGTGTCCTTAAAACGGAGGTTCTGAATCTCGGTGGTCATAAAAGATCCCCAGGCACCTTTCAGAAAGAGTAGGGTGTGCCCCACTGTCCCAACTGCTCACCAGGACCTCCTCCATTCTGCCCACCTAATCATCCTCTGTCCGGTTATTGTCTCACCCCTTCACCACCTAATAGCGTACTGGCACAAGAATAGCCAAGAGTGGATGCTTCACGTGGGTGCTGATTTTAGTGGTTCCTCACTGTTTACGTAAAGCACTTTAGGTAGATTACAAAGGTGCCATCTAAGTGTAATTATTTATAATTACATTAGTGATATTCCTGTGTTCCCCCATTGCTGTCCATGCTGAAATCCATAAGCCGCTCAATGGCCACTGCCGTGGGGCCTCCTTCAACTAAACTTTTGATTTATTTTCTTGCTCAGGGGCTTGTGAACAAGTCGAGTCAGACACTTTAAAAAGTTCTGGTCAACAGCGAGCCGCCTGGACACCACCTGTGCTTTCTGTATTCTGCCTTCCTTCAAAGCGAAACGGCTGGGCACGTACCACGCGGCCTGTGTCGAGAGGGGCCACATGATACGCGGCTGCTTTTACAAGTCCATGTGCACATACACGGGATTACAAAAAGGTGACGAGCGCCTGCCTCGCATGGTAAACTGCTAGAAACACCCTGGCCAGTCACTGTAACCGGACACCGCAAGATCAGGACAGCCATTAGTGGGTCATGGGGACTCAGAGCATGCTGGCAGGAAGCGCCACAACACGTGGGTACTGAATGTCTGACGGATTATTCTCGTGATCCATCAGCAGCCGCACAAAAAAACCCCAGACATTTCTAGAGGATGGCTGGCTGTGTGACGCTGGTCAGCGCGATGTCACACCTCTGCAAATGGCGCTCAGCTGGTCTAAAGTACCTAAACCTCTGTCACGCCACATGACCTTCTCTGTGATTTTCAGCCTTCACTTATGTAAGTTTAAATGAATTGTGGACAGTCAAGTAACGTGACATCCCCAGCAACTCCAAAACAAAGCTCAGTGACTTGCCATGACAAAAGTCACAGGTCACTGTGTGTGCGAGAGAGCAGACAACCAAAGAGCCAGATGCCAACACCTATGGTGGCCACAGTCAACTTGAGAAAAGCAGAACAGAGAAGGACATCTCACCTTTGCTGAATGACAAAGATACCGTATGAGGATGTGAAGCTCAGCAAGCAATTTCATACAGTCCTGAGAAGTTGTGAGGGAGTCGTGTAGCTAGCCCACCATGTCATCTGATCTGCTCAATTAGGCAAGGTCCTGAAAGCAGCTAAGTGTAGTCCTGCAGACTGACATTGGCCTTAGAGGTCTTGTTCTTTCAAATGGTGACATCCTCCATCCATCTTGGAATGCGGATGCCAGGCTTTACCATAAGCACAGAAGAAATTTGACAAACAAGAGGAGGCCACGTCGTCCATCAAGCCCATTCGGCTGCAGTTCAGCCACAGATGAGCTCAAACGAGGACACTGAGGTCTCACTGATTCCTCTCACAAGCCTAACTCGTCGTCATTGGTCAGAAGGCTTACAGTCGTACCGAACAGAACTCTGACCTTTCAATGCCACCCCTCGTCTGCAGTTGCAACATGGACGGACTCGGTCTGTGCTACTCTCTTGTCGAGGCCATTGAGACCCCTCAGGTGGATGGTTGACGTTTTCTGTAGGTTCAAAATGCCAAACACGTCACCTATCATCAAAATTGGTTGCAACAGCTTTCTGCATGCTAGTCTCGAAGATTGTAATACACCTGTCTGGAGGCAAACCGTGAGGGAGTTGTGGATAAACGCAGGTGGGAACATCTGGACGCCCTACGGGGCATCACACTTCTAAACCAACCCAATGCCTCGTGGAGGCGAAGCACAATGTACGGGTGGTGGGCAGAAGCGCTCTTATCAATGTCATCTGATGGCGAACCTGAACTTGAGACTGAGAACCTTCTATTGCTGCAAATTCTCACAAATGATGCTAGTTAAACATGGAAGCGTATGTCACGTGTGCGCTGAGCCTGTTGCAAGGGGACAACCTTTCTGTGAAACCAGATTCGAACACTGACAGGCATCACTGGGCTAGCAATAAACGTGAATGACAAACGTGTCTCTACCACTCACCGTTACGACGTTACAGTCAGGTTGACGCAACGTTCAAAGAGTTGTGTTCATGCAAAGATGAACGGTAAAATAAGCAAACGTCGTGCTGCCACATCATGTTTACTAAACTCCCATTAATCACATGAAGAGCCAAATGCCAACTTCTGTAGTTATGGGAAATGTGATTAATGACCCTGAAATGACTCCAGCAGAACCACAGATGAGGCTGCACAGCATCCACCTTCCAACAGCGAAACAAATAACGAAAAGGAAGCGAGCCTCACCGTATGACTGGAAATGCAAACATGCTATGCCAAACGCGTACCACAGGAATGTTTATGCAAAATATGTAACATGGCATGCAAAGGTCGCCAGTTCATCTGTTGATGTCATTTGACTATGCAGCAGTACCGCCAGAACAATGGTGAACGAGGTGTTGTTAGATCTTGTGCTGTATGGAAATGGATCTTTGCTGTTTCAGAGAATCAATTTAAGTTATTTTTCGACAGGGTTAACAAACAAAGGAAAGCTAAAGAACAAAAGACAAGACGACTTCCATGAAGGATCGCGGGGATTCAAGACGCTGAAGCAGAGATATGACTCAAGGGGAAAAAAAAAAAAAAAAAAAAGTTAATGTTCCTCATTAAACGTACATCCATTAACACTGTCAGGAAATTCTGACCAGTGCTTGTAATCAGCCAATCATAAAAATTCATCGCCCGAGCCCCACCCACGATAGCTCTTGGATGAACAAAATTACAAACCCGCGAGTAGGAGCTAAGAAGGTACCAGGAACTACAGGGAGCATGGGTTCCTGCAGTGGGAAAGCACTTATGGATGACTTAAACCACATAGCCAGTTCTACTAACCACAGTGCCAACCAACCTCACGAGCATCAAGTACTCGACCATTCCCTCTTTTATGCTCTGAAGGTGCTTTATGGAAGGCTCTATAAATGTCCTTCAGCTTGTTCTGTTTTGGAAGATTTGCACACTTTCTGATGCGTTAAGAAAGTGGGAAGTAGGCCGCCAGTACCTGTCCTCTCACCCTGTAAGCACAGAGATGTTGTGCTGCAGAAATAAAAAACAGATTTTTGGGGGAACATTCATTTGCTTACACAGCACTCCATGTCTGGATCAAATTACCTTCCAACCTCAGTCAGAACTGTCGAGTCTTCATGTCTTTAAAATCAGCCACCCTGCATATTTGCTGCCCGGCGCTGCCAGCTGCTCCTAACCGCACATATCGCAGGCAGCCCACTTTGCTCTCGCTCTGTTTGTCTTTCACTGCTCTCAAGTCTGCCTGTGTTGTCAGTTTAATAACCGACGTAAAGGAGGTGCTTCACTCTCAGCGAGCACCGCCGCTCCCACCATGACATCTGGCAGCTGATCTGAAAGACGGGAGGGGCAGCAGTTCATAGGAAAATGAAAAATGAAGAGGGAGCTGCGCGGGATGCCATAAGCAAACTGCGGCCACAACACGAGCTGTGAGCCCCAGACAAGACTGCTGGGTCAAGCGAGGTCTTCGCCACCTGCCCACCATTATCTATCACTTCAGCAGCTTTTATTTGTTTAGCTTCGATCTGAAGTTCAGACGTGTTCGTCCGAGTTTCCTGAAGTGTTTTTTTTCTTCAGACCAGACTCTCCTCCTCACCTTCTATTTCCATTACACTCACATTAGCTGGCTAGTGAAATACTCGCAATGAAAGGTGCCTTATGAAATAAACTGCAGCATATTGTGCTGTTTGGCACTGCGGCTTCAAATTCTGCCCCAGTCACTCGCCTGGTGAACTCCTACTTCTCCATCAATCCCAGTTTAAGTGTGTGGGGGTGACAGTCCCCTCCAGGATTCATTCCAGGCTCCCATTTGATGTTGCTTTAGCCCTACAACCCCACACTGGATTAGCACAAGCAGACTGTAAAACCTTCTCATGGCCATTCAGTCACAACACTGCAATCGGCCTTCAAGAGCACCTGACCTGCCCACCTGAAGCAGACCTTCTTTTGTGGGGAGAGGGACATCACTTTGAACACACACAGATTAAAGCCCCAGGTGGAGGAGGAACAAGGGTCTGTCACATACGCCCAGGTAAAACCGGGTGATGCTGCTTACCGCCATTCCTCTCATCTCTGCACTGCCCCTGGGCTTCTGGAGAATTTGGGAAGAGGCCGGAGGGGTAGGCAGGTCATAGCTATGAGCATATGACATGCCACCAAACCAGAATGACAGGCTACAAATCTGCTGATAATAGAAAAATAACACTTGGTGCTCCAGCTAAGCGACAAGGCTCTCCACCCAGTACATCAGCAACACAAAATATCCATCCAGCTGCCACTGGGGCTTTTAACCCACACATCCCAGTGGTGTCCCATCCAACACCGGTCCCTGCCTTGTGCTCTAAACCTCTCATATGAGCAACTTTTGGAAATGGATGGATGTGGAGCTGTAGAAACCACAAGTGACTGGAAATAAGAGCAAATACTGGCCCCTACTGCTCGGAAAGTGCAAGTGCAGCCTGGTGTATCAGTGAGGAATTCACAGCTCAAAAGCAGGCATTCATGGTTGGCGGCTAGGGCTGAGCAGATTAAAATCTGTTAAAATGGTCTGAGTAAAGCACACTTCATAAGTTATAATAATTTAAATAAAAAGAAGAGCGAGGCATACAAAAGAAAAAAAGGGCACTAATAATGAGAATAAATGGAAAGACTGGCAGGGTGTTGTCTACAGTTTGGGTAGGCACAGAGTTAAGTTTATATCGGACTACACACTTTATAAATCACTGGCCGTGTGACCTGTCAAAGACATGTAATAGAATCATCTCAAAATATTTGCTCTGACTACATCCTTACTCCTATCCTCCGAGTCTCTTGGTCCCTCTGTCTAGCGCCTTTGCGTTCTCATAAAGCCTGCTCCTCAGACTCTAGTCATTATTTACGCATCGCCTTTCTCGCCTCCTGCCCGCTGTCACACGTCCTGTCTTTGAAAGTGACTCTCTCAGCGTGCCTGTCCCTACCCAATTTCCACTACCTGGTAGAGACACGGGTCTCCTACGCCTTCATCTCTCCTCGCATGTGTCACAGACGCACAGAGTCGCCCAAGCCAAACTGTCCAATCAGACTGCTCGCAAGGGCCAGATACACAAACAGACTGTAGTGTTTTATGATATTGCAGATGACTCTGTTGGCCTTATGTATTTTATGTTGTTGTTGTCACCATTTTTATCATTTCCGTAGCAACACTTGATTTTACTGCTGTATACTTATTTATCATTAAATATATAAACAGACACACATGATTCACTTTTCTATTATTGGTGTAGATTGATGGTCAAAAATGGCCAGTGTTTCCATTTCAAATGAAATCGACAGTACAAGGTGTGCAGAAAGTGAGAATTCACTCTGTGTGTGTGCAGATATAAATATATTCTACAAAATGCTGAATTTTTCTTTGACAGATGTGTCTTGTCCAACCCTGCCCAAGCCACAATTCCTCTGACTAAGGCAGTCCAGTTCAACAGGCAGAGCAGTACTAGCTAGAAGCAATGGTGGGCTGATAAAAGGATGGCCCGCTGACAGATGCCCTAACCCTCCTCTGCCGTCCCTAACCCAGCGGGTGGTCTTCAGCTTTTCTCAGTGACATTGGAATAATCAAGTAAGAGTGTGTGCTGGTCTCTGTTGTGCAGTGCAGATAAGATTCGCTGTGCGCCCTTCATTCGTGTCCATCAGCTACTTTTCTGTGGCTGTTCGTGATGGACTGTGACTAAGTCTTGACTTTTGTTCTTCTCTTCTCACATCACCACACCCAACATCCAAGTCTCTTGATTCTCCACCAAACGGATCTCGGTTTTCTACTGTTCCATGCATTCTTGTTTTTTTTTTTTTTGTTGGTTGGACATGCCAGTCAGACTTCAGCTGCACTCCACACATGGTGATGCTAAAGCAGCCTTCCCATGTACACCAAGCAGTGACAAAACAACCATGGCTGCTCTGATTGGCGCCATTAGTCTTGGAAATTGTCCCATAGCTGAAAGTGCGATCACATTCTTCATTGTCATCTGGTTTAGTTCAGTAATGGTCCACTCCAAAAATAAATTACAGCGTGTTGTGAGGTCTGCTGAGAAAATAACTGGCTGTGCTCTTCCATCTGTCACAGACTTCTAGTGCCATAAACCACATCAAAAGGATCACAACGGGCTCATCTCACCAGGTTCCAAAAACTCCTCTCCGGTAAACACTTTAGGTCAATAAAAACTAGACACCTGGACAGCGTCTTACTCAGTGCTGTCGCCCTCACTAACAGTAGTTCCACTTGCCATTATCTGTGTCCTTTCATGTACAGTATGAAGGTGCAAGTGTGTATACATGATAAATACATGTATGTGTGTGTGTATCTATACACACGATACACGGGGGTTGCAGAAAAGTACCGAAATGCCCACATTTTAAAACGGTACCAGCATTTCACGATTTTCATAACAGAAGTAAACATTAGCTGTTCTCTCAATCCCCCAACACTGTTTACTACAGTCGTGGAAAAACATCCATTTTGCAGACTTCATGAAAAAGAACTACACGCTTTGATGAGATCAGGCCTTCATGGATATCAAGAGGTAAGTGGAGCACAGTGTGGCACAATGGAGCAGCACGATGAAGGGCACTAGGCAGGCTGGAATAAGACAGGGATTTAGAGTTATCCGTTGTACGGTTTGGAACCGTTTTAGTACCGTTACTGAAGAGCGAATGCTGGTATCGATACCAAAGTCACAATTGTTGTACCAATCCAACACTACTGTACACACTTGCTGTCATCTCTTTTAGGATGACACTACTTCTCTATAGCTGTTGACATCGTGTCATCTGCTGTGAAACTTCAGTTTTTTATATTTGTACTTTATGTGGTGTTGCGTTCTGCTATAAGCAGCTCCAAAGCCATCAAGCTAAACTTCTGAACATTATGTTCCGGCGAATAAAAGTAATTCTGTTTCTGACATGTTGCACAGGCCCACTTGAGCAGACAGGAGTGATTTGTGGAACAATAACTGGAAAAATGCACAATTCATAAAGTTGATGAAAAAAGTGGTGTAATACTCACGGCGTGAGCAATGCACCTAAACCCGGAAGTCCTCATGATCACAGCAGACAGATGTATCTAAAAGGTCAAGTTGGCCTGTACTCCATGATTTGTAGGTCAAAAACCCACATGATCAGTTGCCGATTTCTGACTCCAATGGCCTCGGGTTCAAGGCCAGCCAAGGACATGAACCAGAGAGGACAGGGCCCCAAGTGAACTCTCACTGGTGACTCCTACCATCTTCTTGTCTTGACTTGCTTTCCTTTGTCTACACATGGAGTGCTGGCGCAGTGGTTAGCAGCTCAACTCCTGGTCCAAGCTATGGCTCTGTCATGTATGGGCTACTGCAGCTCTCTACTAACTCACAGGAGTAACCTGTATGTGCGACCAGATGATTCCAAATGCAGTGCCACATCTTAGGCTCAACAAGCCGAGATGAGTACAGGTCACTCCTCTTGCTCCATGTAGCTGCATACATGAAGTGCAGATCAATGCCTACAGAGTAGCCAGTGGGTCAGCACTTGTGGACATATACAGAGACACCGGTGACGTCCTGTGCACCTTCTCACCCACTCAGGTCTGCTTAAGAACATGGCAGCAAATCTTAATCCAGACTCTTTCCACGTGCAACTATGAGTTGGGGTAATGAGCTGCCCATCTTGAACTCCCTCAACGTATTTATGAAGCATCTGATGTTGCTCTTGTTTGGTGAATTTCTGTCTAACATGATTAGCCGTTACGCTGTGTAACCTAAGAATCGTAACTCACTTGTGTTTTGTTCTGAGCTCTTCACTTATGACGATCAGTTGTGTCCCCCTGTCCTGTCACGCTTAAGGTTAGGTTAACCTAGCCCTAATCCTGTGCAGTTCCCCACACTGATGTTTACTCATTTATCTTGACGTCTTTTGGTCGGCTAAGCAAATAAAATTGTAATGTAAACATTCATGCTACCAGCTTAACAGTTTAACAGCTCTGCAGGGGGCAGCCTGGCATATCTCTGTGCCACATAAATGTTTTATCTACATTTATTTTTGTCCCCCACTTCTTTCCTGGCTAATTTCGTGTCCTCCCCTCATTCCAAAGATATTCAGGTTAGGTTGAATGGAGACTCCAAATAGGCCAACATGGATGAATATCTCCTGCCATAGAGTGGTGTTCTATCTAGTGATGGTAAGTGCCTTGTACCTAGACCCCCCAAGACCCCATAATGAAGGACTCGGAAAGTGGAAGGACTGACAGACGTTAACCATAAAAAAAAAAAAAACAAAAACAAGGGAAAAGGTGCAGAAATGCCGCCATCTCCTGTCTGGCCAAGAAACTGCATGTGCTGGTTATTCACACAGCTTTCCAAGCTCTGATTTTCCCTTTTTTGGATTTGCAGGTGAAAATATTTGCTTCAGAATGTACCTCCAGATTATCAGCACTATATCTAGCTCTTACACAGCAAGACCTCCAATGGCCAGCTCCATCATTACATTGATTTCTTGGTCCTACTTTCCTTTCCCAATCAGCCCTTCCTTGCATAAGACGGGCGAGTGTCTCATATTTTTGCCATTCTCCGCTCATTTCAGTGTTACCTAACGTGTTCAGATCTTGATAGCCATGGGCCCATTTCGACTTTCATTCAATACTTGTCAACTGTGCTACATATTTCTCTTTTCCTAATTAATTATGGTAGGATTGACATTGCGTGTGCTAAGGCTTACTTTTGGGTGTTTTCTGTGCTCGTTTGCTGTGTGAGTGGAGGCAACACGTTCTCCATGTGTCAATGTGGTTTTCCCCAACAGTCTACTGCTTTACCCCAACAGTCTACCGCTTTCTTTCACATCCTAAGGATATGTATTGTCAGGCACGCATACCCAGGGAGCATTTTGAGGGCTCTAAGTAAGCGGGCACAACAAGAGTATGGAGTGTTGAACTTCAGCCAGGGTTCAAATCCATACGTTGTACCCTTTTTGTTCATCATTGAGCCATTTATTAATGTTAACGTTTTGTTCACTGTTTGCTGTATTTTCATAGCCTGTGTTGCGTTCCATGTGTTTTGCAGGTGGTCCCCCCAATAGACGAGGCCAATTGCCAAAATCCACCAGGAACTGCCCTTAGCTCTATATAAGAGGGTCTTCCACGGTCCCTTGCGGTTCATTTCAAATACGCTACGGAGTTGGTGAATATTCTTGTGGTTTTGATTTGCTAAAATAACCGAAGAAAGAATTGAGACTCTTAGCTGGCTACAAAAAGCGTTTACAAGTTACGAAGTACTGACCATGTCGGGGGCCCACACTTTTATTTCAGGTCCTTTTCATTTTTTTTTGATACTTTGTACCTGTGAATGATGGAAATAAAAATGTCACCTTGCTCAAAATAGTAAAGAAATGTGTCATCGTTAACTTTACGCCTTTCGGTGATCAGTGCATCTTCTACTCACTTAACTATTCACAGTAACAGACAATTTAAGCAAGGGGGTCTAAACTTTTGCATGCCACTGTATTTGCTTAGCAGATACTTTTATCCAAAGTGGCTTACAAAAGAGGTCAACATAATTGAGTAACATATGCCGTCATCTTAGGGGTGCCATTTTTGAAAGTTAAGGGGTGGGTGCACTGAGGGGGAAGGATTGTCGTCCTCTGATGGTCCCAAGTGAGCGCAGTTTCCCACTGGGCACGATTTATGAAAGTAGAAGCGCACACGTGTCCCTTAAAGTCAGCAGTAGATACACAAAGGGGTGTTATTTGTGCAACTAAAGGGGCGCGCACCCTGGATGCCGGGGGTTAGGGAGAAGGTTGTTAAAGTCTTATAATACCATCTACCCACAATAAATGAGGGGAGGCAACGGCCGTCAAACCTGGTAAAGCTCCAAATGGGCTTTGACAGGCACTGGTGACAGGATAAGGGGACAAAATTGAGTGCCACAAGTGAAGAACAAAGAACAAAATACAAATGTTTTACAATTTCCAGGTTATAAAACCTCACAGTTATCTGATGTCCTGTTCAGAATTCACGTCTGAAAGGCCCTGGGCTTTCTTGACCCTGAGAACTAGACTAGACAGATCTGAAAATATAAATTACAACACCTAGTCTCACCCATTTTCTAAAGCTCCTTGTCCGAACTACTGTACTTGTAAAGCCCTGGCACCCAGTCCTGGGTGAGCTCCTTCCTGGTGCTTACAGTTCTCCACTGAAAACCAGCATTTTGAGAAAAAGAGCAAGATGGAGTCAGCTACTGGACAGTTTTGGCAACTGGGCTCTGGATAAGTCATCTTATTGCACTGTCTGTGCACCTCGTCCCCTTGTGCCAATGGCGTCTCCGGCTGTTTGCTTACCCTCCTGCTCACAGGTGTGCCTAATTAGGCGAGTATTCATGAAAGTGCTGACCACTACTGTGATCTTGGCCCCCTCTTTCTCTTACATTTCCTGTGTTTTCACACCGTCTGCCGTTTAACTTCATGTCATTTTCCTGATCGAGTCGACACCTCTCTTTACTGCCTGCTCCCATTTACAGATCCTCTCCGACTTGCTTACCTTAACGGCTCATTCACGGCCAATGCTGTTCAAAGACAGGAAGCTCATGGTTTAGCAGGAGTACATGACGGCGAGTCCCAAATCTTCATATGTCAGGGTACACCGGCCGAAACCATCCAAACATTCATCTTCTAAACCTGCTTACACCAATAAGACAGTCAAGAAGAGACACATTTAAAAACAAATCACAACAGCAAATGACTAGGGGTCATTCTATCCAGCAGAGGGCGCAAGCTCCCTGGTTGGAAAAAGTTCTTTTGTAATTGAAACTATATATAGGGTGGTCCAGATCTAATCATGCAATTTTCATTACGCTATAACTTATTAAGTTTATTACATAGTAAATCACCTGAAAAATCCCAGACCATTGAGAAGTGTGCGAACTGACGACATGAAGAATCGTCTTTGTGCCGAACTGAAATCGTCCCTGCATAAATCAAAGTCATCCAGACGATCTGGATCTGCATAATTAGATCTGGACCACCCTGAAGATATAATATAAAAAGGCAATATCCCTCCCATAGTGATACGACGGTAAGAAATCACGTTTGGAGAAAATAACAGCTTTCTTTAATGACGATTTCCGCGGCATTACATATGAAGGAAGCCAATGACAAGCCAATGTGAGAGTCTGCCATTTTCATCGCTGCGCTGGAACGATTTTCAGGATCGGATGATGTTATCTCCCATCCGTCCATCGGCTTCAGAGGTGTGCCGGGCGATGTTCCAAGGCTTTATACTCTTTCTCCACGTGCAGGCCCTTCACTTTGGTGAACCACGCCATTCCAAAGAGAGGCATGCTGACTCTTGACACACAGAAATAGTTCATGTTGCCCATTTGTCTCTGTCTATCTTGTCCTACGCTTGGCCTAGCAGTTCTAAATGCTGAGCCCCCTTTGTACTAAATCTGGCTCAGCTGTGCATGTAGAAGGAAAAGCAGATTAAAAATATTCGCATAGAGCACAGTGACATTAAACTTATATTCTGATTACAGTCAGAAAAAAGCCAAGCAAAATGACTCCTTTTATTGGCTAACTAAAAAAAATTACAATATGCAAGCTTTCGAGGCAACTCAGGCCCCTTCTTCAGGCAGTCAGCAAATCGATGTGCCCTTTTTGTGAGTTCGCTTCGGTTTCCTCCCCAACACCGGATCTGATTCAGATTTGAGGTGTAGGGTTGTGTCAAAGTCATTTCTTAGTGGCACACCACAACACAAATCGGCAGCACAACCGGGCTCAGCCATTTCACCCCAACAAAATCAAAGTGAGCAAAAAAAAAAAAAAACCCAAAAGGCCAAACCAACTGCTGGCAATACGCTTTTTTATTGAAACATTAAGGCAGTGTCACAACACTGCTACCCACCGTGTCTGCGTGGTGGGCAACTTGAGTAAAACAGTGCACAAAATCTCCTTCCGTAGAAGTAAACAAACCCTGTAGCAAGCCACATAAATATTTACATCAACTCGGTTTTCTGTACAGTCCATTCTATCATACACTGGGATCCAAAAGTCCTTATGCACACTATGATTGTACAAAAGTTATACGACCCAAAGCCCCCCCCCCCCACCCCCTTGTACAGTTACGATAATACATTGGCCTTTTTATTTTTCCTTTTGTTCATTCGGTAAAGTTACAAAAGCAAATAACACCAACGACAAAAAGGCCCTTTGATTGCACAATCAAATGAAATTGTAGCAGGTAGCACAAATGAAACACATTCCACTAAAAAACAAAAAAAAATAATAAAAGAAAACATGAAGCATTTTATTGTCTTTAGTATGAAAACTGAAGTCTAAAACTCTATAGTGTGTTTCTAGAACTATCTGACACCTCGGTGTTTTTTTTTTTTTTTTTTTTTTTTTTTTTTTTTTAAACTATAATACATCTGCTTTTTCAGTTTTAACCAAAGCCTTAAAGTTTCTACACGAGGTAGCCAGCAGGCACAAAGATATTAAGACATAGCAGGTAAGGTCATAAAGAAAGCCCCAAAACAGGACTGGCGTTCCCATCACACGTGTCACAGCACCACGTTGTTCCCAGAGATCTCGGCACTGCTCGCTCAACAGCGGCTCGTCCAGTGGGATGCAGCTCTGGCCAGGTGGGACGTCAGCTGCCTCTGAAGTGCGGGGAGACTCTTGGCAAGGAGAGCCGAAGCCATTCAGAAAAGGCAGAGAGCTCAACTGACTGAAAATTGGCGTTTGTGTGTCAGAGCAGCGCACTGATGCGAGAGGAGCCTCACATCACAGTGCCGACAGAGGAACAAATGACTGCACTGACTCAAATACCCCACTCTGTGGGCAGGTCTGCCAGGTGCGAGCAACAAGTGAGATACGCGTTTACTGATATAAGCACTAGGCGGACACAATCCTGCAGTCATGCTGAGTGCTGAACAGCACGCCACAGTATTTGGGACCAGCAAAAACAAAAACAAACAACTCTGCCGAGAAGAGATAAGCAACTTTCAATTACAGCATGTCGCAAACGAGAATGTCGCGTCTCATCACGTGTGTCTTTGAACAGAGAGCACCTTCTTGTAGGCTTCCACTGGCCGAAATATTCAAAACTACTAACAAAAAACAACAAAAAAAATGAAGACTTCATTTTGAAACATCGCAAAGGGAATGACAAAGCTGTGGTGGCACAACTAATGGCGGTGGGGCACACTTTTTTTTGGTGCCCAGTTGCCACCTGTACTTTGCAGTTTGAACTGCAGACTCTGGAATGTGAGCGGGTTCAGAAGCGATCAGAACTCTTGGATGGACTCGGCTTTGAATTACTGGGGTCTAGGATAAAGAAATGTACATATGCAACCATGCTCGTGTGTGTGTGTGTGTGTGTG
>JANRMT010062838.1:11030485-11131506 GCA_026402145.1 Polypterus bichir lapradei | reverse complement strand
AAACAGTGTGCATGTGTTAAATATACAGACATTACCCAATATGCACTGAGGCTTATGACACGTCAACAGGATAACATGAGGGGCTGCTTTTACTCAGTGCTTCATACATGACATTAACAAAGAAAAACAAAAATCCAGTACTTTCTGTAGAAAATAAAATATATGCAATATGGATATACATACATATATATATATATATATATATATATATATATATATATATATATATAGACTGTGTATTTATAAGAATATGGCCGTGGTATATGTCTATACAGTGTGTGTACACACTCTATGCATATACTGTAGAATATTTAGGATATACACACTTTGCTCACTTGTGTATACATAAACTATACAGTATACAGTATCATTTCAATACACAGACGTACACTGTATATAGGGCTTGTGTATACTAAATATAAAATAAACACTTTATATGATGTTCTTTATTTAATATAAAAATATTCCTCGATAGCTATCTTGTGTTCAGTCTGAAGAAGCTAATGGCCATCCTCTCAGAGGCACCTGTGATATGGACGTGCTACCTGTAACAATCAATTTACGTTAAAAAGACGACGACGACTGCCGCGGTGTTTTGTTCTACTGATGGCATTTACCGTAAGGTACCTTACACCTTGGCATTCAAAACACTTGTGCATAGTCACGTCAGTACTGCATACACAACGGAAATGGCACTTCAACACTAAAATATCGTTCTACAGTACAGAAAAATACAAATGCTTCCGTTCAGAAAAACAACGAAAGCAAACGCCACTCCTCATAGTAGTCTGGCGGCAAATCCCAGAATCCGCAGACGCCCTTTTAGACTGACTGGCACACAACAAAGTCAGCAGCTGGCAGTGACCAGCAGGAAAGGGCAGCAGGAGCACCTCGAGCGTCTTGTCTCTGCTGTTGGACACTTTATTCCGATTTGAAATGTAAAATGTTTTGGATTGTTTTCTTTTTTGGCTAAAATAAATTTACAGGAGGGAAAAAAAATGAAGCCACTATACAGACACACAGAGCTTTGACATGTTTATATGAACACAGTAACTTTTAAATAAAATATTTTCAATCTAAGACACGTGACTGGAGGAGTTATTGCTGCATAACTTTTTTGAAGGGAGCATCATTTTATCTTTACCTGAACAAGTTTTAACCGTCAAATAAGGGAAAACCAAAACCGTCATGTTGCTGGATTCTAACAGTACTGGCCTTTTGCTTCAAGACGTAACATCAAGGTTTTATTCAAAATGTTTCCAGCTCCATTTTCAGGTTTTTAGCAAACTAAACGTTCAGAGTGATGTGATCTGCAGTTCTATCAGTGTGTGCGTTTCTTGCAACAAAGGAAAGCTGCGCCAAGTCCTTACAGTTTATGCCCTTTTTGCCAACGTTAACATGGCTTTGCATACAGAACGTGTCTGTTCTTTATGCCTTGCATTTATTTTTTTCTCTGAACTAGGCCAAACCAATCCCGATCCACTAGTGATCTCCCCCTCCCCGGCTATTAACACATGTCAAATGCTGGTTTAGCTTTCCTCACTTCCATCTGACTGGGGTCCCAAAAGCTGCTGTCAGGTGCCCCCTTATTTCACAGGTTGGGTGGAAGTGTGGGAGAGCAGGGTACAAAGAAGGATAGAAAAAATGGTGACCATCTGTATTTCCACCAGACTCAGTGGGTCCTCTTAGAGGATGAAGTAAATGCCAAATGCTTTGAGCAATGCCCCTTACCCCTTCCACACTCCCAGCTATTCACAGGCATTATCAAGTCACACAATACTTATATGCAATAAATACCCTGTAAAACAAACTCATGACTGTTCCAGCAGCAATGCCCGGCTTTCACAAACACACTGCACTCAACAGCAGCATCTGAACTTTGCCAGCATCACGAGTGTGTCCACCTCAAGGCACAATCTCGTAATGCAGAGTCGGCAACCTATGCGGATGATCCCACCTGTACCTGTCTTAGGAATGAGGGGCCTACAAAAGTGCCATTCTTCACAAAAGTGACATGGCTTGTTCACTTCACAGGCTTCAAGAAAGACATCTTCAAGAAGGCAAACACTTCACAGTGAACAGAACACATGACGTATGTATTTTTATTAATAAGTGGTCCTAATCTCCCTCCAAAAAAAAAAAAAAAAAAAAAAGGATCGTCCATGTCTTGTGTATTTTCACTTGCTACGAATGCAAGTAGTTGATTTGCCGAACTCCCTGTCATCAGCACTAAATTACCAATCAGACCACAGTGTAGATGGTTCTCGATGAAATTCCTGATCAATAAACACAAAAAGGGGTCGTTGATCTCTTCCAATGTCACTCCAACATCCTGGATGGCACCATCAATAAACCGTCTGAGCTATCGCAGTGAGAAGCAGGGCATCAAAGGCCCAAACGAATAGGCAGACAGCCACTGGAACAGCATGCAGACTGAGAAGAGTTCCCAGAAATGCATTCTGGGAGGCATAAAAGGCAACATAAGGCTATGACACTAGGCCACTGGGCCTAGAATCATACAATGGGACCCCTAAAAGCCACAAAACAGTTCCTTGCTATAAACATTAGTGCTAGTGACCAGTGCTCTCGTTGAATGTTTCCAGATGTATGCCAAGGTTCTAGTTTGTCCGGGGCCTAGATCCTGCCATTAGCACTGTTGGTATGCAACAATGGTTAGGAAATACTTGTGTTATTATTGTTCAAAGCAGCATTCACCATTTGCATGTGTCTTGTTTGTCAGAAATCCCAGTTTGCAGGGAGAAGAGAAAAAGCAAGTGTGGAGCAAGTCCCAATGAATGCCAATCAAACGCTAAACACGTGGCTCCTCTCACAACGATTCAACATTGATGTGGAGTTCAAAGTTCTGCTGAAGCAGAACTGGCACCTCGTTCTTCTGTGAAGGCGCACATTTCTTAAGTGTTCTTTTCTCCATGTAAGGGCATAGTTGCAGGAGGAGGAGGAGGAGAAAAAGAAGAGAAAGGGGTACATGGTGAGAATTCACAGCTGACAGAAGGATCACTCCTCATTCTGCAGGTGGGTTTTAATTCTGGGAGGAATGGAAACCAAATATTGGCTCCTCGTCATTCACTCGCCGTCAGACAGGGTCTCGTACTGGGAACAAAGGAGTGGTTTTCTTTCCTCGTCCCAAACACGGTTGGATGTGCTGGAGCTGCCTTGCACAATGGATGACGTGACAGGAGTGAGGCCTGTGGGGAGTCTCATCGTTAGTGGATTATAAGGAAAGATAGTCGAGCCTGGAACGAGAGCAAAAAGAAAAGCTTTTACACTAGGAAAACAAAACAGAGGTCAAAGGAGCAGTACCAAAAAAGGTTCATTTTTAGTTTCATTGAAAGCAAACCTGTTTTTTGTTTTTAATCAGTGACGCAGTACACCGTACAAACAAGACACAAAGACGTGTAAAGAAGATTCAGGTCATCTTCTCTTAACATGCAATTCAGACAACTGCAGCCAATCACAGCAATCAAGCCATCACAGGGGGTCACTCATTCAGGGCAGGGGGAATCAAATAAAAACACAAGAGTGCAGAGGGCTTAGACCAGGGGTCCTCAATCGCAGTCCTAGGGGGGCCGCAGTGGCTGCAGGTTTTTGTTCCAACCCGGTTGCTTAATTAGAAAGCAATTCTTGCCAATAATTTAATTTCATGACTTGTTGGTTCTTTAACTCTGCTATATCAGCTCATTCTCATATCCAAATCAAATCCAAATGATTTGAAGTCTAAAACGGATGAGTAATTCTCAGTCCTTCACTTTTCTCTCAAGTATTTAATTAAACCCAATAGTGCGCCATAAATACACACAGGTGTAAATGGAAAAATGCTGGTCTCTTTTGTCATTTGCATGTTATTGCTGATAAGGGGTAATTAAAAACCAAGAATAAGCTGTTTAAGACTCAAATAAACAATAAGAGTTCAAAAACTAAACTTGAGCAGTAAGGGCTTCTTAATAAGCAACTGGGTTGGAATAAAAACCTGCAGCCACTGCAGCCCTCCAGGACCGTGACTGAGGACCCCTGGCTTAGACAATCAGTGGACGCCTATTTCAAGGACCTGAGTGGGAGTCACGACACCTCAAAAATGATGCAAATTGGCCTCTAAGAAACCCATGTAGATGATTGTGAGGTGCAAAAAGAAAAACAAAGGATGAACAAAAGTCCTCAGTAGGTTTGCATGATATACTGGTATTAAAAAGCACTGAAAAACACCCGTTTTTAAAATGGTGCTGTACTAGTATTTCCTGAGTTTAAGTACCAGAAGTAAATGGTAGTTTTCAAGCACCTTCTGCAGTCAGAACTCTAATTTACATCTAGCTTTTGTCACCAATGGGGACCCTTCCGCTGTTTCAACATACAGTATATAAACTTATATAAACACACTGGAGGCTCCAGAGGGGAACAGCAGCTAGTCTTTGCGATTTGTGGAGTGCGGTGAGCAGGGCAGCGTGTGTTTGAGCGCTGGAGGGAATGAAGCAGCTGTGAGCCAACTGTAAGTTACTTCGGGACCGGTGCTGAGGTCCAAAAGCTAGTATTGATATGTGTACATTCACCACCTGTCCACAGCCGATATTCTTCCAGGTGCCAAAGATGTTCTTATTTTAAGTGTTGACTGTAAACTAGCCTGGCATAAGTGAACAGTCATTAATGCATGTTTGTGCCCAGTAATCTCACCTTCCGCATACGTGTTTAACAACTGTGATCAAAATCAGATTCAGAAAGCACTGATTGATGGATGGATGAATGGGATCATAAAGCCAAAATAACTAGAATTTACTCCTCTAGGAAAATGTCCCCCAAACCCAGGAGGAAAAAAAAAGACAGAACAAGTGAAAAATATTAACAAATAAAGGGGATCTGCTAAGCATTCACTTCTCTTACAGTAAGTATCAGATGGGAATTTTCATTTTACACACTGGTACAGTGGAACCACTGGTGGCATTAGGAGATACCTACTTAAGAGTCATCATCATCCATCTACCTCCAGTGCTCAAAAGCCTTTAAGAAGGCTAGTAAGATGTTAGGGTACATGGAATGAGGTATGCAATACACACCAAGTGTAATGGGAGCGTAAAACGAGAAACTAGCATAAAAGTTGATACATAGCTAGCAAAAACATTAATGAATTATACTGGCAATACCAACATCTCCCAAAAATAAGGTGAGTCAACACATTGCCTAAACAAACAGGAGTGCAGAACCATACCTGTCACAGAGTACAGATATCAGAAAAAAGTGCTGTTAATATTTAAAACGTTACACACTGGGCTAACACACATAAAGGAAGAAAATGAAATTTGCATTAAGAAGAGCTTGTTCTATAAAGATGACAGATTTCAACATGTCTGGAAAGGTTAGAGCTGGATTGCCCTTCAAGCCTCCAACTAAGCCAGCCCTTACCACTTCAAGTGGCTTTCAGCACCCTAAGGAATCAGCCTGGAAACCACAAAGTAACCTCCAAATATGGTAAAGTACCTGTTGAGGAGGGCCTGTCTTCCCACACCCGATTGGTCAAAGGAGTCCGCCGGTTACAGTCCCCTTCAGAGTGCACAGATGAAACCGAAGAAGGTCTCTCACCGCTTGCTTGGCCAGGCCCTGGAGATTTGGCTTTCTGACTGCTGGAGCGTCCATTGTTCTTTGACTTCCCACCACCTACAAGGCACATTAATTTTCCATTCAAGAAGGAGGTCAAAATATTCAGCACTTTCAAAAATATGTGTTGGCTTGAGAAAGTTATTTTTGGGAATTAAAAACCTGCAAGACAGAATTTCTCTCTCACTGTAATGGTGACAACAACTAACAGAAAGACATTTCTTGGAGGTGCTTTGTTTGCTCATCTGTTAAACAACATACAGGGAGATCATGTGAACTGGCACTGTTTGACGATGCGTAAACCAGAATCAAGAGTCTGGGAGTCTACTTAACTTTATTGGGAAGTCAAAGTTGTGCCAAGGGATTGTTTATTGATTGAGACCACCATAATGTAGGAGTCATTTGTGGAGAGGGGATGCTCATCTTTAGTTCAAGACAAAGGGGTCATGGAGCCAAGCTACTTGAATGTCTGGTAACCTGTGACCCTACTCCGCAGTTTCTCTTTGGACAACTAAACACAATGTAAATCAGGCGCATGCAGCAGAGCGTACCCCATGGGCTGCTTCTGTCGTGGCTTTTTTCTTTCACTTGCCTGGAACAGGACACTGTGAGACACGGTAGATAAGAAAACGTGGGCTCTTTCGATAATGGAAACCCAGGAGGACTTTTTTATAGCAGGAGTTCACAGAACACAGTGTCATTTAGTCACAAACCATTTCCCTGAAGAACAATAAGGCCAGTGTGTGAGCAAATATAACAACGTTGCTGGAAGTGAGCCCTAAGAGACGAGCAGGAACAAACATGCATAAAGCTACAGCCACAAAAAGAGCTGGCTGGCATTGCCTCCGTTGTCCACCGGCATGTGGCCAAATCCCTTACATTTATAACTTAATATAACCCACAGTAACCGGGTTGGCACATATCCTGGCAGCACTGATCACAAGGCAGGAAACAGCCGTAGTCAGGATGGCAGTCCATCACAGGGCCCACTCATGTACTCCCACTCTGGGCCAATACAGAGATGCTAGTTAACCTAACCTGCACACCTTTAAGGATGTGGTGGGGGAAACTTATGGACACACGGAGAACATGCAGACTCCACACAGACTGGCTGTAGCATCTGAATCCAGGATAATGGAAGCACATTCAGACAGCTAAAGTCATGCTAAGCAGATTTTGCTTAGAGAACGTCTAAAATCTTGTACTTTATAACATTCATGTCAAAGCCTCGATTTATACCCTGGAAATCACAAAAAGAAGATCGGAAGAGAAAGGCTGAGGAACGGACTAGAACATGACTGCTATGATTTTATTTCACATTTTTGAAATTACTTTACATGTTGGTTTTTCATTTTCACACTTGTTACACAGTTTACCCCTAAGGCTAATGTCACATTACACAACTTTTTATTGTATGGAATGTCAGATTTGCCAGTTGCAGTCACTGATCCTGTCACTGTAACGTTAAATTACATGACTGAATAATTGCAGCCCATGTCATGTTTTCCGATCTTCTAGCGCATTTGTGCTCGTCCCTTTTTCTGACAGCATATAGCGTGCTGCATGATGGAGCGGCGCTTTACGAAGGGTAACAGCTGTAGTGAGTTCAACAGCAATCTCTGCCCTTTAATTATTTTTTCTATTCGGTTATGGTATGTAAAATATGAGACTCTAATAATGGGTATTTCCTGAAATGAGACATTAACCTCTTTATCTCTCTGTTATAATAAAAAAAAATCTTGGGACGAGACTTTCTCAGAGAGACACTTTCACGTCCTGCGAGGCGAGACTTTGTGCCAAGAGATTTAACCAGGCCCGGAGCCGGAAATAAAAGACAAAGAGTAGATGACAAAGTAGAATGTCGTAAAGAATTCAAAAACGTTGGCATGGTACACATGAAAGCATGAAAATTCGACAGTCTCAAAAAAATTATAGTAAAGATCACATTAGCACAAACAAACGGAAATTATTACTCGGTGAAATAATGGAACAGTCAAAAGAGATTGAATAAATTGTTTGGATTTAAACTTTAAGTCAGAGACTTGTACATCGTCTAATTTGTGTTGCCATCACAGAAAAGTAGAGTTTCTTCCCAATGGAGAGGCGCATCTGCAAGAATTATAAGTTTTGTTGTTTGGTGAAAGTGAAATCCCGCGAGAGAAAATTTCAAGCCCCGCGAGACAAGACTTTATGCAAAAAGATTTGGAAAAGTCCTGCCACATCTAAAACATTTACAACCACGTACACAGTTCAATAATTGCTCATTTGTGTGAATGTTATTGTCAGGCACAGTTTGTGTAGTGAGAAAGAAATTATATTTACTCACGGGCAGTTATACTTTGCGTTGTCACGATGTAAATCCAAACACGGAATCAAAATTCAATGTTATATTGATGAAAAGTAAAAGCAAAAAGAGATTGAATATATGGACATAGGCGATATGACAGAAGTATGTGGATATTGTTTGGCTTTAAACTTTAAGTCGGAGACTTGTAGATCGTCCAATTCGTGCTGCCATCAGGGAAAAGTTGTGTTTCTTCCCAATGAAGAGGCGTATTCACGACAATTAAAAGTTTTGTTGTTTGGTGAAAGTGAAATCCACATACGCGTCTGGCAGACACGTGAAGTTGCTGCTGTGTAGCGCAGTCGGGGGGGTTGGTGAGCGACGCGGTCAGGGGGCGCTGCCCCTTAGTTTTATTAAAATGTTACTGTATATTTTCAGGTATCTTAAAAGGAGTCATGATCTATACAAGTTACAACAAACATCATCCATCACTTTCTAAAGCCACTTCATCCAGAACATGGTCACAGGTGCCTGCAGCCTCTCCCAACATCAACAAGTTACCAAACATGAACACGGATCTATCACACAGCACACCCACTTGACGCTGTACATCCACACCCACTGTCACTGATTAAGCTACTGTCAACATGTCACTGGATTGTGGGACGAAACTGTACAAATCTGAGTGAACAAAGCAACAACATGAAATCAACACGCAGGGAGTTACAGCTGGATTCTGGAGCCGTGTCATCACGCTTGCTCTAACCACAAAAAAGTCATTTCATTCTTCCAGGGGTTTCACATGAAAACACTCCATGTATTGAGTTGGGTTTGTGAAAGCAGCCACTCCTAGAAATGTCTTACAGTTCCTAGGACTACAGGTAAAAAATAAAAATTAGGAAGATATTCCAGCAAAACAAGTGTGGCTGTTCTAACACACACTTCAGGGTAATCACGACACTGACCCTGCTTCTCCACTACTTACCAAGTGACACCTCAGGCCATCTGAAGTCACCCAGCTGACAGTTCCAAGGTCTCCATGTGCCAGTGACCATGAATTTGTTCTGCATGATGGCCGCCGCTCTATCTGCATCTCTCCCTACATCTGTTTGGCACTCCCTTCTCCTCCACAAACACATTTAAAGAAGCCAAGCCCCATGTCTTTCCATGTTCTAACATCTACAAGTTGACTTTCCCCTTTTCATCTCATACAAACGCAGCACCAAGGCAGCACAGTGCAGCGTGTGTACCAGAGGTTCACAGCCCGAGGGGTCGTGTGCTTCACTGGGTGCTGTGTTTGTAGTACTGATGCTGATTCAAACGTCCATCAGATTGTATTTACATGAAACACTTCACTACACACACACACACACACACACACACACACACACACACACACACAGAGGGCACACAGCGACACTGCAATAAATGAGAATGGCACTAGCTTGACAGATGTGAAAGAAGTGCAAACCAATATAGTGTAAGCTGAGGAGTTTAAAGACAACCTTCAATTGAAAGTACTTTTATGACAAACAAACATAAAGCAATTGTTAGCATACTAAGCAGAACTAGTAAGAAAAGAAAAAAGGCATTTTAGATGTTACAAGTACAGTAAAAGCAAAAAAGGAAACCAACAAAGCTGCCAGAGTGCCCCCAAACATCTGAATCCCCAAAATAAACAGACTTACTGGGTATAGTTTAAACTTGAGAACCACTTGACAAAGATAATAAAAAAAGAATCTGTATGAATTCTGTATGTTAGAAAACCAAAAAAGAAATAAACCTAAACAAATGATGGTGCCCCAAGGGCAGGAGTGGAGAAAGCCAGACGGGCAGCCTCAGAGGGTGTAGCGTGAGGTGGACAGTATAGAATTGGCTAGACTTCACTGAACACATTTTCGGCATCTACAAGCCCCTCTCTGTCTCTCACCTGAGATGATGAGAACATCACACGGGCAGAATCGTCCATTGCCTTCTACTGGTGGCACTGAGCGTATAGCCTTGATCAGCTGTGAGTCTGATAATATATTGAAATTCTGTTTGCTTTGTAAAGCATCATGTGACAGGGCAGGTTACAATACGTTTGTAGGGTCATTAACGTCACACCTACTGAATACAGTGAAAGAACTGGTGCTATATAACTCAATAAAGCTCAATATTTCGTTCAAGAGGATGGAAAGGCTGCTATCATGGTCCATGTCACCACAGGTCAGCCAACTCCACTTCTGCTCTCGAGGAGGTCTGATAAAAAGAAAACCAAAAGAAAATCCAGAGAAGAGAAAAACAAAAGTATGTGAGTTGGGAAAGCAATGCAGACCTGCAAAGGAGTAAATGTCCTCATTCCGTCCGTCAGCAGCAATGGAGACAGAAGCAGATGCGCTTGCACTTGCAGCCAGAGGGTTAATAGCATTGGCACTGACAGGTGAACAGTCTTCCCCTTGTTCGTCATATTTACCCATTAGGGCCTTCCTAATTATTGCCTCCAAGCCAATGGTGTTACTGGAGTGCTCTGGAATGGAGAAGTTTCTAGAGCTGACCGGCCCTGTGAAACAGAAGTGACAGGAAAAGGAGAAAGCCCAGGAATGATGAAGACATTCATGGAAAAAGAGATAAAAGCATGGAGAGGAAGAAAAGGGAGATGAGAGAAAGAAAAAGAGGAAGAAAAAAAAAACAACAATTAGCACATTTGGGGAGCAACTTGTTTCTGTCACAATGTTCAATCAGTTCGCAGTGCCTCACAATGAAAATCATTTTCTAAAGAATGGAACATAAGATAAGCTCAATCCAACTTTAATATCAAATGTAAACATCTTTAAAAACTTGTGGAGCTGAAGAACTGATAGTATTCATTGTTATTTATCATCCAAATTCTAAATGTTCATTTGCAGACAACATTCCCACAGTAACGTTTATTGGATTGGTTATGTTGTTGTTAACTTCAGAGTGTAAGGGGTCCACTCAGTTTTCAAAAATAAATTTACTAGAATGGCTTTGGTCATGAAATTCCAGCAGTCTCAAGTATACGATAAGAAACAAGGCCGGAGGTTCACCCACCATTTGGTCCTGGACTACGGTTACATGCGTCACTAATGGGCCAATTGTCCTAACGCAGAGTGGCAATGTCAACAGGCTGTGTGAAGTGTCACTGCTCCACACAAGTAGTGACTGGGCTGCCCACAAAACTCTGGCTTCTGGAGTTTGAGGCAGTCGTGCCAACCAGTGCACCACTAGGCAACCCAATTTATTTTCATATTTTAGTTAATTATGAAAAAAAATATAGAGAAAACTGTCACAGACGTTTAGGGCAACCGAAAAGGAAGTGTGTGTGATTCTGAGTGGCAGAAATTACTTTTAAAAGGCTGAAAAGACTCAGGGTGACAGGACAGCGCACTGGAGTGTTAGGCACAGCTTTGTTGCTCCAATGGCAACTCTAAAACTTTGGCCTACCAAATCAGCACAACTTAGTGACATGAAATTATACTTCAGCTCTATTTATTTTGAACCAAGATATGACAAGTGGAGCTCCGTCTTATGCAAGGTCCACTTAGAATCGACACAGTGTCACAGACATCCTGCCCGGCATCCTTGTGATGTCACAAACTAACATTATATTATTAATTCTTTAAATATATATAGCATTTCCTCACAAATCAAAGCGCTTTGCAAACTCGATGCAGGGAGGACACGGGACGCAAAAAACGCGACCTCTGTACTGCGAGGCAGCAGCACTGCCACTGCACCACTGGGCATCGAGAAAATGTCATAAAATAAACAAAACAGATTTTCCAAACAAGGTTTGGATGAAACCTCTAAATTGTCCCCATGTGTGTACAGATGTGACTTGCAATGAATACTTCTTAATATTAGTGCTCTGAGTGATACACACAAACACAAATATAATTAATTAGAAATCAACAAGAATACCAATAATTACATCCAGAACCTGAGGCAAAGCATAAAGAATCTAAGAAATCTGACAGATAAAAGGAGACCATTAGGCCCACTAAGCTTACTCGGTTAACTAACAGTCACATTGTCTCACTATTTCACCAACAGAGATTTTTCCTCTTCAAATACCCAATTCAGTAGTTTGATGCAAATCCTCAGGACCCTCTGTACAATGACATGTTTCCTAGCTTCAGGCTTCAACGCTTTTTTTCTTAATTTCCCACTGGTCTCCTTGAATATTTAATTCTAACAATTCTATTGGATCAGTTTTATTAACGCCACTATTAATTTTGAACACCCTGAATAGGCTTCCATAAAGCTTTCTCTGCTTAAGACTAAAGGGTAGAAAATGCCACGACTGCTAAAAGCCTGTGCGTTGGAACTGGGGAGTCCTCTACAGCGCATCTTCAACCTGAGCCTGGAACAGGGGAGAGTCCCAAGGCTTTGGAAAACATCTTGTATCACCCCTGTCCCAAAGGTATCATGTCCTAGTGAGCTGAATGACTTCCGGCCTGTTGCTCTGACGTCACATCTGATGAAGACCATGGAGCGGCTGCTGCTTCACCACCCGAGGCACCAGGTCCGCCACGCCCTCGACCCTCTGCAGTTCGCATACCAGGAGGTGGTGGGAGCGGAGGATGCCATCATCTATATGCTACACCGATCCCTCACCCACTTGGACAGAGGCAGTGGTGCTGTTAGAATTATGTTTTTGGACTTCTCTAGCGCCTTCAACACCATCTAACCTCTGCTCCTTAGAGACAAGCTGACTGAGATGGGAGTAGACTCACACCTGGTGGCATGGATCGTGGACTATCTTACTGACCGACCTCAATATGTGCGTCTCGGGAACTGCAGGTCTAACATTGTGGTCAGCAATACAGGCGCGCCTCAGGGGACTGTACTTTCTCCGGTCCTATTCAGCCTATATACATCAGACTTCCAATATGACTCAGAGTCCTGTCACGTGCAAAAGTTTGCTGATGACACTGCTATTGTGGGCTGCATCAGGAGTGGGCAGGAGGAGGAGTACAGGAAGCTAATCAAAGACTTCGTTAAATGGTGCGACTCAAACCACTTACATCTTAACACCAGCAAAACCAAGGAGCTGGTGGTGGATTCTAGGAGGCCCAGGCCCCTCATGGACCCTGTGATCATCAGAGGTGACTGTGTGCAGAGGGTGCAGACCTATAAATATCTGGGAGTGCAGCTAGATGTAAAATTGGACTGGACTGCCAATACTGATGCTCTGTGTAAGAAAGGTCAGAGCCGACTATACTTTCTTAGAAGATTGGCGTCCTTCAACATCTGCAATAAGATGCTGCAGATGTTCTACCAGACGGTTGTGGCGAGGGCCCTCTTCTACGCGGTGGTTTGCTGGGGAGGCAGCATAAAGATAAAAGACGCCTCACGCCTGGACAAACTTGTTAAGAAGGCAGGCTCTATTGTAGGAATAAAGCTGGACAGTTTAACATCTGTGGCAGAGCGACGGGCACTAAGCAAACTCCTGTCAATCATGAAGAATCCACTGCATAGTGTCATCTCCAGGCAGAGGAGTAGCTTCAGTGACAGACTTTTGTCACTGTCCTGCTCCACTGACAGACTGAGGAGATAGTTCCTCCCCCACACTATGCGACTCTTCAATTCCACCCGGGGGAGTAAATGCTAACTTTTTTCATTTTTATTACTATTTAATTTAATATTGTTTCTTTGTATCAGTATACTGCTGCTGGATTATGTGAATTTCCCCTTGGGATTAATAAAGTATCTATCTATCTATCTATCTATCTATGCCCCTTAGTCCCAAGCTGCACTTTGTTCCTCTCCTCTGTTCATTTCTATGCTGTTAATTTTTTTTTTATTTGTTTTTGTACTGTTGTAATTAAAACCACCAATCATACTCAAGATGTGGTCTCACTCATGCATTACTGGCAGTCCCTTGATTTCTAATTGTTTTTACAACATAATCTAACATTTTGTTTTCCTTCAAATTGCTTTTACACATTTGCCTAGATAACGAGAATACTACATTAATGCACACTCCTAAACTCTTTTTAGAAGTTGCTTTCTTTAACCTCCTTGGCATTAACCCTAAGTTGTGACTTTGGGCTCAGAGTTCTATACAATTACGGTTAAACCCGAGTTACACTCAGAGTAACGTGTAATGGTAACGCTTTACAGTGTCAAGCCTGAATAACTCTTGCTGTTCTACTGCCATCTAGTGGAGGAGACAACATAACAGCTCTATTTTCAGATCCAGAGTTTAAAGTCTTGCAAGAACTTCTACCATAGTACTAAAAACCTACGGTACGTAACACAGCAGAATCAAACGGCCATGCCAGATGCCTGCTGGACAAGCTATGAGAGGTGACACGGTGGAGTCACAAGAAAGGAACACAACAATGAGCTAGGACTTGGTTTTAAGACATTACCTGCAGTTGTGGAAGCTGGCATATTAAAAATTTCTGTTCCCGGCTGCCCAGCATCTAAAAAAACAAACATAAAAGCAATACATTTGAGCATCTTCAGAAAATGTTCACAGGAAGATCCAGAACATATTCCGATGTTCAAAAATGCACTGGTCAGTCTTACAAAACAAGATATGGAGCCTTCAACTTAAAGCGTCACTAGTGTGTGACACCCCCAGTTTAATGGAGACACCATATAAGAAAGCTGACCATTTGCTTAGAAGTTTTCTTCATTTTTTTTAATCAAGTCGAAACAAGAGATTTAACACAATAATACAGCACGGGCCGAGCATTGTGAAAATGTTCACTGGATCATACAAGGGAAACAACATCTTGCCTTGCCATTTTCTACTTCTAGTTTACTTTGACTATTAACAAAGAGCATCTCGACAATGCTTGGACCCTACCTGCTCTCTATGACACCACCTTTGTTTCTCCAAACAGGAGTTGGATGACACCTCTAAACTGTCCCCATGTGTGTGCAGATGTGACTTGCAGTAAACTAATTACCTGCAGAATAACACTTTTAAATATTAGTGCACTGAGTGGCATTAATTTTTGGCTGGTACTGACTTAAAAGACACAGCAGCAAAGAAGAGCAACCAGGCAGAATTCTGCTTCAAAATTATCATTAGTAGTTGGTATAGTGGATCGCTGCTGTTACTTTAACATGAACTCTTCAACAGGAATTTATAAACTGTTTAAACTGGTTAAAGCCAAGTGTCACATAAATATTATTGACACAGAGGACCGGACACATGGAATGAGGTAGATGGTAGGGCTTAAGGGACCTTCAACACTCAACTCAGTTTCATTTTGAAGGCATTAGGGGAGTACAACTGGTAAGCCTGTTGGGCTTAAACAGCCCGTTTTCATCAAAGTTGTTCTAATCAGTTACTTACTGCTTTCTTATTGTCATGAAAGTAGCTATCAAACTGAAGTAATGCTAGTCTTATGACCAAAATTCATTGTGTAAAAAAAAAAATAACAATACAAGTCCTGTATAATAACAAGAAAAGAAACTCATAAATGCTCCCCTGACCCCCAAACAAACCCTATTTTGAGGTGTCAATGATTTGAAAAACCATAATTTGGTCAAGTCATTTCTGAAACAATGCACATAAACAACAGACTGCAAAACCCACATGAGTTTTACCGTCATTTGTGTTAAATTAACTAACTGGTTAGAAAAAGTCCTTAAATATGCAATTTAGAAAACAAGACCACCAGCCTTGAAAGTGTTAATCTGTACTGACAACAAGTGACAAGCTGCAAAGAGGAGAAAAGAACAAAATGTTCCCTTACTGAAATCAGTCTTGTTAGCACTCCCTGTGCTCATCTTTTTGATCATCTCTTGTTTCTTCGTCTTCACAATAGCAGAATTGCTTTCGGTCAGCTTGCTGAAAAACACTGGGTGCTGGGAGTTGTTTGCTGGAGAGCGGGAGCCCACTCTGTAAAAATAGAAGACAGCTGACAATATTATCCAGATCAGAACAGTGTCCTCCCTATGGCTGAAAACAACGCCAAGTCTATCCTGATTCTGGAACTCTGCTGGCCAAGTCAGCTGCTGAGCTCACATGCTGTCGGACAAATGGTAATCTGGATTGTGGAGAACGCCCAACCAACATGGAAATACGAGTTGGACAATTCAAACAAAGCCAAGCTGCATGAGCTGTCCGAAATATGATGTAGCGCTTACCTTTCACCTTAGTCAAGTGTTTACAATAAAACATATAACCTGGTCAGCCCAAAATACCATTTTTTTGGTCGAATTGCATTTGGAGCGAAGTGACACACATTTAACACGTTTATTATTTTATTTATTTCCGCAAAAATGCCATTTATGTTTGCTTGTAATTTTTTTTTTTTGTAGACCATGTAACAAATCTGCAGCAACTTTGTGACTGTCAAAATAGTCCGACCAGAAACCCACAGGAGCACAATGAAGCCCCAAATAGTGCGAGAGCACGTGAGCGCAGCACGTTAGTACAGTGAGCTCTAACACATGATTTGCATGCGCCCAAGAAGCCCACCGCTTTTGACTGCACCTTTGAGGCACATATATCAACCTTGAAGCTTTCTCTGACTGTTCCAGGGCTGGAAAAAACTCAGATACACTTCACCCGAACTCTGACAAAATTACAAACTCAACAAGCAACTGTTTCAGCTTTTCAAAACTGTTAAATACAAACTTAATGAGAAATGACAGCAATAAACAGCTTACGTTTGATCAGCTAGCTCCCCGTGAAAAGAAGGCAGCAGCAACTGCTCCGACTCCGAGATGCCTCCTGCTGGTGAGACTGGCTCAATCGCGTCCTCTGACATATTCACTGGAGACACCTTCACATGCTGTGGTGACCTGTTTGAGCGAAAAAAAGAATTAACATTTTAGTTAAGAGAAATGGCAAAAGGTGCACACAAGGAGTATGTACGAGTACGAATGACCACCTGCTGATTTCTAAATGAAGGAAATGAGTCCACATAAAAATGAAAGAATCTCCAGGGACACACCGTCATACACCTGCTCTAAGCAACTCCAAAATGCAAATGCTGCCAGTGCAGTATCCTCTGTGTGTGGCATTCTTGATGTGGTGTTATATAATATTTAGGGGACTAAACAAACACAGTTAAACAGTCGGCTCCCAATTAATTCTACCCAACATGCTCTACAGGGAAATAAGTATAAGGTTGGAAAAGGACAATGAACCACTCGACACTAACATGGCTGGTTGACCAAGTGTCACGTTATATGTTAGCAAGCCACCCATTGGGCCATGAAGGGGTAAAATAAGCAGGGATGCCCAAAAACTGCCTGAATACCTTACCATGGGAGTTAACAACTGGCTACTCAAATACTCCTGTCAAGGATGCTGCATAAAGCAGACATCACTGCCATCAATGAAACATTCTGTCTCTTCCAATAGTGTTGCCGGTGCCCAATGCACGGACGCTGGTTCAGTTCCCATTACGTTGACTAATCCATGCTCTACTGTATGGAGGCAGCTGAATGCCGGAGCTCGAGGTGGAGAATCTGAAGAAATGGACATACCCTTCAACTCTGACTGTGTGCTTTTCACTGACAGCATTCAATGACATCTGGCAAAGAGTGAGCTGAAGCCCACAGCGGAGAATTTCAAGTATATGAGGATGCTGCTCACAAATGAGGATAGAAGTGATCACGAGAAAGACTAGTAAATCAGAGCAGCAGCAGCAGTTTCATGAACATTGCAAATATTAAAGCAAGAGCTAAGACTATGAAAGAAGCTGTCAAATTATAAATCCCCATCCTCGCTTATGGCCATAAGCAATGGGCACCGACTGAAAGAAGGAGTACAACTGGCTGAAATTAAGGTCTGGAGCTGGACTACTGGGCTCGCTCTCTGTGATAGGACTGAGGTACTTGGCAACACAAGTGGAGCTCAGAGCAGAACCACCTGTCCTCCACCTCAAGAGAAGTGGTTAAAAAGTACACCAGGCACAGTCCATTACGACAAAACTGAGGGGAGGAGGCAGCATGTGGACAGATTGTATCTCTTCCTGGAAGCATCTTGATGTTTTATAGAACAAGCTGTGGGAGTTTGCTGGTGATATGAAGGCCTGGTCAGCCCAGCTCAGCATGCTGCTTCTACTGCAGCTCTCCTCAGGAAAATCAGAATGGAAGCAATGATGATGAAACGTCATTAAAAAATGGAGGTTAAGACAAGTCAATAACTGACAGAACTGCAAGATGCCAAAGGCAGTACCCACGGATCACTTTCACACGATCTCATGGCAAAAGTCAGTGGCTAAAGTATGACAAAAATACTTGGACAAGCCACAACAATTTGGAGCTAAGAGCTGCGGGCTGATTTAAGGAAAACTGAATTTTCACAATAACAAAAGATACATTTGGAGAGGCACTGCCAAAATATTTGAAGAAATGCCATCTTGCCAGTCTGTAAACATGGGGATAGAGCAGTTATGCTTTGGGGTTATGAAAGAGGAAAAAACTATGCAGTTTAAAGATTTGAAGAATGGATTAAACAAAATATCAACACACCCTAGGAGATGAAAGAATGTTTATATGCCAAAGGTGAAGGGACGCAGACAGCTGCGGACACAAGCGTAGGGTGCACACCCTGTTGTTTATGGTATGGTATGGTATGTGTCTGATGCACTGCGTAGATGCAGAATTGCTCCATGCACACACACTGGCCTTCTCTACAAACACACTCATGTGCAGCCAATGTGCACAGAAGCACACAGGTCCTTGTAGCCAAAATAATCTAGAGGTGCGAGACTGTCAGGTATTTACAGGAACAAAAGTTTGTTTGAATATTCTCAAAAAGAGTGAGGAGAACTCAAACATGCAGTACAAATAATAACATCAATGAGCTATGACTGCTGATGCAGGAATAGAAAGGCTCTCAGCTGGTGACAAGAAACTTTAAAGAAGTGACTGTTCAAACAATGTTTTAACAATTACTGGCTGACCAGGGGCTTAAAATTTGGCACCTGCTCATTCAGTTCTTTTCAATCTACTCAATTCAGCAAATAATCAGTCAACATGCAGGTAAGTGCAGAAATGACACAAGAAAGTTTGTCACCTGCTGCATTTTGTTTAACCTTCTCTTTCATTTTGAACTCCAGTGAGGTATGCAGTTTGATCGGGGGGGGTCCCAAACTTTGAATACACCTTTGTAAATATTATATATTGTCACACGTGCACACTGCGGGAGTGTGTTGGAAGCTCCGGGGATGGCTATGCTGAAACACATGTGCTAACTTCTATTACTCCTCCAGTTCGAGAATGGAGGAGCCCTCAGAGAAACAATGACCTCACTTCTTCCTGTTCAGTCAACATACATCGGACTCCCAATACAACTCGGAGTCCTGCCACGTGCAAAAGTTCGCTGACGACACTGCTGTCGTGGGTTGCATCAGGAGTGGGCAGGAGGAGTATAGGAACCTAATCAAGGACTTTGTTAAATGGTGCAACTCAAACCACCTACAACTGAACACCAGCAAAAACAAGATAGATAGATAGATAGATAGATAGATAGATAGATAGATAGATAGATAGATACTTTATTAATCCCAAGGGGAAATTCACATAATCCAGCAGCAGTATACTGATACAAAGAAACAATATTAAATTAAATAGTAATAAAATAAATAAATAAATAAATAAAAATAAAATGTTAGCATTTACTCCCCCGGGTGGAATTGAAGAGTCGCATAGTGTGGGGGAGGAACGATCTCCTCAGTCGGTCAGTGGAGCAGGACAGTGACAAAAGTCTGTCACTGAAGCTACTCCTCTGCCTGGAGATGACACCGTTCAGTGGATGCAGTGGATTATTCATGATTGACAGGAGTTTGCTTAATGCCCGTCGCTCTGCCACAGATGTTAAACTCTCCAGCTTTATTCCTACAATAGAGCCTGCCTTCTTAACAAGTTTGTCCAGGCGTGAGGCATCTTTCATCTTTATGCTGCCACCCCAGCACACCACCGCGTAGAAGAGGGCACTCGCCACAACCGTCTGGTAGAACATCTGCAGCATCTTACTGCAGATGTTGAAGGATGCCAACCTTCTCAGAAAGTATAGTCTGCTCTGACCTTTCTTACATAGAGCATCAGTATTGGCAGTCCACTCCAATTTGTCATCCAGCTGCACTCCCAGATATTTATAGGTCTGTACCCTCTGCACAGTCACCTCTGATGATCACAGGGTCCATGAGGGGCCTGGGCCTCCTAAAATCCACCACCAGCTCCTTGGTTTTGCTGGTGTTAAGATGTAAGTGGTTTGAGTCGCACCATTTAACAAAGTCTTTGATTAGCTTCCTGTTCTCCTCCTCCTGCCCACTCCTGATGCAGCCCACAATAGCAGTGTCATCAGCGAACTTTTGCATGTGACAGGACTCTGATAAATTGGACTGGACTGCCAATACTGATGCTCTGTGCAAGAGAGGACAGAGCCGACTATACGTTCTTAGAAGGCTGGCGTCGTTCAACATCTGCAATAAGATGCTGCAGATGTTCTATCAGACGGTTGTGGCGAGCGCCCTCTTCTAAATGGTAGTGTGCTGGAGAGGCAGCATAAAGAAGAGGGACACCTCACGCCTGAACAAACTGGTGAGGAAGGCAGGCTCTATTGTAGGCACGGAGCTGGACAGCTTGACATCCGTGGCAGAGTGACGGGCGCTGAGCAGGCTCCTATCAATCATGGAGAATCCACTGCATCCACTGAACAGGATCATCTCCAGACAGAGGAGCAGCTTCAGCGACAGACTGCTGTCACCGTCCTGCTCCACTGACAGACTGAGGAGACCCCACACTATGCGACTCTTCAATTCCACCCGGGAGGGTAAACGTTAACATTATACAAAGTTATTGTCTGTTATACCTGCCTCACACTCTCCACCTTGCATTTTTTAACTTGCACTGCTTTTTTATTACTCTTTAATTTAATATTGTTTTTATCAGTATGCTGCTGCTGGAGTATGTCAATTTCCCCTTGAAATTAATAAAGTATCTATCTATCTATCTTACGGTGCACGTCTCCCTCGTCCCTATATAAACTCCCCGATGGCTAGAACTTGGTGTTCAGTCTTGGACATGTGACTGCTAGAGCCAAACAAGCCTATTTTTGTTGCTTAATTGTATTAATAAACCTTGTTGTGTCTTGCTTCTCCGACATTATACACATTCACAAATAAACATGCACAAATTGGAGTTAAATAACGATCAACTACTCGTTTTCAAAAGATGATTCAATGTATTGCAAAGTAAATGATAGAAATACTCTACCTGTCCCGCACACGGTCTGCATTGACCGACTCTGGAGTGTAACAGGCAGCCTGGCGTGTATCCTGCTGTTCACTAGTGCTCCGCCTAAGATCCAGCACTGGTGAGCCAGAGTAATTGTAACCTTGTTGCTGTGGCTGCTGGGTGTTTGCCTGCTGGGGGAACTGGCGCGTGTAGTCCTGCGTAATTACCTCCTAGAAAAAAAGAAAGCAGGACACCATTAGACATTTAAAAAAGCTGCAAGGACAATGAGCACTTACTGTTGTCACTTAATGAAAAATGAATCCACACTTGAATAGTGGCAGAGTAAAACATAAATGGACTAAATTCTACCACAGACGTAATGAACAGGCTGCAGGTTACACCGAATGCTAATCTAGTAAAACTGCATAGAAAACCTACATGGATGTGTTGTGCCAGGGTCACGACGCGCTGATGACCTTTGCTTGAGGACGTAGCTTGGAGGGGGTGACCTGGAGAGTGATAGTCTTCTGGAGCCAAACGAAAAGGCTGATGCAGGGAATCCAATGACGAGACTTTCTGCTGAACTGTGAAAAAGAGCAATTAAAAAAGAGAATATTTTCAATATTATCTTACAAAAAAAAGCTTGTCAAAAAAGGCAGGGAGAGTGTGTCACAAATCAGCACATTTGTAGTCAAAAACTGATCTTTGAGCAGAATTTTAAACCACGTATAATTTAAATATTGATTAGAAGGCAGCTCACTTAATTAACTCCATTTCAATACCAATGGAGCTAATCGAATGACTTTGTTCAAGATGAATGAGGAAGGAACGTCAGTTATGACAGAAATTTCAGAACTATTTCATGGTAAATATAACTTGTTGATGATTCAATCCACTAAACACATATTAAAACTAGAAATGACACTGGAGCTTTGTGCAAAATACACTCGATCGTCTGTGGTGGGCTGGCGTCCTGCCCGGGGCTTGTTCCTGCCTTGTGCCCTGTGCTGGCTGGGATTGGCTCCAGCAGATCCCCCCTGAGACCCTGTGTTAGGATATAGTGGGTTGAACAATGACTGACTGACTGACACGTGGCCTCGTTAGGGTAGAAAATATACAAGTAGGGAAAACAGACCGAATAAGATAAAAAACATATATCTGCTAATTTACACAAAGCCCCATGAACACTGATGCCAGTCTTCATAATCATGCAGAGAACGGAACAAGTCAAACCTTGTGGTCTCTGTCTCATGTCTACCACACCATGCCCCTTGTCTGGGTCTGGGCTCTGTTTGGGGGCTTTCTCATGGACTTGTAGAGGTGAGTTGGCTGGACTTATTGCTTCTATTCCATCTGAACTATTAGAGCTATAGCCACCAGGAGGACCTGTCAAACATGGAAAGATGGCATTATATATATTTTACTGCATCATAGAAACAAAAAACAAACCTACAAGTCTTAGTAACATGGAATCACTTGTCCTCAAGAACATATATCTGCATGTAGTTTAGCGCTATACCTCCACAGGCAAAGGAGTCATTCCCAGCCCAGTTGGTGCATACATGAAGCTGTTACATTTCCTAAATGTCCATGTAGATGTTGCACTGGGTACTCCAGTTATCTCCTGCACCACAAAGATGTGTAAGGAGTGCTGGTTTAGTGTATAGCATGACTGAACTTGTTCAATTCATGTCTAATCCTCAAAGGACAGATTCCTGTTCTCTGTGACTCTCTAATGTTATGCCTGGGAAATGGAAAGAATGAATGTAGAACCTACAAACACACATACACTTTACTGTGTATAAACAATACGTGCGTGTGAGTGTATAAATATATATCGTTAGACACGCCGGCTTAAGCGTGCCTTACAGGTATGAGATTGGCCAAAATGTCAGGGAAGAGTGTGAACGCAATACCTGCTGTAACCCAACTTCGGTTTGCCCAGAGTGCCGGTGGAAGACTACTCACTCCAACAGGCGCCAACGTCACTGCCGCCCATCATCCTGCTCCTATAAAACCCACTTGGCCAGGGAGGAGTTCAAGCAGGATGGAAGTCTACACTGAGCTGCCTTTCTCTCATCGGAAATTAGGCCATATAAAAAGTGGCCTTTTGAATCTGTGAAATTTCTTTTTATGCTGGACATTAAATGGGGATCACTCTGGTGCCCCACCTCATACATCAATTGGGCTGTGACTGTAGATGTCAGCACAAGAATGCTGTGTGATGAACATCACATCCTGGGTAGGTTTATACCCATCACTGCACTTAACAATCCACCTCTTTTTTAAAATACCTAATAAAGTGTGAATTTTTTTGGTTGATGGACTTACCTAAACACAACACAGAATACAAAGCAGTACTACAATGTTTCCATGATATAACCTCTTCATTAAGTAATAGGATCAAATAAAAACCTACATGTGTTAGCACCCAGATTATTTAAAGAATACATTACAACAGAACAGAAACATAGTTCCAATATTCTGGGAGTACAGCCACACTAATTACATTTATCACACTTTGATTAGCTGCAAAAATCACAAGCTCAGTTTAAGAGGAACAAACTGTTTTCACACCCCTGCCTTCACGACGGTGTTCTACTAATGAGCTCCAACCTTAATACGTTTCCCATTCTGTTAAGTGAAGAACCCACCCAAATGGCCAAAACCTAAACATCTGTAATTAAAGAATAAGCATTTGCCAAGCTTTGCAGCTTTAATAGCGGTTCTTGTCACACTGCAGTAGACACAATCATAACTAAAGTGAGCTTCAGATGGTGGTAAATGAATGAATCGGAAAACATGAGGTTCATCAAATAAGTCACGTCTTTATAATATTTACACCACTTAACAACACTGACAGATTAAACGGCCTCCGCTCATTAGTAAAAGGTTTTATGCTTATATGAGGAAAGCCATATGAAGCATTGCATTAAACAAACCCCATAGGATTATCTGTCGTGTAAAACACGGCCTGGGTGGCAGGTGACTTCCAGTCTCTGGTAACAAGGATTTTTGAGACTGAAGGCACCCTACTTGCATTAAAAGAGAACTGCTGCTCATGCTAACTTGTCCTGATTGAATGGTAGTGGGAAACAAAACTGGTTTGTTTGGCAAAGTAGAAGCTATGGAGCAAATCAGATATTCCACATCGCCACCAGACAAACCAAGCTGAAGCCCTCCTCACCTCTCCCATGTTCCCTTCTAAGTTGACTCTTTGTGCTACTGAAGCAGTGGTGCAGCATGTGACCCAGCAGTCCGCTATTAAAGCCGAGACCTGTCCAAATCAAAGCTCAAGCCCAGCAAGATCAGTTAACTCCAATTACAGTAGGTCCTTGCTTAAAACTGACAGGATTAATGCTATTTTCCGTTTCCCATTGTTCACTTTTATGGGGTTGCCAACTGTCCACAGACATTCTTTGTTCTTAAATCCCCTTATGATAAATCAGAATCAAGCAAGACTTTTTTATGTTTCTAATCTGCCAATTGTTTATAGGAAGGCTTTGGTACAAAGCAGCAGACTGGCACATATTTTGTTTCACAAAACGCTAAGGCCTTCTTGGTGTCGCCAGAATGGTGACCCGTGTAGCTGGCTGTCATCAGTTTTAAGAGAAACAGAACCGTGACTGCCATTTCTGGTAAAGATGGTAAGAATTTTATAAAGACCTGGAATTAGTGCTCTATAACATGAGTGGCATTTCTCCCCACAATGGTACGCCTCCTTTAAGATTTGACTCAAAGCTCATTTTTAAAATTCAAAATAACAGGTAAAATATTTTTTAAGAGGACATTTGCTTCATAATAATTACAGCCTATTAGCTTAGTCAGAAATGAATATGAGGACCTCTTGATAGTTCCCCCAAGTATTATTGATTCTATATTTTAAATTTTCAGTTTTGCTAATTCACAAACCTAAACCAAACTCATTGTGTTAGTTATATGTTCGTATTTATTTAAATTAAGAATAAAATATTGCAGCTTCACTCATTGAGGCTGACAATATCTGAGCTGAAGACCCGAGCCACTTCTAATGGGTGTGACTGCATGAAGAGTTTTATCGTAAACAAGACTGAAACAGCTGAAAGCCACATACTTTACAATCCTACAGCTGCATGGACACGGATTAATTGGCAATTTACTTTCAGATAATAACGAGAATAATAGTTCCAATTTAACATCATCTCTGGTACAGAGGCAGGCAGCTGGACAGAGAAAGATTCTGTAGGCAGGGAGAAAGGACAAATGCAGTCAACAAAATGAAGCAAACGTCAAAGGCCCAAGATGCCAGACAATCAAGGAAACATTAAGACAAAATACAATTGGTTTTATGAATAAACAAAGCTTGTTGTGTGGCTCCCCCCTTCAATAACGACATCCGGAGGAGATTTCTATGGAGCAACTCAACGTTATAACCACCTCTCGCTATCTAATGCTGCGTTCCACTTGAAAATGGAAGACGGAATATTCAAGTTGTCAGTAGAAACTTTTAAGTAGAATGCCCCAATGAGCAGGACTTCCTCCCAACCCAACCATAAAATCCAAGATGGCTGCACTGTGCATCAGCAGAAGTGAAAGCTGTAGTGTTACACAGTTTATTAACACTTCTGTCTGTTTGTGTCTCGATAAATCAGTCATACGCAGTTCTGTCCAACTTATATCTTTGGACATGTTGCTATGGTGTTTGCATGTGCAAAATATCACATAATGCGTTGTTGTTCTGAAAGAGCAAACACAATAAAAGTTTTCCCAGAGGTGCCTGTATTAGTTTTCCAAATGTTTTACTGGAAGTTGGTCAACTTGGGTATGACGTCATTCCCAGCTCCGACATAAGAGGTAAATGACACACAGCATAATCACTCGTTCTTCCATTCTGCTCTATTCTCTTTCCTGTTACACCCCTCACTTTTATATGTAATCTTTGCAGTCTCATTTGTTTTCGTTTTTCGTGTCTCCCAGTATCTTTAAATGTGTTACACAGTGTGCGGGGCTGACAGCAATGGCCACAGAAAATGACAGCCACACCTTTGACAGATGGAAACTTGGTGCTCAAAACACTGTTTGCACTGGAGGTCTGGCCCTTATAACCTCGGCTACAGATCCTCCAGGTGCCAGCGGGCACCAAACAGAGAAACAAATTCCAGAGATGACCCCTGACCCTGGAAATGATTCACGACTTGATACACAAGAAACCTTAGACACACTGATTAGCCACTTCTGATTAAATGAAGGAGCTGGGAGACAAGATGGATGCAAGGCCGCTAGGAAAGAGGAAAAGAGAACAGAAGAGAGTGGAAGAAAAAAGGAAGACGAAAAATGGGAGTGACAGGGACAGTGGTTTAAGCGAGGAAGCCATTCAATTAAACAGAGACGGAGAGAGCTTGTGTAAGAACGCCCACAAAGGCACAAGGATGCTTACGTTCTGTTTCAAGTTTATATTTTTTGATTTCCTCCTTGATTCTACCCCCTTCTATTCTTACTTTTGTCTGATTAAACAAAAAAAAATCATTTTTGTTACTACTTGAGTGTCCATTGCCGTTACTCCATTTGCTGGAGCAGGCTGAATTGCAATTACCACAATGACAATGAGCTAGCAAGCTGTGCAAAGCCATTGCCCAGCAATGAGTTGCAGTAGCGCAAGTTGGCACCACGCATAGGATATTGGGTTAGTTCATGTAATGGCTGTCATAAACATTACCCCATATTAAGCGAGGACTTACTGTAAATCCCTCCAATCTTCCCTTTGATGGATTTAAAATAATTTAAGTTTACATAATAAAAGAGGACTGCAAATGTTTAATCTAGATGCAAGTAGCACTGATTTTTATAATGCCAACCACCACAGCGTGCAAATTGCCACAAACTGGAACAGATGGTTCCAAAGCATCTTACCATCGCTGCTGAAGTTGTTTGCGAGGGAACCTCTTTCTCGCTTCCCCTTATCGCAAGAAATTTGATGCATGATAATTGCGTTTATGAAGTTGGCCGCTGTCACGGTGGTCTTACCGAGTGCTCGTAGTTCCTGTTCCTGCACAGAAATGGGTTTGTTTTGAGTCTTTTCCCTACTGCTTTGCTCGCTGGCAGCTTTCTCCGAAGGCAGGCTGTGCACATGGTGCGAAGGCAGTGGCTGGTGGCTTCTGCTCTGCTGCCCATGTACGGGAGGGTACTGGTTATTAGAGCCTACAACCACGTTGGCAGTCACTGCCTTGGGCTCTGTTTTGGCAGGTGACGACGTTGCATTGTCAGAGGTGTGCTTGGGCATAATAACGTTGTTACCCCCTGCCCTGATGAGCTGACGTTCGGATTTTCCCCCTTCCACTCCTCCTCTTACAAGGTCTTTTGGCATGTTATCAGACTCCAAACTACACAAATACGCTTCTGATGAGGTTATTGGCCTCTGAGGCTGTGGATTATTTGCAGAATATCGTCCAGGTGTGGATGATGCTGTCCTAAAAAACAAAGTAAGAGAACAAGTCAGATATGAAAGAAGGGGACAGTCAATAATGGCATATAAAAAGGAACCAAACCCTCAAGTCTAGTTTTCGCATTGTGCTATGAACAAGAATAAACAATGAATGATACCAAATGCACGAGTCTCTTAATTAACACTAATGGCATTTATAAAGTTTGAGGCTATCACCTTTGACACTGAAGCTCAGGTAATGATTTTACTATGTGCTAAAATAATGCATTTATTAATACTTGAGACACTGAACACCACTTGAAGTGTTTTACTTAAATCTCTCCACTGTGTCCAGTCGCTCTATTACAGGCCGAGCATGCTGGTGCTCACATTATTACCTGAGTACTGATGAAGTGTTGGCCTCCACAACTGACACAGGCAAGGACTTCCCTCCAGTATTATGAAGCACGCTGGGCCTCTGTTGGATGTTGTCCTGGTTGCGTGGAGATACTGGGGAGTGCTGATGAGCATAGGAAAGAGCAGTGGAGCGGCCACCACCGACTCCTCCTGCTGGGCTGTTCTGCTCTGTTGCTGAGGGATAAAAAAAAAAACAAAACAAAAAAACGTCAATTTCTGAATAAAATCCTATTGTTTATTTCAATCTCACGTCATGGCATGATTGCACTGATGGAAATGAACAAAAAAGTACAAGCCTGTTGCAGAAATAGAATGTTTATTTGTCCGTAAACAAATTGAAATGAACCACAATTGCTTTCTAGGCTGACCACTTTTTATCTTCTTAATTAAAAGATATAATAATGGTCTATAACTGTTTGTTAGAACTACTAAAGACACATTTTAATGTGGTTTTACATCATGTTTAATAAAAACCAAGTTTGGCAGAATTTTCAGAAACTTGATTGGCCCTCTTGCTTTTTATTACAATAAGACTAAGCTTGAACCAGAGGTATACAGAAAACTCATATGTGGGAAACTGAAGGAAAAAACAAACTTTTTTTGTTTCCCAATGAATAAAATAATACTGATAACAGAACCTCTCAAATCTTTTGCACAGTGCTGTCTCCCTTTTTTTTTTCCTTCTCCTGTTAAAGTTTTATTTTTCTCAATTTTGTGCTGAGTCAACATGGGGATGAAACTCCACCTTATAGTTTGTCTGATAACAGTAGGGAACAGGTGCAGAGTAAACCTCATGGCATTTATAAACGAAAACCATCTCCGCTCACACTAGCGTAATCTCACTGTTTACAGAAGTATCTCTCCATCTACCCTAAAACAACCAAAGACGTTTTCAACGCCGACATTCGCCTACATTGAGTTTGTACATATCCGCAGCAAAATCCTTGAAGGGATGGTAATGTCTCCAACCAGGGGATTCATCACAAAATGTAGCATGTGCTAAAATCATTTGTTTTTTGTGCAGCACTCATAAGGTACAAAACACCATTTAGATACATACAGGTAAGCAACAGAACAAGCACCAAGGAAACGTCTGAGAAGTTTGACCAATCAGGAAATGAGAAGTTGTAATGAGCAGGATCCAATCAAGGAAAGGCCCCTTATTAAGCACAAACAAATCAGAGCGCGATTAGAGTCTGTGTTTTCAAAGGCCTACGCTTTCACGCTTCCACATTGCAACAGTGATCTGGAATTTGCAGAAGTCTCCGTTGTCAGAGATTAAAAAAGCAAGGATAGTGTGGACGAGAGGTGAAAATGGAGACCGATGTCTGCATTTGTAAATGACAACACTGTAGTGTGGACGTGGCCTCACACTAAAAGCTAGCAATATTACAAAGAACCACAATGACGTCACTGAAATAATTGAAATGTTTCCCGAGATCAGAATAATGCTTATTCTCACCTGGCCTCCATATTTGAGCAGCTACCACATTTGAAGTGGCAGATGGAGTCGGCTTCTCCCGATCTCGTTCCCTTTCCCTGTCCTTTTCTCTTTCTCGACTCCGATCTCGATCACGTTCCCGCTCACGTTCAGAAGATGAATTGCCCGATATTTTGCTCACATGACCTGGCCCGCCAGAAACAAAAATATTATTCAAGTATAAATTATATAGTGCAGAACAGAGGACAGACAGTCAACAACACTGGACAACATGACAAAAATGTACTAATTGTACACAGACATACAATATACAACACTGGCATGTTAGTTATGCCGATGACCTTTCAAATACACATATTTAAAATAAAGGAATGAAAATAAAACAAAGGTGTATGCCAAGAAAAAACTTTTGACTTAACCGGCTGTCATTTTTTTTTAATTTCAAAAGTTAGCAGTAAATAATAATAACAAAAACTACATAGATATCAATAATTTTTAAAAAACTCAAAACTAATTATCTGGTAGAGGAAATAATTTACGGAGAACTTTTTTTTTTTTAAATATTCTTTGCACAATAAAACACTACGCATACCAGACCACAAGGGAACACAGCCAAGAATACTAAAACTGCTTAAAAAAAAATTTTGTGTATCAAATATAAAGAAATCTTTACTTTTGTTTTTGAAATATTTATCAAAAAATGCAATTAATGAGCGTCTTTCTTAACAAATAAAGAAAGAATACAAGCTGTGGAAATGTAAAAGCACACGACACTGTGAGGCCGGAACTTGTCTTTCAAATACACTGTAGGTTCATTCATGGGGTCTTTATATTCCTAAACACTGTACAAGTAATTTGAAGTGTGCAAACTTTTATGATAATAAAAATGTGACATTTTTGGAAATGAATGAATGTGTAATAAAAATTTACAAAATGTAAAAAAAATGTACAAATGTACAAAAATATGTTCATTACATACACTAGACTATGGCAGAGCAAACCGACTGCTCAGATTGAGAACAATGAACATCTGCGTCTCGGTTCACAGGCAGGAGATACAAGTTCACACTCCTGCACACACAGTGCTTCCAAATATACTCCCTGTAAGCAGTTCAAGAACTCGAGATTTGCGGTGTCTCATGAACACCTAACACTCGGTGCTCTTCAATTACACTTGCCTAGAAGTCTTTTTCTAGGACAAGCAAATGGTTTTCCTGGAATGAATGAAGGCCAGTAAACATAAAGCAGAGTAACAGGACTCCCTCAGTACTTGTTGAACCACCACAGAGGGGAGGATGAGCTTGTGCTTAAATGGCCAGTTTAAAGAGCAGTTCTTAGGACTAACCTGTCATGAACATGTCTGACTCAAAGTGTGCACTTCATGCCCTTAAAAGGGGGCGAAAAGACAGCAGATTGATAATTTCCATTATGTTGTCATGATAAATGAAGGGGTTGGTGGTGGGGGGAGAGAAGAAAAAGAAGAGTCAGGGGACTTTGTTTTTTCAGCAACATTTTCATAATAAACCACCACAGAACAGTTGCCTGGTTTATTTAGCACATATTAAGAGACTGACAGCGGGCAGTGTGATAAGCACAGGTTATGACATAATGAGGTGCATTTGTGTTGGGTAGATGAGCAGCACCAAAGCAGAGCATCTCCACAGTGTATGTGAGGCACTGGCAAAGCATTCATGTGTGGCAGCCAACTGCCGTGTTAGTGCCCTGGGGTTTGTGATTACGCCACCTGCACCCGCAGAGCCAGTTTAAAAGGAGCAGTGTAGGAAAAGAAAGGGAGGAAAAAGCTTTTGAAGGAAACCAGAGGCAAAGAGGAGTGATCCAAAGCTCTTGTGAGGAGACACTGTGGTCGTGCCCCAGTGCAGGAGCGAAGCCATGGTGCTCAGAGGGGTGTCACTGCTGAGCAATTGTGCTGGAGCAGAGAGAGCGTAATCAAAGCCTCTCAAGGATCTGAAAAGCACAGGGAGAGTGGGAAGAGTGACAGGGGTCCTGCTCTATGTGTCTAGGTAGATGCCAGTCGAGTTAGAAGAAACAAGAGTCACTGGAGAGCAACCACAGCTGTTGGCATCCTCACAAGCTGGAAAGACCCACTGGGGTGAGCTGGCGAGCCAGACGGAGAGCGAACCTCTTTGTAAGGATTAATGATCGATGCTGGAGACCTGGTCTCCCCTAGTGGATTTTAATTATTTACTGGTTTTTAGCCTGCACGTGAGCACTGGACTTTATAGGTTATTTATTTATTTATTCATTTATTGAAGATGCACTGCATTTTAGGGCACCATTTGATGTAAATTATTTTATTTTATGTTAACATAAAAATGCTGTCCATTTGACGCACACATGTCAGACAATGGATTGGGCAAGACCAATTTTAAACAAAATGCTAGCAACCAAAGTTCAGGTCACACTTGAGCCCCTGGCACAGAGACGCAGGCACACAGTACTCTGATATGGGATTCAATATGCAGTATTTTGCATATGAATGTCAATGTCCACAGTAATCCAGCACAAGCACATCAGTTGCTTCTGTAGATCTGCAAAAAATACCAGGACAAAATAGACAAAAAACAAACTTTTTTTTTTTTTAACTGCAGAACTTTTATTATGGAATTTTCCATCTTGAAAAATTAAATCTTTACCGCTTTAGCTACATTTCAAATGATGCATTTCTTCTTGTACACAAATTCCAAAGCCAATTGAGATGCACTGCAAATGATTTAAAGAGCTATGGAATTCAGGAGAAGTCAGGTCACATGCCGTGACCCTGTAATGGATTAAGTGGGGTCAAAAATGGATGACCATAGGGAAAGTAGGCATCGTTTTATGCAGAAACAATTATACAACTAAAGACATCCACTAGAAGGGCAGCGGGACCAAAATGTCAGTACACTAAGTGCTAATCCACACCGTTTTTGTACTTAACCTATGCTACTTCCATGCTGACAGAAGTTGAAAAGAAGAGGTTGGTAACACAATGTTATGGAATGGTAGCCATCACTGGTATCAAAAGCTAAACTGCTGAAATGTTGTATTTCTGACCATCTTTCTGTTTCTCAGTGGGAAAATAACCTTCACCAACTTCATCCCTATAGTTGACAGACATGACAGAAACTGTACACTACCTCCATCATACTTCTCACCTTCCTGCTTCGCCTTTATGTCCTTTCTCCATTGCACAAATACTCAGAGACAGCACATGCTCTATCTACTTGATGTGCTTCACCACACCTACCTGGAGAAATGGGGGCAGGATAAGTTCCACTTCCGAAGGCAGTGGGCACTGCTGAAATGTAAGGGATCCCTTCAATAGGAGAGGAAGATGACCCAGCTGTAAGTTGCATTGGCAATGGGGGTACCCGAGACAGGTCAATGATCCCTGAAAAGCATACAGAAGTGTGTGTTCACATGTTTTAAGCTATTATTCATCAGCAATCAGATCTGAATTACACTTAAAATCAACAACTGATGCTTTTCTGAATGCATACTAACTTCTTGTGTGCTCTGGAAATAAACTTTCAACAATTCTACCCAAACCACTGATAGAGCCTGCATTCTCTTTCTCTGATACGTTGTTTTTGTGGGTGGATTGAGTTCTGCAAACAAAGCAACTCCCATTCTTCCAAGTCCACATCTATAAACAAATAAGCCCAAATAACCAAAGGATAACACTCTACCTCGGGGGCCAGCAGAGTAGGAGAGCGCCAACTGTTCTCTGGGTGAAAGACCACGCAGCAGGTCGACCCTTTGTACCATGGCAGCTGCAGCAGCATGATGCATTTGTTGAGAGGTGATGTAGTCATTCAGGATGGTTTGCCTGTTTTCTAAGGCAGCTGTTTCTGGGAAGCCACGGATCATATATGGGGTATAGGGATGAGTGTAACCAGGAGTGGGAGTCAGGTGTCTGGGCAAGTAGTAGGCAGCTGTGAAAGAAAACAAGTGAGAACCCAACTGTATATCCAGCTCAGAACTGCGCAGTGCAGCAGCGCAAGTACTTCTTACATAAGGTCTTCTTTATTAACAATTCTGCCTTACGCTGTTCTGCTCTAATATATTACTGAATGCTGTTAAATGTCTGTTTGTTTTGAAGAGATACATTAGAAGAAAGGCTTGTTCACAATCCAATACATTTGCCGATCAGGATACTTTCTGCGGCATTTCTACAGCTTCTAATTTCTGACACTAGTTAAGGATCACTGCTAAAAATGATGAGATGCGATAATTAGGTACAGTACCTGGATCAATTTGGATGCCCCTGGGCAAAGCGGTGGGGTCAAATGCAAGAGGGATCCGGCTATGGTAGATATCGGCTGTACTCATGCTTCGGAAAAGGTGTTCGTAGGGAGTCAGTGAAGACGGATGATCGTTCAGGTGCGGGGACTTGGTTGGCGTAGGTGTAGTTTTCCTTTCCTGACCTTGAGGTTTACCTGACGTAATCCCCCCACCTAGTGAACAAATCCAAGTATCATGAGACACCCACACACATATGCGTATTATAACGATCACAGCTTTACAGAAAGACACAAAACTGGACTTTTAGTGCTTTTTCATACCAACCATTCTTAAGGTGAATTTAATCCCAGTCATGTTAACATTATTCATTTAACTGAATTCACTTCCCAAAACACAATCTACAGGAGAGCCTGACTCCAGGCTGTGTTGGTATAAACAAGACAAAATATTTCAAAACGATTCTGAATCTCCATCTTCTCTGATATGTTTAAAACCAGTGATGAGCACAAAAACCCCATCAGGATGATAGTGCAGTATATGGAATAAAAACACATTAATTTCTGAGTATATGTTTCTAACTGCTGGGATATAAATTTGGAAAAAAAAAGAAAAAAAATCCATCCCAACAGTGAGGACGACAACTGCAATGCACAATTCAAAGTAACTGATGTGCGCAATAATAGTGCACGTATAAGCAAAACCAGACCACAGTTATAGATCTTTTTTGCTTAAAGGCTTTACAAAGTCAGTCTGTGATTGGAAAAGAAACACTTGGGGAGGATTTTAGAAAACGATCACTGTATTTTACGTTACAAAATAAACTAAAATTGTGTTAACAATGCACTAATTCTAAAGTTTTCTCTCAGCTTTAAGACAAAATCATGAGGTCACTAAATCAGCAGCTGGGAGTGAGAATTGTAACCAATAAGTCACTTTATAGCTTCCTGTTTCACACGCATCAAGGCATGGCCAATGACCTCAAATTAGCATTAATTAGAACAGTAAAATGTTTTAAAGCTTAGCACCATGGTAGAGCAATGCTAAGGATAGTAAGGCAATTACCTTAAATGACTTTAAAACACAAAAAATATGCAACAAGTGTGACACACAGGAATATGATACACTTACACATGCAATCATTCCCTCATTTCTCACTGGCCCATCAGCACAGCGGAAATATCATTAGTTAGCATCTCAATAACAAACAAACAAACAAATAAAAAGAAATAAATAAAAGCAAGTCCAGACTTTTTATATCAAGTATGCTTACTTTCATGTTGTCTTGCAGCTGATTCACGGGGTGATACAGGAGAGCATCTGTGTGAAGGCCCAGGGGGAAAGGCAGCTCTAAGGGAGCCCCTATGTTCCTCATAGGCATGTGGGCTGTGCTGTGCTTTACTGGCATCTGTGATGATGACAGGGGAGCCCCGGGTGATTGAACCCGATGAGCTCACACCTGTAGTTTGACGAGCCTTCATACTTTCCTCGTACCGAGCCCTCTCCAGTACCCTTGCGTCCTGAAGCATGTCCAGATGGTGTGGCATTGGGTGCATCAGTCTAGAGCTGTTTCCGATGATTGAGCGCACATCGTGCCGTTTACTGGAACTTCCGTCATGTTTCATGGGAGTGCCCTTAGTATAATAAGTAAATAAATGGCAAGAAGGTAAAAACCAGAAAAGAAAAAAAAAAAAAACACAGCATTAGTCTAACATGCAAACTGTACTATGAGATTCACACTGGGCTCAAAAAAGGTGGAATAGAGGCCTTCTGAGATGTCGAAAGACTACTGGTAAGCGAACAGTAAAATGATCTATCATTGTAAACTCCTGAAATCTAACCAACACATATAAATCAGTTCTGGGCACATTTCCATTACAGTGTTTATCTCATAAAGACAGAACACAACATCTTGGGGTGTAATGGCCAGAACACTGTGTGTTAAACCACAGGGATGTCAGTTCAGCTCCTACCCATAATTCACTATGTAATCCTGAGCAGGACTCTTGAGCCACCACTGACACATTTATAAAGAACTGGTATACAATTGTAACGATGCCAATCTGAATGAAGTGTTTGGCTAAAGCATCTGTCAAAATATACAGTAATAGTTGTGTGAACTCAAAGGCTCAAATGGTACAGACATTAAAATTAAAAATAAAAAATGAAGAGGCTAAAGCTCGATTGACCTAATATGAAGAGGTCTAATCTAATCAAAGTCTAGACTAGAGCTGGACTACATGTCTTTTAGTGTCCATATCACAGCAAAGCAGTAAGCATGAGAGCCACAGCACATGTTTTAATAAAACAGATATTTTTCCACACTCACCTGGGTAATGGAGCCCTCTTTGACAGGTTTACTTGTAGGAGAAACCTCAGTTGGGATCTCATGGATTGACCTGCCAGCCTCCTTTACAGTGGTCCGCAAACCTTCGTGGGACATGCCAGATAGCTTCAGAGAAGCGATACCATCATGGGACCTACTTTTCAAGGTCTCCGACACAGAACCACGAGGCGGAGTGCTTTCACGCTTCAGCTCTTTGGCATCTCTCCTCACATATTCATCAAGGGGTTCAAGATGTCGAGGAATACCTGCAAGAAAAACACATCTCTTAAGACCTTGGGCAACTCCGCACAAACCCTCTCTGTAGCTGTCAAGAAAATTAGAAAAGTAAGAAATGAGCCAAAAAGATGGTTGACAGGCAGATTTCAATTTGTGTCAATAATACATGTCTTCTGAGCTGTTCATTGGCTGTGCAATGCAGCGTTTTATAGGAGGAGATGTAATGTAATTCTGCAATTTGCCATCTTGCATTACACCTTCAGTAGTCTTTTGGTGATTAACACTAGAATTACCAGAGCCTACGAGAAAACTTGTAAATCCGGCCCACCTTAAATCCATTCGCACCTCTCCATCAGTGTCAGGTAATTCTAGTGTTAATGATACAGTATTTAGGTTACACTGTAATGTGATTATTTTTTGTGCGATATACGAAGTCAACCAGGTTTCTAAATCTGGTTTTGACATTATAGGGTTAAAGCAAGCTAAAGCCAATCAGGAGTGAGGCAGGAAATAACCCTTGACAAGACACCCAAACATCAGAGGGAAATGCAATGTGGCAGATGGCTGGGGGTGGTATCCATCCGGGACGCCCGGGAGGACTGGAGGAGGGCTTGTGCCTCCTCCAGACCATGAGGGGGCGACCGCCCTGGTTGCACTGGGGACCAAGGGTGCAGAGCTTGGAAGCTCAACCCTGTAGGGGCCCATGGCCACCGCCAGGGGGCACCCTGGTGCCTGAAGAGCCCTGGTCCTCAGCATTTCCACCACACCAGGAAGTGCTGGGGGGGAAGAAGACTGGGGACACCCGGAGGGCTTCCGGGTGCGCAGCCGGCACTTCCGCCACACAGGGGAGTGTCCGCGGAGGAGTATCGGGGAGCAGCTGGAGCCCATCCGGGCTGCTATAAAAGGGGCTGCTTCCCTTCACTCGGAGTCAAGAGTCGGGTGGAAGTGGACTGGAGTCCGGAGGAGCGAGAGGAGGGGAGGCGGCCAGAAGGAAGGCACTGCGAAGAGAGGCCTGGACTTTGGGGAATCGGTGCTAGAGGCACAGGGCTGAGCACGGATTTAAAATTGTAAATATTATAAATAAAATATGTGTGTTGGGTGCTAAACCGTTGGCCGTCTGTCTGTGTCCGGGCCACGTTCCACAGCATGGAATTAAAACTAACAAGTATATCAAACCTAACAAGTATAGTACATAATGTGTTTTAATAACACACTGACCACTGATTTAATTTACATGTTACAAGGAACTAAACCACAAGCACAATTTTTCAGAACTGTTTACTGTTAATTGGTGTTCATTTTTGTTAAATAGTACAGACTAATGTGTCAATAGTGGCTTCGAACAAGAACCATCCTTTCCCCTTTCATACCTTGAGAAATTGAGCCCCGCATGTGATGAACCTCTTTGATGTGGTGTGGGCTGTTACGATCCTGGGACAATGCTCTGCCAATGAGCCCTGAGTGCAGATTAAAAAAAGGACACGACACAAAATTAAGGTATATCCAGCTCATGCAGACAGTACAAAGAGAAAAATATATTTGGGAAAATTTCCCAACACATCAATCAGTTAATCCTAATTTTTTCACACAGCCATTTTATTCAGCACTCTGTCAAAGACAGCTTTAAAAATAAAAATATGAATACAGTTGTGTTCTTAAAAACAAAATAAAACAATGCTCAGGGAAATAAGGGAATGTAGAATATTCATAGCAAAGCTAACCGAAGATCAAAAAGACAAAAATGGAAGAAAAAACAAAATTAAGCATTTGACAGGAATAATTGAAAACCCCAGAATGCTATGTAGAGTAGATGAGCTCAGTTTTTAAAAATAATGCTTTCTGGTTGTCTAGAACAGGGGTGGCCAATGTCAGTCCTGGAGAGCCACAGTGGCTGCAGGTTTTCATTCCAACCCAATCACTGAATTATAAGCCGATTCTTGCTAATCTTAGATCTAAGGTCCTTATATCATAGATTTTCTTCCTTTCCAAAGAAATCATCCGAACTATTTGCAGCCTAAAATGGATCATTTAGAGAAAGGGTTCCCAAAGTGGTCGATATCGACCCCCTGGGGTTGATTTGAACTTTCTAGGGGTCGATAGTTTCAATAAAAAAATTGGGGGGTCAACGACAGCAAAAATAGACCCCCTTACTACTGCTATTTGTTTGTTACTTCAAAATATCTATGATTCCAATAGGTACCTAATTAAGAAGTAAAATAATTCAAAAAAACACTTTTTTGATAAAAACACATTACATACCAAACTTGTGAACAAAAAGGTAAAATGTGTCATTAAAAGAGTCACACGTAAGAATGCATGAAAATACATGTAACACAAACATACAGTATCTGTGCATTGTCTTATCGAACGTATCAAAGCAAGTGTGGACATGAAAAACCGTTGCATGTCCGCTCTTGCTTGCGGTGGGACGAGACGACGGATATTCTATATTAGTAGAATCTATCAGTCTTGTACGGTCATGCTTTCATAAAACACTATAAATTGGTTCGTTTGATGTGACATGTACTTATTTGTGATTTAAACTTTGAATATAATTATTTATTGAGGAGCAGTACTACGAAAAAGAAAATTGGAGGACACAGTTTATTTATTCGAGTAAGAACAAAAATCTTCTGTTTCAAGTAAGTACATACTTTATTGTTTTTTTTGTTTTTTTTTTAATAACAGGGGCTGTCAAAATTGTTTGTTAATAAAAGTTTGTATTTCTTCAGATAATAATATGACTGAACCAAAAAAGAAATGCAGACAGTACAGCTTGGACTATTTGTACTTATTTTGAATTTACATATTTATTTCATAAATGTCAAAAATGTAAAAAAAAAAAAACTCTGCTCGTATTTTTTTGCTTAAATTTTCATTAGTGCAGGTTTCGATATTAAATGTTGCACAAGATAATGCCATATTCCGTAGCCATTTTATCTTTTTAAATCATAATTACAAATGATTAAAATCTGATATCTAGCGCAATATTTAATATTGAGTACTGTACAAATGTATTAATTTGAGTAAGTAAAGTAAATGACTAGGGGGTCGACGGTTTTAAAGGTTTTTGGTAAAGGGGTCGGCGGCCGAAAAAAGTTTGGGAACTCTTGATTTAGAGTCTGGCACATTTTTCTATTAAGTGTTTTATTAAATCAAATAGTGCATGATGAACACACATAGATGGAAATGGAAAAACCAGAATGGAGAACTGCTGGCTGCTTTGTCATTTACATCTTATTGCTAATAAGGAGCCATTAAAACACTGAATGCAGCTGTTTAAGATTGAAATTAGCAATTAAGGGTGGGGAACCTTAACAAGTGAGACCACTAAAATGAAACATCAAAACGTCACTTGAGCAATAAGTGCTTCTTCATCAGCAGAAATTGACTTCTCATTAAGAAACTGGGTTGGGACAAAAACCTGCAGCCACTGCAGATCTCCAGGACTGACATTGCCCACACCTGGTCTAGAAAATTCTGAGGAAGACAGCCTCAATTTCAGTTACCAGAAATAAACTCCCAAAAACCTAAATGTAAATGTGGAAGAAACTGATTAAGAGAAGATGATGAGCTACCAGATTTGTTGCAATCTGCCATCAAAACACCTTCTTCAGTTCCTTATTCCCTGAGGTTTGGTACTTTTCTCCAACAGGTGGTAAATGCCATGTTTGAGATGCAGGAGATGGGATGTGGATGGAATGCGGCCCATGTCGTATTACCAAAGATGTAACAATGGGAGGAAGGAGATGATAAAAAAAAATCTGCACAAATTAGAACTACTCCCATGTTTCATGGATTCTTGGAACAATTAAAAGAGGATTACATTAGAAATAAAAAGAATGGACAGAGCTTCACACCTTCACAGTTTGCCGAGGGAGAGTCCCTCATTGATACACCTCTAGTTGTAGCCGCCTCCATCATGTCAAAGGAGCGCTTAACTCCAAGAACTTCAGTGGGGACGCCTGTTCCGCGACTCTCTTCTTTGGAGCTCTGGGCTGCTCCTGGAAAAACAAAGACAAGGCCATGATGAGTATGGGGCAGCTCGTCATTTCACCTTTTCTAAAATAATCTAATTTCTAAGTCCTTTGTGAGAAAGTCCTAATCAATTTCACTTTAAAAAACGGTCTTTGTTCAAAAGTAGCTAAGCTCTAATGGTGTAAAACTTTCAACAGGATTGACATTACCCTTCCATCGTTTTTAGTTTTATTCTTCTTCAATAGAATCATACTGAAGATTCTCTAAAACTGAAATGTGAGAAATGATGACAGGACTTATGGGAAGGCTGTTTGATAAACTTTTAAAGTAAATGTCATAATGGGAAAAATCAGTCATGTGGACCTGTATAGAGATAAAGAAAATGTCTGGGTGACTACTGAACCAACACCAGTTCCTGTTATCAACAGACAGACAGATGTACTTTAAAGATGGTGAACAAATTGGATTTAATGAGATTTTAGTCCACTGTGCGACTAAGGAGCTTTGTAGAAAGAGACCAAATTAGGCGGTGAAAAAATGTCATTATTTGGTAGCAAATGAGTTTGTGCCTCTGCCAAGGCATTAAAAAATTAATTCAAATGAAGCAAACAAAGAGCAGTTCAAAAGAGGTTTCAAACTGGCTATTCAATGGCTCAGAAGGCACAGCACCTTACAAATTCACCGCCTTAGAGGCTAATTAAGCCACCAAAAGAAAGTACACATTACCTTTTTATTTCTTTTTCCAGCTGCAGGCAGCTCCCCTCCTCAGTATAAATAACACTGGGGATTTATAGCTCTAGGCGACACTCGTACATTCTGAGCGGAAATCTTCATACTTCTCTGAGGAGGGTCCAACTGCAGACTGCAAATGTAATTTGCCATCTGGGGTGTGATCCTGCTGAAGTGAACACTGTGTTCCCGTGTTTGCTAATTTTCAACAATAAGGATCACGTAAGCTGCCTCTTAACAAAACCAGACATGTACTGTACTGCTGTAAAGGGTCATTTTAACCTCTTCAGAAGAGGTGGTGCAGGTCATAAAAAATGGTCTTGAAAGGTCTTTTCCTCAAAATTATAATTCATCTTCATTTAATGCATTTTCAGTGATTAGACTTAACAGGTGTTGGCATAAAACCTACAAAGCATTGCCACACTCCCTGCACCACAGCTGGGCTAAGGCAAGGGCAGAAGGTGAGCTGCATGTGCTGCCGGAGCTTTTGTGAGTGTGAGAAACAATGAAGTACATCAAATCTACAGCATTCTCACACAATAAATTCATTCAAAATGGCCATTCAATAGAAATAATAACACTAGCACAAGTCTGCTTTCCACATGAGGATTCTTTCTAGAGGCAGTAAATGTATGAATCATACATCTGACATTCCTCATACGCAAGTTACTAGTGTCGCAAAAACCACACGACCAGTCATCCAGTTGTATGCTCACGATGTCCCAAACCCATGTATTTTACTAAAATATTGCTAAATAAATGTGACAGAAAATGCTTAGAAGAGATCAAACATGTCATTAAATTTATATTCATATAGGTGAAACACAACTGGAATACCTCAGGATTATTTAGCGTCTGGCTTCAAAACTGCTTGTTGAAGCATCTCAAGGTTTGCACGAGTCCGAGGCATATTCTCTTCCTGATTATGTTCTCACTTGCTCTTCTTTTAACTTTTATCTGTAGTTGTATACTATATGTCTCAGTGAATTGGGCACTGTCGGTATCACGTGAAATGCAATGTTAGCCAATGAATCAGCTGTTACTGGGCTTGACTTGTGACCAGTGAATTTGGGATGTCAGGTCTTCCACTAAAATACTTGGCCGCACCTAAACATATTCTGATTAAGTTCACAAAGGAATTTTTTATTTTAGTAAAAATGAATATGTTCAGGATGTTGTGAGCTTACACAGTGAATGGCATGATGTGACATAAGTAACATGAGGTGTTTTCATAGACAGTTTGCTGCTCTCCAAAACTGGTCACCACAGACTTGTGTATTAATAGAAACTCTCCATTCTGCATGAAAATGTAAAACATTTGTCTCAGCCATCACTATAACTCAAATGAGACACGTAATAAATAAAAAGAAGTATGATTTTTGGGTGAAGTATTCCTTTAAAAGTTGTTCACACCTTGCCAGAAAAGAGCAAGCTACTGCCGGGAATTGTGTGCTAGTATGAAAAGAATATAAGGTGGTGTTACTATAAATGAAGATCATGAGATGACAAGAAAAGAAAGGGGCAAACTCTCAAGCAGAGGAGAAAGGGTAGGCACCTAATACAGGTCTTCAAAATTTTCAAAAGGTAACCAAAAAATTAGATCGAGCTGAATTCTTTCAACTAAACAGTGACTCACAAAGTCGAGGACACCAGTGCAAATTAAAGGGAAATGCACTTAGGACAAAAGCCAGGAAGCATTTCTTTTACAATAAGAGTTATGGAACATGGAGCTGAAACAGAAACCTTGACATCCTACATGAATTTGTTTGAGATAGGGGACAGATAAGAAGTGATTAGTTGAACAAATCAGAGACAAATGGACAAACGTTCTCCTCTCGTCTATCAAATTTCTTATGTTCAAAAGTGAAAGCAATGACAAGAGGGCTCAGCTAAATGTGAGGCAGAATAGTGTCTTCAATAACGTGTCTTCAATAACAAACAAACTAATGAAAACGTTCATTTTGTTTTTTGCTAATGCCACATAAATAACTGATGGTCAATTATGGCTTAATTAAAGACTGGTGAGCTAAACAGCCCAGTGGCTTGTGGTCCTTGTTTTACGAAATGAACAGAAATGCTAAAATGGAAAAAAGGAGCCTGTTCTCAAAAACAAAGTACAGGCAGTCCCCGGGTTACGTAAGTGATAGGGACTGTAGGTTTGTACTTAAGTTGAATTTGTATGCAAGTCGGAACAGGTTCATCATTTTAATAAATGCTATTGTTGACCGACTCTAACCAAATGCTCTGCCAATGAATGATGGAGTTTCACCTCTCTCTGACCTTTTTATTATTTCTACTTTATTTTCAATGGTGATGGTTTTTCGCTTCTTTACTTTATCACCAGCACTTGCATCATATTTGTGTTTCAGAGACATTCTTGAAGGGTGAAGACAAAAGGTTAAGATGAGCTCTTCTGCACAGCACTTTACACACTATCACAGCAGGAAGGCACCCGTCGTCAACACGTCTGATGTACTGACAAGAGACAACTTCCTGCTATGTGCGTAACAGTATAAGCAGGCTTGCTATTGAGAATGAACGGGGGCATCGATGGACGGTTCACCACCCACCCACCACACAGTCAACTTCACTGCAGTATGCTGCCTGCAGCATCTGTCCACCGAGAACAAACACAGTGCGACCAAAGGCATGTAGTGAATCACCCACCACCGCCCCCATTCAGCAGGCAGCCATCTGAGACACACTACAGTGCTACCCCCCGCCGCCCCGTTCACCCTCAATGGCCTCCGTTCAGCCACAACCGGGTCACCGCTTGCAGCATTACCAGCCGCCCACCGAGAACGACCGGGGGCAGCAGTGTGTGGTGGGCAGGCAGTGAAACGCCCCCTTCCGCTCCATCCAGCCTGCGCCTAGTCAGGAGCAGTAGCTGCAGCGGCGTAGTGGGTGGGCAGAGAACCGGCCCATCAAGCCTCCGTCCTGCACACGAGCGATAGCTGTGGCCCTGGTGACTATGGATCACGGGTCACTGCTTGCCGCCGGAGGGACACTACACTGCATGAGCAGTGAAATCGCGCCCCTCCAGCCACCGCTTGCAGCGACCCCAGGCCGAAGATGATTGAGCGGCAGTTACTGAGGTGCATGCGTCGCAGCTGCGGCCCCGTTCGTAAGTCGTAGGTTGGATGTCTGTAACCTGGGGACTACCTGTAAATGCTTTTCTGTTGTCTGTATGCGTTTCATCAGATTTTCTCTACAGAACAACTAAGCAATTTCAATTATTAGCTACATAAAGAGAGTAAAACAAATACACAGATTGGCTGTTCAACAACAGATAAAGCAAGTCAAACAAGTCCCAGCTGCTCCCATTGTTTCACATAGTCTCGAGATGTTTTGCTTCTCCGAGAATTCCCTAAAATCCAGCCATACTACGCTACCAGAGAAAAACTTAACAAAACAGCTTTTGCTTCTATTAAAAAGAGAAAAAAAAAAATCACAGTGAGGCACAAGCAATGCAAATAAAAATGAGAAGCTAAAACAATCAGCATGTCTGCAAGTCTGTACTGTTCCTCTACTTTTAGAGGGGAAAAACAACAAGGCAAGAAGACTGCTTTGCCTCTGCCTAAGCTACCCACCACGTCATCCGATCTACTGCCTAGATTCTGGTGTAGAACTAAAGGACACAACAGTAGAAATCGCAAAAGTGGGTTTGGAATTTGACGTACAGCAATGCTTGTCTAGCAAAAGGCAAGAAATAAGCATACATATAATACTGTCAAATAAATGCTCACACATTGAGAAATATGGTACACTGATGTTAAATGCCCAAAAAATCACCTTCTGATTTGTCACAAAGAAACAGAAATCCAAACAGATCACACGGCCTGGCTATTTAAAAACCAATTCCAGCCATGATGGCCACTTTGCCTGGCATTAGACACTCTAAGAAGATCAGCTTTATTTACAACTCACTGCAGACTGAGATGAGACAGGCACAGCACGACTTTGCAGCAAAATGTCAAATCCAGCCAGCAACCAACCGCATATTTCAGATTTTTGGAACGTTTCAAGAGTTTTTTTTCCGTTTCATTTTTTTGATCTCCCATCGGCCGCAAACATAAATTATTAGTAGTGTACAGTGGAAAATGGTTTAGGAAAATGGGAACCTTTTCCTTTGCAAAATGTATGTGACAGAGACAAAGTATGCTGACAGGCCTCATTTCCATTTCCTTGCTGACTTTTGTGGTCTGTTCCCTGCTCCTCAGGAGGCCTAGGAGTTTTCACTGACATCTTCGAGCCTCTGCTTCCCTAAGGTCATTATTAGCAATTTGCAATTCAGCAGGCAGTACAGCCCTCTTTTTACCTTACAGTACTCATTAATGCCTTATAATTTATTGCAAGCCATCCTATAATTCCCACAAAAAAAAATAAATCTAGTGCAGGCAAAACAGCCTTTTAGCTATTCTGAGTATCCCTAAATTTTTCAATGGTGTTCAATGCAACTGAAGCAGCTGTTCATATTGTACATTGTGTTTTATTCACTGCAGTTCTGAAGACTGTAACTGCAGCTTGATGTTAACATCCCCCTCTCGTTCGTGTCTCTTGATGTCCTGCTATGTCACACTGCATGGGTAGAAACGGCATTATCTTTCTGTCCAACTCCAGCCATACCTTTACCACAGTGCACTAGAGACCATCCAGAGAGAAGATGGCCACCTAGTCAGCCCAAGACCATCTTACTTTGACCATTCTAGCAGTTTTATTTTCACAGATATTTGCATCAGTTTGAGCTGTATCTATTCTCTATTGTCTCTAATATTAAAAAACATTAAAATTCCATATATATATATATATATATATATATATATATATATATATATATATATCTGTAAATTATTTAATTTAGAAAATGTCTCTGTCAGCAGAGTGAAGAGAGGTACGTACAACTGGACTACATTTTCTCCCCTACATAAAAAAAAAAAAAAAAAAAGAGTTCATCCTCTAAAATATTCTTGCACCATTTGGTTGTAAAATAAAAACCAAGACAAGGTGCTACCACGATCAGGACTGCTGGCAGGCAGGGCCTGGCTGCTCTCTACATACCATCGTAAGACAGAATGTGGCCACTCTTGCCTTCGTAGATGACATGTCCTTTACTCATCGCATCCTCCCTTCCACGGTCTCCTCTGCCTGGGCTTTCCTCGGCCATTATTCGCGTAATCGTACCCTTATAAAGATCTTCTGCTGGAGTCCCCTGAAAAGTAAAAGGACCACATTTACTTTGAAATGTTTTTATACCCTCCTCTTCATCCTAGACTGCTCCGTGTTTTAATTATAATCCAAGTAACACACTGTTATTTCTGATTTTACAGTAATCATAACATTCAAAACATACATTGCATGAATTCAACACCAAAAAATCATTAAAACCTGGCATTTGGTGTTCAATTACAAACAAATTGGACAAATTAAGGTAATTATTTCCCTTATCAAGCAATACTCAATACCCCAGAATGACAGCGTGAAAACAGGATGTTAAGACATTTTTGCAAATTTATTAAAATGAAAAAACTACGTCACTTCTTAGCCAATGACACAAACGGTCTTTTATTTATTAAGTGCTGGATACAACAACAAACCTCAGCCAAACATTAAATGTTAATAATACGGTAACTGCAAAAAGTAGCACAGAAACTGCTACATGAGTATTGTGTGTATTCAGACAAATTCTGTGCCAGTTTTAACACAAGACCAAAAAGAAGGAACGATTACAGTGAAGAGAGCTTGTGCTCATGCTCATCACCTCAGGAACTGCTGCTCTGAAATGCTCCCAGTAAATGCAGCTGACATCTGCCATTGATCGTCAGTGTCCATAAACAGGGATACCACAAACTAAAGCAAATGCATCTGACATGCCTGTTGTGTTGGCAAGTAAATTCACTAAGCTGGTACATCCAAAAAAACAAAATAAATAAATAAAAATAAGTGCAAGGCAGAGTAATAGTGAATGCGTTCTGTGGTGAAGCCACAAACCTTCTTAATGTGAGCGTCAAATGCGTTGAAATGAACTTGTCTTTTCTGCACTTGAAATCTTTTTGAATACCATTGCTGCTTTTCAACAACAGGGTAAAGCTGCTTCGAGTACTTTGTATTTTTATTATTTGAAAAACTAGTTAAAATTAGAGCCTAATGGGAATGACGCCATACCCACCATTTTGTTACCATGGAAACGAGGATCTAATTGAGAGGTGATGTCTTCTAAGTGTTTAAAGTGCTCCATCATGTTAATGCAGCTAACCATGCGCGATAGCAGTCGCTCCTTCTCCTTGAATCAACCGACAAGAATACTGCGACTAAGCACAACATGTTTACAAGCATTTTTTCCCATTTAAACTGTTTCTCCTGGACATTTTCTTGACCATACAGAAAATTATAACTATTAAGTGCTCCATCAGAAAATGTAGCTTATTAGCTTGGCCCTACATGCTTCTTTCCACAAACAAAAAAATTTTATCTATAATTTATCTTCGGATAGATAAATTAAGTGCTTAAAGACAAAGATGAGCCTCCTCCACGAATTTGACCATTTGACTGACTTCACGATAATCTGATTCTGGGAAACCAGTCTCCTAAAGTGAGGATCAAGTCCACTGTTGCTTTTAGGTTATTTCATAAGCAACCCATTATTGTCCAGACCAGGCGTCTCACCAACTTCTAGTCTGTGATTTAACACGCTGCAGCTTTAATGTGTCTGTAATAAACCAAATCAACTTAACGCAACACAAGTGTGAATTCTAGTTCAGAATTTCTATAGCGCAATACAATAACACTATTTAAGGAGAAACTGGACTATTAAAAGCTTTATTATTATTTTTTTTAACCTTATGAAATGCATTAAAAAGAGTGTCAACTGAGATAGCAAACAAGCTGACAAAAGTGACCAATAAGCAAATCTAAAAATATGATCATCAAAGTCTGCCGGGGTATTCTGGATACATTTCTGTCTACTATACCCATGTATCTAGTCAATACGCAAGTATCTGCACAGGCCACAGTCACACCCAGAGATAATCTGTCATTCAGTGATATGGATGCCCGATTAAGCATCTTATTTCTCACCAACTGGATAATCAGTTGTTGAGTTTGAAGTGATATCTGTCATTGATGTTTATTACCTGAGTGATGGAGCCTCTGTATGAACTTGGATTGTCTTGAACAACTCGGATGCCAGGGATGCCTTTAGTAATGCTACCTCCCTGCACAGCAGAGATTGAGGATCCTGCAACAACAGGAGAAAACAAAATGCTGCAAATCATGACATAACAATAATTAAAAAATAAAGCTGCTCACAATCTTAGGCAGAATGGCCCACTGGCTAGAGCACAGGTGTCAAACTCCAGGCCTGGAGGGCCGCAGTGGGTGCAGGTTTTCTTTCTAACCCTTTTTCCTAATCAGTGCCCAGTTTTCACTGCTAATTAACTTCTTTTCCCTCTATTTTAATAGCCCTGTTTTTAAGGATTAAGTCTTCTGAATTGATTCTTTTCTTCATTAAATGACGGCCAAACAGAAATGAGACATGAAACGAGCCAACAGATGACCAGCTAAATTGGGGCTTCAAACTCCAACCAGTTCCTTAATGAGAAGCTGATTCTTGCTGTTCATTAAACCCGTTATTCAGTTCAATGGCTTGTTGCTGCTCTCTTTTTGCCACAGCAGACATTTCCAGAACTGTTGATATTCTGTTTTTTTCTAAGAACTCCTAAAATGTTTTGGTAACCTGAGGGATCAACCTCACCGAGACCTTCATCTTTATTTTCAGATTTTGTTTGATGGGTACAGGTGAGCTGGTCATGTCCTGCTTGTTTTATGTCTTATTACTGTCTGGCTGCTAATTAAGGAAAAAAACAACTAAGGGGCCTGAGCCAAGCTAATTAAAGCTAAGGCTAAAGAAGTTAATTAGCATCAAAAACTGGTTACAAATTAAGAAGATGGTTAGAATGAAAACCTGCAGCCACTGCGGGCCTCCAGGACTGGAGTTTGACACCCCTGGGCTAGAGCATTATGGTTACCAGTTCAGGACTAACCAGTGAAAAATTAACTATGTAGTGTAGAAACAGTCAGTTGAAATCTACCTGGCATTGTGTCCTAGTGCCCAACGCACTGAACAATAGACCATAATGCTGCTGGCTCAGTACCCTCCCACAGATGTGTTGTGTTACTCATTGCTTTAAATGTATTTTCTTAACACTACTAAATCTTTCTTGTCGTATAGTGCATTGCAATACTCTCAACTGAAAGGATCTATGCAAAATAAAAGTAATTTTTTTAGACTGTGAAGGACAAGATTTCAGGTTTACACATACAGTGTGGTCCAGATCTAATTATGCAGATCCAGATCGTTGGGATGACTTTGATTTATGCGGGGACGATTTCAGTTCGGCACGAAGACGATTCTTCATGTCGTCTGTTCGCACACTTCTTGATGGTCCGTGACTTTTCAGGTGATTTTCTATGTAATAAACTTAATAAGTTATAGCGTAATGAAAATGGCATAATTAGATCTGGACCAGCCTATACTCAGTGAGTGACTGGGACAAGTCACTTTACCTGCCTGATCCAAATATATAAATATAAAAGACAGAACTATGGTAATAAATAATGTACAGCAGCGTGAGGGAAACAAAGATATAACACAACACCGATATGAAGAGGCCAAAGGTAAAGCAATAAATGCACATACTAACTAGATTTCATGGTGAGCGGTAACCATGCATGGCTCTCTAACCTTCTGTTTTAAAAGTGTAGACTTTAAAGGGACCACAGCAGCAAAGTAAGTCTGGGCCCTACACTTGCCGTTTGGATGTTGGGTTAGTTTATATGTCCTCTCATTATTTTAAATGAAGAGTTTTACTTTTTAATACTGGACAAATGCTAAACCATTTTAACATGGGGCTACTTCATGTGACTTACCCCTGGTGTTGTCATGAGCAGACCCTTGCATGGCCAGATTTTCTGGCTGATTTGCTTGACTATGGGGAGAAAGCTGCTCCTGTTTTACTATAGGGAAAGGCACTGGAAAAGAAAAAAAAAAAAAAAAAGTTCATAAATAAATAGAAAAATCAAATAAATGAAAGAAATCCAGTCCAGACCAAAGAAATCTCATGCCACTCAGCTGTAAAAAATAATGAGTGTTGTAGGCATAAAGAAGGCTTACCCATTTTCTTGGGATCCATCCAATGCAATCCCATTGTAACTGAGCCCATGGGAACTTTCCTGTTTTCCGATCCATACTGTGAAGTGTGAGACTGTACTGGGGTACCCTTAATGAACAATGAAGAAAGGAAATGTGAGAAGGGTCTGAGCACGAAGAAAACACTGCTAACAAAATACTGTAGCTTGGTTTACCAATGAAATGCTACTAATCTTCTAAATTAAGTACTAAAGAGCTGCATACAAAGTACTGTTCGTCATCTAAATTGTGTCATCTAAATTGCTTTGCTTCACATTAAACTTGCAGTGCTTTCTTTTTATACATAACAGATGTAAAACCTGGAGATAGCTAGCAGAACACACAGTTTTAAAACAAAGCCTCCATCAGTTCTTAGTAAAAGACAGAAAAGCATCCATCAGCCTGGTAATGCACATTCGCTGTTTTTATTAGTACCTGTGTGATGGAGCCTCCAGGTCTTTCTGGGCCTCCAGAGAACTTAGATGAGGATATCAGAGGTGGAGGGTCTGGGATGTGTAGAGGCCGCACTGCTGCCAGTCGACTGTTCTCCTGTTGGAGGTTCACTGCCATGTGATGGGCCGATGGTTGAAACACTGCGCCCAAAGGGAGAAACAAGCAAAATAAGACAATGCTGCCATTAAATGTTCACAGTATGACCATTTACTCCTGAACTGCTAATGATCAACATATCATTCTTCGCTTCATATGATTTGTGACAAATTAATAATGGTCCTTGCTAGTTTTGACAAAGGTATTCATCTACACTGAAACATAAATATTTTCATTTTCCAGCTCACCTGAACTGCAGTGCAGAATGTGCTGTTCTGAAGGACACAGTTTGGCCATGTCCCGTGCAGAGGGCTGGTATAGTGACAGTAATGGCCTGGACAGATTTGCAGGCCTTAAATCTTCCTCTCCATTTTGCTTCTTGCTTTCTGATATCGGCGAGTACGACACTGGCTTGTCTGTTGTACAAAATAAATTGAAACACTGTAAACGTAAGCAGGACAGACGTCAGTCATGGTGTTTCTCACCCATCTTCAACATTCGCTTGCCAGCACCAACTGACTTCCAGCCATATCAAACTATCCTGCAGGGAGCACAGCTGAAAGCCTTACACAATGTGTACACATCAAGCTGTATATTCACCGTGATGTCATTATTTGACGGTTATTCAACAAAGATTTGTTATGGCTGCATTTCACTCACATTCGGTTATGTCCAAGTATGCGTTTTTAATACTTTTTGTGATTCACATTGCAGTGATGCACCTTTTGAAATAATAAAAGATGTAAACAGGTTGTTCAATATGCAGGCATTTTTGGTTTTTCATTCCTTATGGCATTTCAGTTGTGTATCACATGTTCTCAAATACCAAACGCATTAGCCAGCTGGGTACTGCTACATTTGAATCGCATTATCTTGTAAATGTTTAACAAAACAAAAAAAAAAAGTAAAGAAAAGCAGACTGACAGTTTGGATACTTCTCTTAAACTAAAGCATAAAGAGGGTCTACAGGACCACGACAAAACTCGGGTCAGGAAGATCATTTATTTCCACGACAAAAGGAAAATGTTATAAAATAAGTGGGTTTGAAACAGATAGTCACGATTTAAGGAGCTGGTGAAAAACAACCTTGAGGACTACTTCAGAATGGTCGTGGCGGTGCAGTATGATTTCAGACATTTTAAAGCAGTGTCAAGTGACAATCAAATTTTCTCCTGGATACAATGAGCCACGACAGAATAAACGCAGAAGTGTGCTTTCTTTAAGAAAAACAAGCCTGACTCAGCACCTCAACAGCCAGTTAAAGTAACTTGGAAAAAAGTGTTTTCTGTTTATCACAGTTAATACATCAGGGTCAGAGTCAAAGGCAGGGGTATACACCATCTGAACAGCAATATGTTTCTGCCTTGTGTGGAGGGCCGATCAACTGCAGGTCCCGCTGACACACTCACCCAACGTTGGGCTGATTTTGAATAATCAATCAAGCTGACATATGTGTTTCAGAAACGTGGAGGAGAACCCGAGGACCTGGAGAATAGCCCCTACATTACTGAGCAACCGTGCCACCCCATTTCTCATATTGATTGTGTTCTGATCCAACGTAAGTTTAGATGAAAGGTGTTTTATAGCTCGTCCATCCCCTCCTTTGCTTGTTACTCACATGAACAAATGCAATCAGAAAACTGAAAAAGTGTTAAAGCGACGGTTTAAGGATAGAGAACCAAAGGATGTGCTCAGGACAGGACAGGATGTGAACACACAGAAAATTCACAGCCTTTTGTATTTGGATATCTTTATAGGAACGCAAACCCCATTACACAAAATTCAAGCCCTAAATCTTTTTTATTCTTCAAGTAACAGAAATGCTGATTCTAATGGATCATCTAAATGGGAGGAGAAAAAAAAAACAAGTTGGTCATGACCCAGAGCCCCCCACAAGTTAAAATCAGTATTAACAGACAGATAAATACCAAAAGAGGGTCAAACTTTGCTCCTTTTCAAAGACAGACAGTAAGAGTTCTGAGGGTGAGCTGGTTTTCCTCATCTCAATCTATGTATGTATCTCATTTAAACACTAGTCCAAAGTATTTTAAAATGTGGCTTAGTTTTAGTCGGCGTCACACACGTGTGACTAGGGAGCATTCTCAGGGCTGATAAATGGCTACAAGTCCACCACCAAGAGAAGAGGGGTGCTATTGTTTACATCTTCTCCTTTTTCATCTACAGACCAGAAGCCCCCTGTAGACACTTCCGGCTCCTCAGTTAATCCGTTTTGGAGACCATGTGATCGTCAACTCTTCCTGTATTCAATGGTCTAACTGATGGACTTGCAGCCACAAAGACGTCTTCATCTTCTAAAACGAACACGCAGTGTGGTGTAGTGGTTAAGGCTTTGGACTTCACAACCTTAGGTGGTGGGTTCACATCCCGCTACGGACACTGTGTGACAACGAGCAAGTCACTTGATCTGCCTGTGGTCCAACTGCGACACCAAAAGAAATGGAATAACCAATTGTATCATAAATGTTGTAAGTCACCTTGGATAAAGGCCTCAGCCAAGAAAGTAAATGTAAAACTATGTGCACATTGTTAAAACTGATCCTTTGTTTTGCCAACACAATGTACAGGGAATTACTGGCTGGCACCCCAACTCTTTATCTTTGTTGTGCTTTTTTATTATATCAGACAAAAGGAATGTGTCATCGGTGACATTAATTTACTCCAAAGTTTCCCAAGACCTGCTTCATGCGCTGAATGCGCAGGATCTAACAGTGCTAGTTCAATAATTAGCATTAAGCACAATTACTTTTTACTGTTCATATTTATTGATTTGACAGGGAATTCAAAGCCACACAACACTGGAGGAGGACAGCTGGCCAAGGTCTCTAGGACTGTGATCATCTCTGACTTTGTCTGCTCTAACTGACCACGGAACCCTAGAGATGCTGCTGACTTGAGTTTTTATTTTTTCTGTTCTTCGTTGTCGACTGGCCATAGTTCAATAATCAATTCTCTATCCTTAATTGAATGATCAATTGACAGATACATTTATATTAACCCGTTTCAAACAACTTTGTTTTTCTGTGTGTTTAAACGCATTTGTGTTTCTGTCTGTACAAATTCTTCATTTAGTCATTTTTTTAAATTTAAACTTGCCTGAAGCTCAGAAGCTGAACTGATAGCACGTGTTCAATTTTTCCAAGTACTACCTTAGTTTGCCTTAAAGCAGAGTTTACAATTCATCTTAGACATTTAAACATGGAAATGGAACAGGGCAGCACCAGTGCCATGCCTTTGACTTATTCCTCCAGAATAATTAATATTGTATGCCATCAAGTAGAGCTGGGCAGTAGGCTAACCAAGGACAATCCATTGTGGGGTTTCTTCCTTACTGTGCTGCCTTGAAAAACCAAATGTTATACTGATAAAAATCTGTGAGTTTATATATTATGTACATAAACACACACACAGCACACGTGCATACTGATGTAGATATGTAAGAATATGCTGCATTTGTTGCCTTTAATAATATACTTTTTATGGCATATTTGAATCAAGGTCATATTGTATTTGTAAAGGTATAGAGGGCATGAAGCTCATGACATGATGTTCACTTAATAATTAAAGTGAACAGAATTTAGAAAGATTTCACGTCACGACTGCACAAGCAGGCCGCATTACTCCTTCATGGGGCTGGATCACCAGGTTCTCAATGCCAGCTAGTGAGGCCTTCTCTATATTTCCATGCTTTGCCAAATTTGTGTGTTTTCTTTCAAAGATAAGCTGCCAAGTGTAGAGGCAAATCAACAAGTTGGAGAGGGAGTGACAGACACGAGTGCAGTCTCATCCAGGGTCTGTTGTCTTTCAGCTGCCGTTCCATAAAGAGGTACCTACTTCTGCCATCCCACACAGGACAAAGAAGTGTAATATGGGTGGAAATAACAGTCCAGTTGTTCAAATTAATAAATGATATTAAACTGGGTGAGTAACAGATACCCTTGAGTCAGCAAAACCCCGTCAAATGAACCTTGACAAAAATTCAACTCGGAATAGAGATTATGTGGGGGAAGAAATAACACTAATGGATGTTAGAAAAATATTGGGTACAAGCACACATCAGGGTGTGTAGCACATCACTTAGACACGTTTTCATCAAATACAAAATACACTTTCCCACTAGCAGGACTACCACGCAGACTGCTGAAGCTTGACTGATGCTCAGTGCTCCAAGGTCTGTGGTGTTCCTGTCCAAATGGGCTATTTTAGATCGGGGTTCACAGGCTGAATTTGTTTGGGCTTCTGTTTTAAAAATATAATGTGGTATTTTGGTCTATTTTTCAAACCTCCTCCGCTCTATTAGCGTGCTTTTCATCCATCGGTGCTGCCCTTCCCTTCACGTGAGACTTTTATGCATTCTTCATCACTCTTAAATTTCTGAGGCCTCCCCACTCTTTGATGGTATATACCCATTCTACCTCTCGTGTCTCCGAGGGGGACAGCTCTTCGATAGTACGTACCTAATTCATCGCCCTCAAATCTCGGAGAGAGACTCCGCCCACTGCTTTCCGGTGTGTCACTTTGCATATGGCACGTGTGGGGCTGCTTTGTTGCGCCGCTATGTGGTTTTTGAGCTATCTTTGGGCTGGACATTTTTTCAGGACCTGCCAGCCATGCTGCTGACCATTCTTGTCAGAGTAACACATGAATTACTCATCCATGCAGTATGGGCAGGCATCATTATAAAAAGGCTTCATTTTTAATGAAACATTTGCACAAAGCAACCTATTGACCCCTTTGCCCCATTATATCCATCAATAGTATTTATTATGAGCAGTGAAGTATTTGCAGAGCTTAGACATAAATCATTTGCAAATCGGCTTTGCTATTTATAGGAATTCATTATTAAATTTTGCAATAAACCCTCTGAAGTTAAACTGCTGCTGACATTTGCAAGGAAGGACAGGAAAAAGAAACCAGCTGAAAGGCAACAGCCATGTTTTACTAGGAAATGTACTCAACAAAAGAAGAGGCTAGAGAGGCCTAAACAGATGGATGACAGGAAAGGCAGGTTCAGCCTCTAAAGAGATTTCATTTAAAAATGTCCTCAGACAGAAGAAACAGTGATTTATTTCCTAGGAGTAGAAAGCAAAAAAGAACAATTTGGCACTAGAATATTTATACCCAAGTAGCAGCCCACAGGTCATTAGTGCTCTAAGCAGGGACACTGCTCTCTTTATTATGAATTCACTTACACTTAATATTTTATGAAGGCTTGTTAATTCATCAGAATAAGTGATATGAAAGCACTACTCACATGTGTTATTAGTATGCAAGAGGTGATTCACAAATAACCACATATTTTAATTTCAAATGTACACTCGCCAAGTGTTTTTCTGGGTTTTCAGTATGGCGGGTTTAACATGCACGATAATACAGCTGTTTATGTCACCTGTTTTTCAACTGGAGTAGATACATTTACATATTAAACTGAGTTACAAACTATGTTGGATATAAACATAGTCTGAATGCTACTGTGAAAGAGGATTATGGCACAAGCTCGATGTCAGGGTGACTCAAAAAACCCAATGACTCTCTGTGTGCAAGCCCTGTGACCTGCCAGTGCTCTAATCAGGAACAACTCAACTATAAACTTGTCATTTAGTGAGCAAGTTGTTTCATGTAAAAACACTACCAAAATGATTTAATTGGATACTCCTGAATTTAAATAACAAAATGTAAATGATGACCTGCTCACTGACAACCTTAAGTTCTTTTCCAAAAAACAAATTTCAGACAACAAGTTTCAATTGTCCATACTACAGCTACCAATAATTCCAAATGTGTCTGATATGAAAGGCTAGTCATAGGGTGGGCGATGATGATGATAACGATGATGGTGCAGCTCTTACCTTCCTTGTCGCCAGTGGTTACAGGACTCTTGCACTTTACATGAGGACTGCTGCTGCGCTGTTGTTCTTTCTCAGCAAGTTGCTGCTGTGTGGTCTGCTGCTTTGCCAAAGCCTTAGTCTCTTGAACCGACTCGTGTACCATGGAGATCTGCTGCTGGTACAGGGCCAGAGCATGATGGGGCACCTGAGGCTGGGCACTATGCGCACCTCCCTGTGGCAATACCTCTGGCATCTAATGACATGAGAGAGAACAGCAAGAGAGTCAAATGTTTACTATGAAAGTTATTAGGCAAAAAAATTCTTGTGACTGATTAGTGGCTACATTTTTAAAACATCAAAAGCATCTTTAAAAGATTCTTTGAAAGGTGCTATATAATCTCTAAATATATAAAATCCAATATCGAGAGAACTACTTAACGGATCTAGATTGGGTTTTTTTCTATAATTTGCTTGAACATTCTGGTTGATTTTGAGACTTCTCTTATTGCACTAAGTATTATAGTTCGCTTGCAATACTAATTTATTTGAGCAAATCTAAAACACACAGTGGGACGGGGCCCTCCTCACTCTTATGCCAGCCTCGGGGCGTATCTTACCTCCGCTTAGCTAGCGAACAAGAGGACTACTTAACGAATTTAGAGCGGGTTTTTTTCTATAATTTGCTTGAACATTCCGGCTGATTTTGTGACTTCTCTCATTGCACTAAGTATCATAGTTCACTTGCAGGAGCGATATATTCACGCTAATCCGAGACAGAGGCTGTGGGCCGAGGGGAGGAGGAAGTGTGGTGTCAGGAGTGGGGAGCTGGGCAGGGCCCTCCTTACTGTCCTGTTTCACTGCTACGCGTGTGAAGCTGCGGGGGACGGCTACTATACAATAAAAATTAACAGTTTCTATTGCTTAGCTCTGAAACAAGCTCTATTAAATTTCACTATGATAAATGGCTCACTGAATAACGACAGTGGTTTACCTGGGCCTGGCTCAATCAAAAACTGCTTTCTGTGCAAACTTACATTGTGAAACAATGAAATTTACTGAAACTCCAAGCCAATAAACCAACAGTACGAATGAATCCTACTATGGTAACAAGACAATGCAGGGAACAGGACTACCTTTATTTCCTAGTCACCTCTCAAAACCGGTTTCCACATAAACCTTACAGCGAAAACTACAAACTCTGCAATCTGCAAGGTACCCACTAAGTAAACATTATCCAAATACTGGCACCTCAAAATGGCACTTAGACCACAGAAGCCATCAACTGAACAAGAATCTCAGCTGATCGGAGAGGCAAAAGGAAAAAGCAACAATGCATGTGTTGGGCTCTGAATATACATATTTACATAAATAAAGTGGAACCTCGGTTCACGAACATCTTGGAACACGTACAAATCGGGTTACGACCAAAAAGTTTGCCAAACTTTTGCATCTGTTCACAATCACACACTCGGGTGACGAACAAGCCAGTTTCCCTTCAGGTTCGTACATGCCGATGATTTCCGTACGTGTTCAGTCTCTCCCTGTACAGTACATTGTTCTCGGTCAGACGTGCATCGCGCAGAGGAACTTTACCTCAAAACTACAATCGCCTCTCCACCCAGCTCCCTGCTCACTTCCTTCATGACAGAACTCGACTCATGCAAGGTTACTTTTTTTGGTTGTTTATGGTTAGTTTTTGTATAAATTAAGGATTTTTCAAATGTTCATTTTTCCCCTGTGCTTAAAACTCATTAAAAAAAGTGTTTACACCGAGCAGTTCATAAGGCTATAACGCGAAATCTTGCAACGTTAGTTTTCTCTGTTCAAGGTTTTCTCAGTGTTATTCAATGTTTTTACATTTAGTTTACTATTACACTGTATATCACATTCTATGATATAATTAACTATTTTTGTGCTTAAACATCTTTAAAAAAATATATTTACATACAGTTCGTATGGTCCGGAACAGATTAATTGTATTTACATACAATCCTATGGGGGAAATTAGTTCGGGTCATGACCAAATCGGGATGCGACCAGAGTTTTGGAACGAATTACGGTTGCGACCCGAGGTTCCACTGTACATACATACAAAAGTGAAACCAAAAACACATCCTGGAGGCCAAGAAGGAGTATCTACAGATGACGCAGAAACACAAATCTAAATAGTAAGCACAGTGCCCTAATATTTATGCAAATATAATGAATATATAACAAAAAGAAACAAGGCAAATTTTGAAAAAAACAAAATGTAAAACAACAAATATCAGATGGACATCAGAATTAATGTCACGGGCAAAAAACAAACTAAATTTAGGGTACAAGATAGCAGGAAAATAAACTGGCTGAATAAAAGAGATTAAAACCAGAAATGTCAATAATATCATAACACAGGTTTATTCTGGCACTGGTTATTGACATAATAATACTTTTTTGTAGTTTGTGACATCTGTGAGAGCATTACACATACACTCATTTACTTGTTTGTTTTCTTTTGTGTTTTTTTGTCGAGCCTATGCCGTCACCCATGTAGCCTGTGGTTTACCTACGCTGTAGCCTGACGCACACCTCCTCAAAAATGTAACTATGCGTTGCATCTACGTGAGCCATACGCAGACCCTTGCGACTCTACAAGATGATTCATTAAACGTATTTCTGTTTGTCTTTTGGTTTGAAGATGGCAAATGCATAGAAATGCGGAAAAAATATGTGGGACAAATACATAAACTTAAAGAAGAAAATCTAAGCAAGAGGAACGGTGATCACAGATGACAAAAACTACCTGCATTTTAATGGACCATTCAGAGTGGTGCAGTGCCGAAATATAAACTGCATGAATAACCAGGATGTAGGTTGGACGAAGAAGTATAAAGCAGCCTTTACATAGTGTTGGTCTGACCCTGGCGTTCAGCTCCAAACTGTATATGTTTTTGTATCAACTGCCCAGCCAACCCCATAACCCCCAAGTTTATCCTTGCTTTTCGTAAAGGCCATTTGCCATGGTGAGCAAGTCCAATGCCATGGTAACAGTGGCCAGAATAGTTCAAGCAGCGCTTTTAAGGAATAACAATACAAGAGTTGGGAGGAAAATATCTGGTTCAAAAAGTGAGCATGAAAGGCAAATTCAGAGGAAGAACACCAGAAATATAAGCCATTTCATTTGTTGTATGGAGTGAATCATTCTGTCAACCCATTATCAGCACCTCATTTGTCCTGATCATGACCACAAGGAGCAAGTGTCTAATCTGGAAGCATTCGGCACACGGGTGGGTGCGACTCTCACACCCACTCCAATGAATCCAGCTGAGAGTTGCAAACCAACGTAACATTATTGCAGTGTTGGATTAAACTAGACTACTCCAGTGGGGGCAACCCATACAGACATGGAGGGAAGGTGCAGACTCCACGCACACTAGGACCAGGCCCCGGATTAAAATGGTTACTCTTGTAGGCTTACACTGCTGACCACTTTTCCACCCTGAAACATTTTTAAATGTAAAATAACAATTGCTTACAATAGGAGGAATGGATGCTGCCCGTTGTTTCAGCTGTTTGAGGTCCAATGGCTTCTGGACAGGGGAGCTGATGACACCGTCGTGCGAGTAGTTGAGAAGGCTGGGTCGAGGAGAATTTATCCTGAAAGACACCACAACAAATGTAGCAATTTATAAAGAAATCATAAAAGAAGTACAGACATACTTCTAACCATTCCACTACTTGCAGTTCTCATTTAATCCTTTAACCTGAAGTCTGTTTGACTTCAAATTGGCAAAGTGGGTCACTTGTTTGTAAAGTTTACTTTCGCTCTTAGAGGTCGCCCACAATAAAAGGCTGTCATGTTGACATCATGCTTTCTTGGAGGGCCTTGAAAACTGAACAAGCTTTTATGTGTCTACAAGTAACTTCTTAGATGAAAACACCTCGGACATGCCAGAATGCAGAAGAATCTAAGAATCTAAAATCAACCAGGTACATAAAATAAATCAATCCAGCATTCTGCTACATTATTGAATTCCCATTTACTATAAAAATCGTTTTCCCAGTGACTCTGTAAGCAGTTCTTTTAAAGGTGCTATATAATATACAGTACAAAGTGCAGTATCCATCACTTAGGCAGCCAACAAGCTCTATTAAATTTCACTTTGATAAATGACTCACCGAATAACAGCCGTGGACTACAAAGGCCCGTTTCAAAGATGTTCTTAAACAGATTCTGACACCTAACTTTGGCTAAGTTCTCCCATCATGCACTTAGGGTTGCTTCACGTGTCTAAGGCATCTTTTTCAACACTTTCTTCTAACACAAAGAATTCCTTTGTATTTGTTGTAAAGCTGTGTGGAAACGAGGGTTCAAAAGGAATTCTGCAGTCTGCTGTTTTATTGGGGAGGACATATTTCTTAGAGGAGGCGCAGGTGTCTTTTATAGACTTTACATATCAGTGAGGAAAATGAAGGATGCCCCAGTGGTGTAGAGGCGACTGGGGCGAGGTGTTAAAAGTCAGGAAATGTGGTGAAACTGAAGATAACCGACAACCACGTACAAAGGCAGATTTTTTTTTTTTTTTTTTTTAATTTAGAGGTATGACGTGAGCAGACAAACATAGGGCATATGCATTGTACAAGTTGAGTATCCCTAATATGAAATTCCAAAATCTGAAACTTTACAACGGCCAATGTGATGCCTTTGATGTTGCCTCTACTTTTTTTTTTTTTTTTTTTTTAAACTGCTGAGTGAATGTGAGCAACATACTGTATGTGGAGATTTATTCATTCTGAGTGGAGAAGTGGGGCCTCGTCATTTGTGAAGCATCGAGGACAGCATCGTCATCCAGACGATCTGGATCTGCATAATTAGATCTGGACCACCCTGTATTTGTACCCTCACCATATGAGAATTGGATGTAGTGCCTCGGTGGTCAGTTAATGGCTTCCAGCACAGCAGCCATGACGGAGTGAAGCTTGGCCAAGATATTTCTGACCTGTCGGCCAGTTCCCCGAGAAGCCACAAGCAACACGCTAAACATGATAGTATAAAGATAAATACAATAATAAGTTGTCAAATGTTTTTAGATAAAACTTTTCTGTTTAAATGCATCGCAATCTATTCTTTCCTTCATGTTTTGGTGTCATGTTCTTTGGTCAGTGGCCAATGAGAAAAGCTTTTTTAAATGCTGAGTAAGAGCACTTGACCATTAATGACTAATGTGAAGCTGTTGTCTCCTGCTGCGCTGTGCCATATGCTCGCTCCACCAGCCTGTGCTCTTTTTAATATCAGGGGACACAGAGGTGCCATACTGAACTCAGAATGTGGCTGGTTAAAATGAAACCTCCAAAGAGGGGGTTCTCTTCTAGAAGATGTCAACCTCGTGCCTAATGTGTCCTTGTAATATAAACGGGATATTCAATAAACCATTTTTCTTTCAATGCGTTCATTCACTTTACTGGGCAGAATACTTCTGGCAGTACGATTTCAATTTGCCCAGCCTCTGTTGACCAAAAGCATATGCTTCACGCATCATATCAGCCAGAATAAATAAAAAGCGAGGCACTTCTTATTAACCATTCTTGCTCTAAAGAAGACGCAAGTCTTTTTGTTTGACTTATTGCTCTGGACACGGAAAGAAACCCGACAACTCACTTGGTCTTCTTTGTAACTGATAGCAGAGCATTTAACGGCCAACACCGCCCTAAGGTCACAGCTGTAGAACTTGCATTCTGAAAAACTAAAAACTTAAATCTGGAGAATCTTGATAACAGCATGGCTCAGCTTACAAATAACTAGAAGGAGAACATGAAACAGGACTTGCATAAAACAGCTTTTCTTAAAACAATAGAGGAAACAAGAAAGTAAAGGGTGAAGCACAAATCTACTCATCTTCCAGTCTAAAGAGTTAAAAGCAAAAGATGACCCCCTACAACGCATGCTTTGTAACTACTCTGTGTCAAATTGGGAATAAATTTAGCAGGCCTCAGGAACTAAGAAGACCACTGGGCCATTAAATTTCACCCATGATTAGAAGCAACTGACTAAAAGAATTTGATTTAACTTGCAGAAAACAGACACAAAGCTGATAAGGTGCAAAAAGCACCAACAGATTGGTGCAGCATAGCAGGAAAACCTTCAGGAGAAGACAGGGGGCAATAGAATGGGTCATGCAAATCACACCGTGAGAACAAAGGTGCCATCAGGGAGCAGCATTCTGTGTACATCTGCTCAGAGAACGTGGGCACAAGCCCAAGCGAGAGACAGCTGCTGCCCAGGAGAAAGCACGCAATGTCCTCCTAAGAAGATAAAAACACAAGCAACCAAACAGACGCCAGGAGCATCTCACACTTTCATGAGAGACAGTGTGCAAGGCCAGAGAGAGTTGGCAAGAGCTGGGAACACCTCATAGCTGGCAGAGGACAGTTCATAGTGTCACTGAAGGGATGGAGGCTGCCTGGAAAACCTGGGCATTTCCAAGCAATACAAGGTTCAGGGAAGGAGGACAATCAAACATCACTAGATAAAGTTCCAGCCCAGCATCTCAGGAGCAAAGGTGGAGCTGAAAAAGACCACTGAAGTGGCCCTGTAGTTGACCAGACATGATCCAAGGATGTCACTTTAAGCTGCCTCACAACCAAAGGCTTATTGCATCTCAATTCCTCGCTAAAATTGTCCATCATGGCCTGGTCATTCGGAGCCCTTAATCATCCCCTGTCCCTTATTGACTAACTATCTCTCTCAGCCCTTCACCACCTATTAACTAATGTGTGGTGAGCGTACAGGCGCAAAATGGCTGCTGTCGCATCACTGACACAAGATGAATCTCTCCTTTTCTCGGTGTGGTCCTCTTTCTAGTTGTAGTCTCATTTGGAGGAATTCTCCTTTTCTTCTCTGATCCTGGCAACCTCCTAAAAAAAACAGCCACCATACTAGAGGGCAGGAACCGGAACGCATTCAAAATTAGTAGTAAAAGGTTCGTTTTTGGTTCACCAAGCCTGAATGTTCTTCTGAGTAGGGCCCAACCTTAAAACTGTTTTTAAATAAAACATTTCTAAACATGGAACTAGAAGAGAAAAGCCTGCAGAGGTAATTTGGATTGGCACTCTGCATACCAGTGTGTGAAGCACAGTCAGTAAACCCAATATGTAACTATATTCTCTTCAAAAGTCATTTTCCGTGGGGGGCACAAGAGTAAGACTGAAAATGGCAGCACCCCGACAGGAAGCCAGAAAGATTCTCGCAAGATGATAAAAGTCAGACATTTTAGAGGATGCAATCCTGTCTGTTTAGCGGTCACGTAGAGCAGGAAAGACAAACCTGCATGAGGAGGAGAGGACAGGGCAGAGACAGGTGTGAGGTGGTACCTGGCCTGCCGTTCTGGATTAAAGACAGGAAGACAATGTGTGTGAAGGTGAAGCCACCATATCTAAGCTCTTTTTAATTGCTATGTGAGAAGAGATGTAAAATTCATCAGCACTACTATTAGCATTTTTTAACTAGTCCTCTAATGCACTACATTTGGTGTCAGCTATAAGCCTTAAACAAATTGTGCAGCTTTATGCCTTCCACAATTACTTTCTTCATCCATTTAGCAGTTGATCTAAAATTTGGGATGAACCTTTCTTGCACTGTACATAATGGAGCTTTAAAATGTTTGCAATGCACCATCTGTTAGAATGAAATTACTATATGCATCATAGAAACAAAAGGCAAATCATAAACAATAGCACTGAATGCGCCCAAAAATGTGTAAGAAATCAGCTTGTTACCTTAAAATGGATTTTTAAAGTGTATTGAGACCAAATGCTGTGGCTCACCCATTCCACAGACGTCAAGTAACCCGCATGCAGTCCCTCATACATCTGCGCCTCTCTAGTTCAAAGGCAACTTGTTACTGGTATAAATGTGCCACAAACTTGTGCCCTTCTATCCAACTTCAAGACCTGAGACACATTCAATCTTGCTATCACCTTTATTTTAATTAAACATACCATAGCTTTATCAAAAAAAAAAAAAAGTTTTTATACCATTCTGCTAAACAGAAATCTAATTTATTTCTAAAAATACATTCGACTAATTACACTCTTATAAACTGAACTATTATAATGAATAACCTGCCTGCGTCACTCCATAGTTGCTAGTAACTTTCTTGTAATGCATTACTTTGGGATGGTACGTGGGAAATAGTATTTTGTTTGTCTTGAAACACAGTGCGTTTACTCTTATTATTTATCATCTTCTCTTTGCTAGAGCCCTAGAACAGTTGCATCAGTCATGCTGAACTCATGTGAAAAACACAACAGAAGAGGAGAGCGGGGCTTCGTCTGAAATGAGGGCTCTTTAAATGTGGCATTTGGACTGCAAAGGAAGCGTTAACTTTCCATATCTTACTGTTCTTGCCAAGTTCTCCCCTGGCACAGGGCCTACGGTGTTATTTCTTCCACTGCAGAGATCTGAACACTAACAAACCTGGTGAAAATTAAGCAGACGGTCTTTTTCATGACTCATGTGTCCTCTTAGTTCCCCCTGTCATTCCACACGTTACCGGTGACCCAGAACTTGGGTGAATGCTAGCCGTAAACTGTCGGAGAAACAAAAGTCGGTCTGACAAGCAGAGCCATTTTACCTACAGCTGACACGCCAATAACAAGAAGGTTGGGGGCAAGCAAGATGCCACCAATACTTTTTCAGACTGACTGTTCGAGTTGTGAGGAGCACATCATGAAGTGGGCTCCACAATCGGTCCGCGCACATCTACAGTGCAGCACTAACAGGCCAATGCAACAAACAAAATGCTAATAAGTTGGTATAAATTAAGTAAAGCCACCATCAGAATTGCAAAAAAAAATATTTTAATAAAAAAAAAATAATAATCCAAAATTACCAAATGCAATGACTTATAACTTGTACCAGAAACAATATAATTTATTTGCCAGGATGCACCAGGCCTAAATATTTTGCTTCCATTAAAGGGTGTGTATGAGCCCATGTTCCAACACCAAGTAAGTGAGTCATACGTATACACCAAGGAGTGTTCTATTTCGGCCAGGTTTCCTCCCCTAGCTGCGGTTCATGTACTTGTTTTATGTAGTTTTTGCTCACTTTTGGGTCGTCATTTTATGTTAATGTTACGTTCATTTATTACATGTGGTCTTCGGGACAAAAAACAACCCCAAAACTCCCTAGCAGTTTTACTGTATCGGTGAACTTGTAGAGATGTCCGCTGAGTGGGCCAGGACGGGTCATATATTGTCTGAGACGGACGTGTAGTCGAGTGCGGCTGTGGCACAAATTGAGCAGGACAGGCTGGAAACGGTCTCACGCAAACATATGGTAGCTCTTTGTGTGAACGTACAATGTACATGTACCACAAAGCTGAGTTTGTCTGCTTGGGTTCAATGACAAGTCAGGTGCATGCAAGCGCTGAAAAAATGTAAAAGTGCATGCATGCGCCATCTCAGCAAATGCAAGTCAGACTTGTATGAGCTTCTTCTACACCTTCCATTGAATTCACACCAACTCCTGTGGCTGTGGTTGAGCGTGAGCAGAGTGGACTGCTCCATTCACACACACACACACACACAGGTCCTTCGTATATATATCTAGTGTTCCCTTTGTTTTGTGGGTGGACCACCTGCCCATCACTGCCCTATAAATTTGGAGGGTCTCCCACAGTTTCTGGCAGTCCATTTCGAATGTGCTTGGGAGTGTTCAGTGCTTATTGTAATTATGATTTTTGACCCTCTGCCCCGTCTTCTCACTTTCACTGTTTTAGGACTTTGTTTGCTTTGGATCGCCTTATTGCTTCAGGCAATTCCTTAGGCATTTGTGCGCTGCACAGTTTGCTTTTATTTTAGTGCATTTGTTAAAAATGAAATGCGTTTGATAAAAACTCTTTGTGGCCCCTTTTGTGTCTACCTGGCGTTTAACGGTGCCAACTACCTGTGGGCGGGTTTTGAACTTTCAGGACTAATGTGCTTTGAGACCCTGAGCATTCATAACAGTATTAACAAATAAAGAGTTAGACAAAGATCATTTGCCGCAGAAGTAAGAAGGAACAACTGACAAGTAAACACAGTACATAATGAATGTGTCCTTACATAGCAAGCAAAGCAAATGTAAATCTAAGCAAATCATCTGTAAACTCCAGCACCACAGCTTTCACATTATTCAATGTGTTCACAATACCAATACGACAAAAAGCCATGCCAACAAGGGACAGCCTGGCAGCACAACTGCAGTATCAAAAGTCTTTCTCACTAATGAAAAGGACTACAGTCTCATCTGCCCTCTGTTTGCTTCTGTGGTCATGTGTAGAAATGCGTAACCCACAAGCGTCGAAGAGCTTTCACAAACAGAGGCAGCACCATAGCTGGAGAACGTTCAATTGGTCAAAGTGGTTCCAAGTGTGGTCAATGGCCATTTCCAACCACCAAAGGAATTATTTATTATCTCAAGGGAAACAGCAAGCAGTGCCAGCAACAAAAAAAAAAAAAAAAAAAAACTGACAAAAACATATTTTTTTATGCTTCTGTGTCTGTAGTTTTGAAGCAAAGAAGCCATGTCACAGCTTTGTATCTGCTGGACTACAGGGTAAAGCTGGCAAGGCATTTATTCATTCACTAGCCAAGCAGGGAGGAGACGGGCATGCTTACCTATTCTTGTCAGCAGTGTCAGGCTCCTCCACCTCATCGGCACTGCAGGTGGCGCTAGAGTCACTGTCGGCATTGGAACCAGACTTTTTCCCAACCTTGCTTTCATCCTTCACCGATTTTGGCATTAGCTTAATGTCTGCCATATCCCCGTGAGTCTTTTGATCACCGATGTCCATTTTCTGATCTTTACTGTCCTCAGTCGGCTCTGTCTTTATAGCTTCAACCACAGGTGGTTCATCAGTTTCAACACTGTCCTCTTTCGGCTCCTTCTCTGACTTTAGGACCTGTATCATGCCTTTGTCTTCTGGATCACATGGTCCGATATCCATGTCTTTGAGGGCAGAACTGGCTGCACCACTGTCCTCATCTTTGTGCTCATCTGCCAATGACGGCTTGCCAACATCATTATCTTTGGTTTTGCCTTCTTCTGTAGATCTGGGAGATGGCAAACTTTCTGTGTCTGAACTATTGTTGGCTGCAACTGAAAAGAAAAAAAAAAGATTATTATTTTCATTCATTCTGTTCAATACACTCTAAAAATTAAACAGATTTTAAAAAGTGCCTGTGATCCAGACATGATTTGTTAAACTTTTGGGATGACAAAATGGTTTTGGGGTCTACTAGGTGTCTATCTGAAATACAAAGTAATGTCAGAGTCTGTAACTGGTGAGCACTGGTTCACTTTAGACGTTGGGAAAAATCTGCTCAGAATTGAAAAAAAACGAGGAATTGCAAAAGCGAACCGTTAAATAAGAAGCCCCTTTATGCCTGTGTGATGACACCCGCATGTCCTTGAGCCTTTGTATCCAATTCTATGCACATTTACCATTCAGACCACAGATGAAGTAAAAATCAGCTGGCAGAACAACTCAGGTATGCCAAGTCAGCTTTAAACTGGAAAATATTTTCCCCCTTAAAGAATAACAAAATCCAGTGGGCTGGCACAAGTGGACACAGTCGACATAAAATCAGGTCAGCCTATAAGGCCTTAGCACGTTGCTTTAGATAAAAATGAAATGCTTCCTGTCAGTCAGTCAGTCTTACCTTCTGCATCTTCTGCCATGTCCTCCTCATTTCCACTTCCACCTGATACCTCCATTTCCTCCTCCTCTGCTGCTGATGGAATGCTGACATCTTCATTAGCAACAGCTGCTGAGTTGTTTTTCTTTTTCCGTCTAGCATTACGCTCTTTTTCCTGTAATAAGGTGAGCGACCTGGTTTAAGATATCCAGCAGGAAACGTGGCAGACTCTCAGCAAAAGAGGGGATTAATGCTAAGCAAAGGTAACTAAATGTAGAAAAGGGTATTTCTGTAGAAGAGGGCCCACTCCGTACCCTCTTCCTTATCATGCTCAGCCTATTTTAAAAGTCACCATCAGGACATTTATTCATTATAAAAAAAGACAACTCCCACTACCCCTCTCTCAATTCCAATAAAAAAATATATATATGTAGTATGACTTAAAAAAAATTCCAAAATGGTGGACTTTTTTTTTTTTTTTAAAACTTTCACATCAATGTGAGGGTCGTTGGTGGCACAACATTTGGTCGCAGTTGCATTCCATTTGTCACATTTAACAAGTTCACAGACACAGCTGAAGCAGACATGGCTAAGTGGGAGATGTTTGTATCAGTCAGAAACAAAGAGTAGGTTGAATGTGTAAACACAAGGAGATGACCTCAGTAATTGGAATGAAGCGCTCAAAAAACAGCAAACAAGGTTGAGGCGGTCATTACTGGTGTGCAGTGCCCAGTAATGTTAGAGTTCATGAGGTTCAGACATCTTCAAGCAGCAGGAGTCAAACCATCAGTCAATTCAAAATCATTTGCTATGTGTTTCAAGGTCACGCCAAAAAAATGTTAATGTCTGGCTGTGAGAGAGCACTCTTAGTCATGTGAGCTCCTTGGAATATTACTAAAGCAAGATATGAATGATAGGGTGGCATGGTGGCACAGTGGTAGTGCTGCTGCCTCGCAGTTAGGAGACCGGGGTTCCCTTCCCGGGTCCTCCCAGCGTGGAGTTTGCATGTTCTCCCCGTGTCTGCGTGGGTTTCCTCCCACAGTCCAAAGACATGCAGGTTAGGTGCATTGGTGATCCTAAATTGTGTTTGGTGTGTGTGTGGGTGTGCCCTGTGGTGGGCTGGCACCCTGCCCGGGGTTTGTTTCCTGCCTTGTGCCCTGTGTTGGCTGGGATTGGCTCCAGTAGACCCCCGTGACCCTGTAGTTGGGATATAGCAGGTTGGATAATGGATGGATGGATGGATGGATATGAATGATCCATCTATGTAACCATTTTCTGAAGTCACACCTTCTGGGTCTAAAGGACTTGAGAGTCTATACAAGACATGGTGGGACACACACACACCCACTGCAGGACACTCTCATGCTCTAAAACCTTTGGAGTTGTGAAATAAGCTAGCATGTGTGATTGTGGTTTGTGAAGAGAAGAGTCAGAAAGCAGCAGAGATAACATGGAGGCCAGAACTGACCTCGGGTACCTGCAGTTCAAAGCTGTAGTGCTAACAACTGTGCCATTATGTCACCACATCAATCTGTTTGGCTTCTTTTTATTTATAGCCAGCCACGGCACTCATCAAAGACAAGTAATAGAATAATTTTTAAAAATGTCTGCTTTCTCTTGCCCTACGTGTACCTGCAGCGCCTTTCCTGCGTATTTGCGTGTGTCTCTTCCTGTCTTGACTGGCGCTCCCGTTCTCAAGTGTGCTCTTATACACACACTCTATCATTATTTCCGAGGCACCTTCTCACCTCCTGTGCCATTTTACACTTGTCGACTTTGAATTAGATTCTTTACACCTCCTCATGTGTCTCACACTCGCTCATCCTCTTTCATTGTTTCACCAAAGCCGAACTGACCAATCACATCAAAGCTAAACTGACCAATCAGATTGCCCTGAGGGACTGGACTCACAGACCTTAGAGTTTCACTATATAATTGTAGATATTACAATTCTTGTACTTTCTTTCTTTAAAACATATTCGGTGGTGACACATCGCCTTTACAGAAGAGGAAGCCACAAGTGTAATGTATCACTAGAAAAGACAAAATGGATCGCGTCTCAACTGTCAGTTATGAAGCTTTGTTTTCCTTCCCAACATTGAACTTCGTGACTGATCATATCCAATATCTAAAAACCTACCATAATGAAGTAAAATTTACATCAGAAGCATCTCTTCATGCATGCCGTGTCCATTTTGTGTAAGGAACAATATCACATTAATTGTGAGCTTCACACCATGCATACAATATTACAGGATGAACCTCTGTTTGGCGTCATAATGTCTATTTAGAATCCACAGTGCTTCACTTACAACTTTCATTTTGTGCTGTTGTAGGATCTCATCCAGTTTCTGCCTTTTCTTGTAATTGAAGTAGAAGTTCTTGCACTGGGACACCGTTTTTGAACCCACCATTTTTGCAATCGCAGACCAGTTTCTGCCATGTTGAAGGAGCCCTGGACAGAAAAGCAAAATGAAAAGGAAGGTAATAAAGACAAAAAAAGGTCAAACTAAATAATATTTTATTTACACCGTACCGTTCTCATGCTCAAAGCATTTACAGCTAACAGTACAGGAGGAATTCAGGCACAGAAAATATCAAAGCAATAACCATAGATACCTACTAATATCAAACATTAAACACCCAATGAAAAATAAACACACGAACCACAAATTTCTGAATCAGAACAAGAAACGACATACCAGAAATCAGTGCTGGTGTCACATGATGCCTACACCAGGTTTACTGGTGGTATATAGTATATTGCAAATCGGTGTTTAGAGTTTGTCTTGCATTGGGGAAGAAAAACAAACACAAATGAAGCACTGGTGCACCTCCTGGTTTTCACCAACTTAACAATCTTGAGCAACTCATCCTAAACAAACCTATTACTAACAAGCTTTGTACAGTAAAACCTTGGATTTCGAGTAACATTGGTTTGCGAAGTGTTTTGCAAGACGAGCTGAAATTTTTAATACATTTTAACTTGATAAATGAGCGAGGTCTTGCAATACGAGTTGAACGTATACGCTTTGTCTGCCAAGTGTCACGTGATCACAACTGAGTTGATGGTTCTTGTCTCCCATTCTCAGTCTCAATCGGTGTGCCTCACTCATATAGTCAACATCCGTACGAGCGTATACTGTTACTATAGCATTGTGACCACGTGTGTGTGTGCTGTAACGTGCGAGTCCTTGTCATGCACCCCAAAACACGAGGCTGAGTCTCAGTACTTTAGCAACACCAGCTTTATTCAGCTTGAAACAGGAACAGCGCGGTTATTTATTGTAGTGGGATCTACCGCTCTCCTATACACAGACACAGCAGTCAGGCAGGGTCATGGGCCAGGTTAGTGGCCAAGTAATACTGTGCCCTACATTTATAATATTCCTTGTATCACCCATCAACGGCAGGCGCTTATAGCTTGTCTGCGATCTGCCGCGTGTTTTCCCGTTGGGGGGAATCCCAAAAGAGTTTAGAAACCTTACAGTGCGTAAAGCATTTTTTAAATTTTGTGTCCAAGTGTAGTTACTCTTCGGGCAATTGGAGAGGTTTCCTTGTTAAAGTCGCAAAAAAACAAGAAGATTCCAGTGTGCCAACAGGCAGCAGTGATTCAGTTAGTTAGAGTGAAAGTCATCCTACATAATAACCCTCCTCCTCCTCCTCCTCTCTCTCATCTCCCTCACACCAGCCACGGTTCTTTTCAAAGGTAAAGTGCAGGTTAATTTGTTTTACGCATTTTTACTTTATATTTTGTATTAATCATTTTTATATAAATATTTTTGGGTTGTGGAACGAATCATCTGAGTTTCCATTATTTCTTAAGGGGAAATTTGCTTTAATATACGAGTGCTTTGGAGTTTCCAGAACGAATTATGCTCGCAAATCGAGCTTCCACTGTACTACAAACTCCAAGCTAAACTGACTAATGAGGATCTCAGAGTATAAGAAATGGTTCCATATGTCACGTCAGAGTCTGGAGATTCAAGTGCTAGCCTTCCTTCTGAGTGATATACAGGTGCTGGTCATAAAATTAGAATATCATGACAAAGTTGATTTATTTCAGTAATTCCATTCAAAAAGTGAAACTTGTATATTAGATTCATTCATTACACACAGACTGATGTATTTCAAATGTTTATTTCTTTTAATTTTGATGATTATAACTGACAACTAATGAAAGTCCCAAATTCAGTAGCTTGGAAAATTAGAATATCAATTAAGACCAATGCAAAAAAAGGATTTTTAGAAATGTTGGCCAACTGAAAGGTATGAACATGAAATGTATGAGCATGTACAGCACTCAATATTTACTTGGGGCTCCTTTGGCCTGGATTACTGCAGCAATGCGGTGTGGCATGGAGTCGATCAGTCTGTGGCACTGCTCAGGTGTTATGAGAGCCCATGTTGCTCTGATAGTGGCCTTCAGGTATTCTGAATTGTTGGGTCTGGTGTATTGCATCTTCCTCTTCACAATACCCCATAGATTTTCTATGGGGTTAAGGTCAGGCGAGTTTGCTGGCCAATCAAGAACAGGGATACCCTGGTCCTTAAACCAGATACTGGTAGCTTTGGCACTGTGTGCAGGTGCCAGGTCCTGTTGGAAAATGAAATCTGCATCTCCATAAAGTTTGTCAGCAGCAGGAAGCATGAAGTGCTCTAAAACTTACTGGTAGACGGCTGCGTTGACCTTGGACCTCAGAAAACACAATGGACCAACACCAGCAGATGACATGGCACCCCAAACCATCACTGACTGTGGAAACTTTACACTGGACCTCAAGCAACGTGGATTCTGTGCCTCTCCTCTCTTCCTCCAGACTCTGGGACATTGATTTCCAAAGGAAATGCAAAATTTACTTTCATCAGAGAACATAACTTTGGACCACTCAGCAGCAGTTTTGTCTTTAGCCCAGGTAAGACGCTTCTGACGCTGTTTCTTGTTCAAGAGTGGCTTGACACAAGGAATGCGACAGCTGAAACCCATGTCTTGCATACGTCTGTGCCTGGTGGTTCTTGAAGCACTGACTCCAGCTTCAGTCCACTCTTTGTGAATCTCCCCCACAGTTTTGAATGGGTTTTGTTTCACAATCCTCTCCAGGGTACAAGCGGTTATCCCTATTGCTTGTACACTTTTTTCTACCACATCTTGTCCTTCCCTTCGCCTCTCTATTAATGTGCTTGGACACAGAGCTCTGTGAACAGCCAGCCTCTTTAGCAATGACCTTTTGTGTCTTGCCCTCCTTGTGCAAGGTGTCAATGGTCGTCTTTTGGACAACTGTCAAGTCAGCAGTCTTCCCCATGATTGTGTAGCCTACAGAACTAGACTGAGAGACCATTTAAAGGCTTTTGCAGGTGTTTTGAGTTAATTAGCTGATTAGAGTGTGGCACCAGGTGTCTTCAATATTGAACCTTTCACAATATTCTAATTTTCCGAGATACTGAATTTGGGACTTTCATTAGTTGTCAGTTATTATCATCAAAATTAAAAGAAATAAACATTTGAAATACATCAGTCTGTGTGTAATGAATGAATCTAATATACAAGTTTCACTTTTTGAATGGAATTACTGAAATAAATCAACTTTGTCATGATATTCTAATTTTATGACCAGCACCTGTATATTAATTCATAATATCAAAGCATACACACTAAGCCAGCAGCTGTCCTTCTGGGTGGTAGAAAGGCCTTCCTACCTCTGTCAGGACTCGCTAGTTCACTTCTTAATACTGAATATCGCCAGCATTGGCACAAGACATACAAGTCCAGGACTGATGTCAGTCCAAACCTCAGTCCAACTGTTAAGCAGTCATATCAAGCTCAAGAAGGCCTCACGGCTTCTCTTTCACCTAGCCACATTTTAAGTTACTTCATCTTAATAACTGGATGTTGTAGGCAGTAAGCGAAGCTGAAAGGGACTACAAGTATAATGAATAGACAACACACTCGCCTAGCTCAATAAGATAAAGAAAACTAACAAAGAATACCTTTTTTAAAAGCAGGTTTTGTCGCTGTATGCCAACATCAAAGAGAAAAGTGTCTATTAGACCTCCTAAATAAACAGCACATGCAGACCGAGTACATTTTTTCCTCTCCCTATAAACCTATAAACTACATAGTCTCCTTTGGTCCCAGGGTCTAGTGTTATGTTACTTCTACACACAGACATATTGTTTTATTATCAGAGTACATTAAAGTTCAAAGTGTCCTTTTCAAGAGGCCTCTGCAAATAAGTCACCAAGCTAAAATCAATAGCCATGTTTCAAAAGCAAAAGCATCTGATAAGACGGAGATAAGCAGTGGATCAAGCATCATGAGCCAAAAAAAAAAAAAAAAAATTATTCAAAAGAAACGAAGGAACAAACTGCTGATGACTTCAGACCTCTGGGGTGGTGCCTAAAACTCATTCTACTTTACGAGAAGCTAGATTAAAAAGTGATAAGCCCGATTTTAATTAAAAGATGAATATGTGCCAATCAGCTCTTAAAATAAATGGAGAGCAAGGCTGATGGAGCATACATCTAGCAGCAGGGACTTGAATAGGGTTGGGGAGAACAAACCATCAGAGCTACACGGAGGGCACTGAGCACCTACTCACAGCATCTTGTCAAAGGTACAAAACCATCCCATAGGATGACATGGTGGGGTGCTTTTGGGGATTTTCAGATGTACTTAACCAGGTTCATCAATAACTTGATAGATAGACAATCAATAGATCAACAGATGGATTGATACAACTTTATCTGTCACCAGGGGGGCAAACATGGCTTTTTACAGAAGCTCAATTAAAAAATAAAAAATAAATATCATTCTGACAAGTAACACACACCCTCTCAAATACACAACAGAGAGATTAAAAAAAATGAAGAAAACGTCTGACTTGGCTATGATAAAAAGAGTCGTCCCAGTAAGGCACTATAAAGGTATGACGGGCAAAGGTTTAATACCTGGTAGGTCAAAGCTGGCACAGGAAAGTCTGATAAAGGTTTAGATGAATACTTTTTGTAGACTTTTTTTATAGACCTAAAATGCTTTAATTTTAAAGATGTAGACAAAATATTAATCTTGTAGCTGTACTAATTTCTGAACACAGACAGACAGACAGACAGATCTATATACACACACACACACACACACACACTATGGTCTGAACACACACCAGAAGGAATATAAAGCAAGAAAAACCTTCTGACTTGGCAGTCCCAGTGAGGTGCTATACAGGCGTTTCTACTTCTGGGTGCTTTATCCCCATTGGTGTTAAGGAGCCACCATAGTGTTTCTTGACCCACATCTGCTGATAATTTGTTGGCTGAATGTCCTCAGTGTTGGTGTGTCAGAGAGAGGATGTGCAGCACTGTTTATAATGGCATTCAGTTTTGTTTTCATTCTCTCCTTTGCTACGACCTCCAGGATGTCAAGAGTGTGTTTCCTAACTGTTCCTGCCCTTTTATTTAGCCTTTCGATTCGGTGCTCCTCTCTTGAAGTGATGTTATCGGCTCAGCACACCCCATTGGCCATCACAGAGTTCTAGAAGATGGGAAACATGTCACTACCTTAATTGAAGGAACACAGTCTCCTAATGAAAAAGAGCCAGCTTGGCCCTATCTTATCTACAGTAGTTCCTCTGTATAATGAGACCAGTCACAGATGTTGACCTTCAAGTATTTGTAGTAATGCACCGCCTCTACATCCACTCCCTGAAAGGTGACCCGACACAGTGGCTCTTTGGTGGGGCAAAAGTCAGCAAACGGTTGTTTGGTTTAACTGATGTTCAGTTGCAGACAATGGCCCCAGATGGATATCATCATCACCAGTACTTCATTTCACCGCTCGGCTGAAGTATCCATTTATTCATTCTCAAGCCTACTTTATCCACTTATAGGTCACGGAGGGCTGAAGCATATCCTAGCAGCAATGGGCAGAAGGCATGACACAGTCTATTGGAGAGCTCATTTCCTCATAATAATAATAATAATTCTTTACATTTATATAGCTCTTTTTCTCACTACTCAAAGTGCTCCAAGCAAGGAAGGCCCAGGACGTGAACCAATGATCTCCTTGCTAGAAGTGCTAATACTACATATACTCTGTAACTCCTCAGTCTAACCTGTACATCTTCAGCATGCGGTGGGTAACCACTGGCTTGGACTTTTCAGGACGTAAGGTTCCCCCACTTGCTGACTCCTCCATACAAACTACTTTTGTTTGGGTTAATTGTCAGTATGGAGGCTTGTCATTTTGATTTCAAAAGCATCGACTGTATATACAGCTAATAATGCGCAGTTGTCCAATGAATAACTTTCTTACAGTAGGACAGGCATATGGCATTTAGTTGGCAAGACTAACCGTGGGTATTGGGGGCCGCCATTATCATCAGAGCCAGGATCCTGCCAGGAAGGTGAATGCCACTGCATCTGTCTACCTTCATCCTAAAAGAGGAACACGAGCCAGTGTAAAAGATGCTACTGAACCACTGACACTTCAGGAAACAATCACACTTTGTGGATTTCAAACGACACACGAGAAGCGACTCAGGGCCCTTATGAAAGCTAAACCGACTGCGCGCCTCAGGACAGAAGGAGGAAAGCTACAGTGTTCTACAGGCCAGTCAATGTCTCAGTGACAAAGGAAGTGAGGCCAGGGTGCAAACCGCTGTGATTCTGTGCCCGCACACGAGAAAGCATCAGAATAAAACCCGTCAGTAATCCCAGGATGAGCGTTAGGTGACAGCCTACAAACTTGCCTGCTGGCTGTCACAGTAAAGCAGTCAGCGTCTTTCTTTCGGAGAAGATGAAGCATCTATAAAACCCAAATTTTAACTTCTCAAGAAAATTCTACTCTAAATAAAATTTCACGTCATTAAGAGTTCTGCCTGATTAAAATTGAAAGCACTGGACAATAAAAATTTGTTGAAAATGCAGCTTCTCAAACCAAAATAACATATTCAAGAATCTTTAATTCTTGCCTGATGGCCGTCAGAACGTTCTAAAGGTTATGCTACACCAGAACCGGAGCACATTCCAGGTGACAAGACAGAAAGAACGCATGCAGTTCGAAAATAAATAAATAAATAAGGCTTGAAATCACCTTTATCACGATGAACTTGTCTTCAACTTGAATACCTTCCATTCTTTCTGCCAGGATCCCTTTCAAAGCAGCTGCTTTGATTTCCTTTCAGCCATGTTTACAGGCTTAGTGTTTTATTATGAGTCAGACGAAGCGCTTCTACTGCAGACCCAAGCACAGGACGCAGCGAGAGAAAGTGCACAGGGCCAAAGCCCCAGCACACCCTCTGTACAAAACACTTGAGAAGTTGGCAGAGGCGCATGATCAGAACGCTCGTACAACTGTCTCCGCCTCCTCCTGGTCGCTCTTGCCGACAGAGCGCTCTCGACGAATCAAAGCTGCGCAGCAAACTCCTGTGCCCTAAATTGTAGCTGTTTTCTTGTGCGAATGGTCTGTTTTGCTTTATCCATCCACTCTGTCTGCCACGAAGCTGATGACATGAGCAAATACCAGAACACCAGTGTAAAAGCTGCTCTGCTGCCAAATAAATAAAAAGAGACGGGAGGGGGGCTTGGGGGTTGTGTGTGTGTGTCTCTGTGTGAACAGCTCCCTGGCAGGGATGTGAGCAGCCTGCCAGCTGAAGATGGATTGATGCTGTTGCTAAGAGAGGGAACCGCGGGTTCTAATCTTTCTCCTGGTATCTGCCCTGCATCTCATCACAGCTGAATGCGACCTCCAGCTTTTGTGTTATTAGGAAGCTGAGCCGAGCAACACAGATGCGAGCTGGCACAGCTGCAGACGTCTCCGACTCGGTACATTTTGGACATTCGCAGTGCAGAATAACCCCCAGCAACGGAAACATTTCAGCTGCTTAGCAGCCAGTGAAGCAAACTGAAGCTCCACTGGCTTTTTTTTTTTTCCCTCCCTTCTCTTTGCGTAAGACTGGCAGGGATTATCTAACTATATTTGCTAAAGAACAGCTTTAGAGATTAAAAGACTTACATAAAAATGAGCTCTTATGAACCGAGTTCACACTGGATTTTTTTTCTTTTCTTTTTAAACTACTTCAGGTGCAGTTTCTGTTGTTTTCCAGCTGATTCCTCAGACCCTACCTGACCGAGCTCAGCTCTCTCAGTCTTCATTTTTATGTGTTAAATACAGACAAATTACTTTATAATTTAAGACTGCCAGTGCCATATTTGCAGTTACTCTGAAGATGCTCATGTTAATAAGTGGGGGGATTAAGCAACCACTTCAGTTTAATTTCGGACTAAAAGCCCAGGTAAGGCATATGCAGGGTCGCTGTGGGGAAGAATCGGTGTGATGGTTGAGCCAAAGATACAGGAAGAACAAAGTGGATTCCACCCTGGCTGTAGAACTAACGTGTTTCGTAGGTTTGGAAAAAAGCCTACGAAATGACCGTGCCCCTCGGCCTGTGGGGTGAGAGGTGCCACAGGAATTTGGGGGAACAGGCCTGCTCTTGAGTGCAAATGATTTCCTATACGAATGCAGTGACAGCTGGAGTTGTGTCCAAAGTTGAATTTGTTCATTGTGGGTGTCAGACTCCATCGCTCCACTCCTATTTGTGGTCTTCATGGACAGGATATCAAGGTGCAGCCAAAGACATAAGGGTGTCCAGTTGGGGAGGCTAATGGTAAGCATTGTTGCTGTATGCAGATGATGTTGTCCTGCTTGCCTCATCTGACTGTGACCTCTGACATATATTTGATCGATTCACTACTGAGCGCAAAGCAGCTGGGATAAGGATCGGCACCATCTCCAAGGCTGAGGTCACAGTTCATTCCAGGCGAGGGGGAAGAACTGCCCTTGGTGGAGGAGATCAAGTATCTCGGGATCGAAGAAGGGAATTTGAGATCAAGTTATTACACACGTGCCCATGGGTGTCAGCTTAAGGACTCTGGTGAAGGCAATTACCTGCTGAACCAGGTGTCGGCACTGTGGTCTAATGCCCGATCGCTTCCTTCCTTTGCAGAAGAGACGACTGACAGGCACTCCACTGCTGATGTCACGTCCGTTGTCCAATCTCCATCCTCCTGAGTGATTAAATAACCTGGGAAACGACCATCTTGTTCTCAGTTCTCTTCCGAACTTGCATCTGGAAAGACTTCACTGTAAATCATTGTATGCTTCATTTTTGCGCATTCTTTTAAATTATGCGGGGGCACCAGGGTGGTGTCAGAATTCTTTCACTTTGTTGTGTCTCCTTTTTTACAAAGAGGATTGGAGAGGCAACAGCTGAGCTGCGGGTGCTGTACTGGTCCGTCATGGTGAAATGGGAGCAGAGTCTAAAGACAAAATTCTTGGTTTACTAGTTGATCTACATACCTGTACTCACCTCTGGTCATGAGCTGTGGGTAACGTCCAAAAGAATGAGATCACGAGTACAAGTGGCAGGAATGAGGTTTCTTCGCAGGGTGGCTAGGCTCACAATTCATGGTAGGGTGAGAAGCTCAGCGATTCAGGAGAGCCTCAGAGTACAGTCGCTGCTTCTCTGGATTGACAGGAGTCAGTTAAGGTGGTTTGGGCAATTTTGCAATGATACCACCTGGATGACTACCCCTAGAGCTGCTCCACACACTGTGGCAGACCCTGTACACAGTAGAGGGATTATATCTCTTGGCCTTCATTGGAAACACCTGAGCATTTTCCAGGAAGAGATCGAGTTTATAGCTGGAAACAGGGAAGTCAGCGCTGACCAGCTTGGACTGCTGCCACTGTGACCCTCCATAGGAAAAGCAGCCTCAGTACTTAGAGACACATTTCAGGGCCGAGTTCATTCCAAAAAGCCGTCCTTTTATGAAATCAACCTTTCAGATTACAGGGTCATAGGAAGCCGGAGCCTATGCTGACAGCAAGATGAATGCCGGCCCGTTGCTGGGCACACATCCACACACTCATACTTTGCTAATTTAGAATTGTCAATTAAATTAAGCTGCATGCTCTCTGAAATATGAGCAGAAACCCAAGCACCTGAAAAAAAACCCACACAGATCATAAAAGGAAGAGGAAACTCCATTCTGGCAAATACCCAAGCTTGGCATGGAAGCCTGGTACTCTGAACTATTAAAGCACAACCATGCTGCCCTCTGACCTTGTTCCTTTCCTTTGAACTCTAGCAATAAATACTCATCTAACATGAACCTGCCCACCCACACTTCACTTGATATCATACTGGCCCACTGCCCTAAACTGTATACAAACAACACATTTCCTAAAACTTTCCATGTTTCTCTCTAATTCCTATTTTCTCCAGCACCTGGAAGACCATGCATGTGCCTGTCCTAATTTGGTCAAACACTGCCATTCTGTCAGACATTTTCATTTTATGTGAGAAACCTACCATTTTACAGCTCTTGTCCGTACACTTTTGAATTTTTTTTTATTCCTGTAAAGATCACCGACTGCCTTGCCAGACACAAATCAGGAATCAATCATAAACAAGACAACATCCTTATGTCCTCAACAACACTTATGCATACAGGGACAACTAACAATGACCGATTGCCCTAACAAGTCTTTGTAATGTAGGTGAAGGCACTTCAAGAACACTCAAATGGATAATGGTAGAACACATATGCTCTCACAAAGACGGTGACCTGCCGGCCTCAAATAGTATTTGTACCTTATCTTCAGAAAGAATTCAGAAATCCGCACTAGTTGGGCCCAAAGTCAAAACAACTGGTACTAAACACATCACGAACTTTAAAGCTGTGTTGAATGGTTTAAGTAATGCGGGGGCAGATCAGTGCAGTTCAGCCATTCCTGAAAGATAAAGGCATCCAGCAGAGTGTACAAGTGTCACAATAAATAAAGCAGCAGACAGTTCAACTTTGGTCTGCTTTTGAAACCTGGAACATTTGCATGCATTTCAGACCCAGACAGCCATGACCTGAAATGCATCCAAGAAACGTCTACTGAAACAAGGCGGCTCAAACATCAGTCAGCATTCACAGGTAATGTTTTAATGGCTGCTGGTGACGAGCTTTTAGTCTCTTTCAAGTAATGAACCCAGGTTTGAGGATATGTTGATACAAAACTCTTCAGATTTCATTTTGCTTCTACCGAGCAGGACTGTGTCTTGTCATGACATCTAAAAAAATAATCCATACAAGTGAACATTTTCATAAATACAGGAACTGTGCCACTCTGTATTGCCAATCCTCAAGTAACGTCAGGGTCCCGATTTACAGAATTCATTTTACCACCAAGCAAAAGCAGCAGAATGCGAGAGCAGCACCTTTTCATATATGCTGGCCTGTAAGTGCGGCTTGCACCCTGAGAAATCCATACAGGCCTCTCCGTCTGAGGTCTGCAGCTGGAGGATGCAAGTCAAATGCCAACATTTCATTAACTTTGGAGACATAATCCTCTCAAATCGAGGTCATTTCTACTTGAACTTGTCAGCTGGTAATTGCTTTTCAACTGCTGAATGGCAGAGCATAGCTGAATCTTTGCCAGAAAACTACACTGTTTATAATATAAACTTATTTTTATTTCATCAGAGGATATTCATAGGAACTAAAGACTGGAAGACAGAAGACGGTATTTACACGTGTACAATAATCAAAGACCTTAAGTAAACAAACATTTTGAAATAAGGAGTACACAATTACATAAAGGGAAGTCAAACCCGATCAGCTACCCTAAAACTGGAAATGAGACTTCAGTCTGGAAACGTTACATGTCAATACCTTCTGGGCAAACACAAAGAAACTGCACCAGCAAGTCTACAGCACCTGTCAGACACATACCTTCACGCAAGATATCTGATATTGGGTGAAGTACAGTCACTGACATGGCTGCCATATCCTCCAGAATGAAGGAGAAGCTGCCAGTAGATGAATGAACTCACTTGCGGCATAATCGTCACAAGCCCACATGTCACAGCGCAACGACCACATGCACCTCCTGCTTTGTGCGTTCAGTGCTTGCACAGCCTTCCCAGAAAAAAGTACAAATTAATAAATAAAAAAATACATCATTTTTAAAACTTGTTAAAGAGGCATCACAAGATTTTTCCTTGACAGTAAATTGACATGAATTTTTTTTAAATTAGCGTTTAGATCCAAAATGTGTACATTTTGCTCGTGTAACATCAACCCTCCATCTTGTTTTTGGATTTAGTCCCAACTCAAGACTTTTTTTAACATTAATGCTATGACAAAAAAAAACCAAAGTGTGTGATGAATAGTAAGAACAGGCAATTAATGAACTCCTTAGCTCAATACATGTACCTCATAGAAGAACATATAAGAAGCCCCAGGAAATTTGTACCCAAGACAGAGGGAGAGACTGCACTGTATAAATCGATGCTGCCCTTATTGCAGTAAGAGTCCAAAGGCCTGAAAAGCTGAATAAGCACTGCCTTCTGACTCCAAGGCCCTAGGTTCACATCCAGACCCCCAAGTCCACACAACTGCATTTTGTAAAGAAAACAATCTCAGCCCACACTAGTGTTTTCACATTTATGAACCTACTTCTTCCCAAACTAAAACGCTCAAAAATGCAAAGACGACGCAGCCGTTCAGCTACACTGGGTATCTGGACATCCGAGAAAACAAGAAGAGGACGTGTCGCCCACAATGGACATTAAAGTGCAGCTTGTGTTTACACGCGGAGTACAGCAATGGCAAACAAGAACACGAGTAAAAACAGAACGTTTTGTTTGGACTTACAATGATGTGCAACTGTTATGGAGAGTAACGCACGAGCATAATGTGAGCAAAGCAGCTGAGCAAATGTAACTGTGAGTGTCAGGCAATCAGAGGGCTACATAATAAGCACAAACCAATCAGAGCGCGACTAGAATCTGCATTTCCTAAACTTTCTGTTTTCACCCATCCACATCACAATGCTCAGCCAGCATTTTCAGAAAATAACACCTCTGGAAAGTGAAGTCTCCATCTTATACAGGTTAAAAAACACCGTGGTAGCGGGAACAAAAGGCGAAAACAGAGACTAATGTCTGAGTTTGTACACAAAAGCAAAGTAGTGTGGACACAGCCTAAGTGTAAGGATATAAAAAGGTTTTGATGCAAAAAATAAATCATCAAATCAAGAGTGCACAGCCATTAAAATAAATCAATTATGGACAAACCATCAGAAGTGTGTTTGTTTGCGTAGGCCTCTGTCAGCTTAGCACACCTACATTTTACAATTTTATCCCACTCACCCTTGGAGCAGAACACAAAGTTCATTTGAAGTGTGAGGGGCTCTCCTGCGTGGTACCCATTTTTAAACAAGTCCACAGATTTCAGACCCATTCTACTGAAGATGTGCATAACATTCTTCTCTTTTCTTGTGCATGAAACAAGTAGGATTTTTAAACATTCATAAAGCGTCCGGTATAAAAGGAACCTCAGCATACATTTTAAAAAACCTGAAGAGACAAGTTAGCTGGTGTTTCCAGGGACATCTTCAATGCCTCAATGAAAGAATCTAAAGTTTCCATCATCTGCCACAACAACAAAACTGTCTCTGTGCCAACAAATACACGAAAAACACAGGTTTGTTTTAAAGAATACAGACATTCAAAACTCACTTTGGTTGAACTGACATGATTTTGACAGACTAGCGCAGGTACACACTGATCAAAACACTCCGGATGGTGTGGACCACCTCCTGTTTACATACTGCCACAGCCCATGTCCTTTGGTCTTCATATTATCTTGACCTACCTGGATAACAAAAATGGAAACCCCAACGTCCTGCTTATAGACTACAGCTCATCACTTGATACTGTTGTAACACTCTGTCTGGCTATCCTCATTTCCTCAATTTAGGACTTTGTGACATCCTTTGCAACTGGATTTTGTACTTCGTAACTAGAAGGCCCTGCATGTGCAGATTGGCAGTATCACTTCCTCAAACCCCACTTGTACTACTTGTTCAACTTTTCACTGCGTGGCCAGGCTCAGCACCAGCTACATGATTCAATTTGTCTCTTTATTAAGATCCACAAACACCAAAGAACTGGTCACATCAGGAGCAAGTGACACTATCATCTACATTGGTGCAGATACAGTGAAACAAGGTCAGCAGCTTAAAATTTCTTGGTGTTATGACTTCACCAAAGCACTTCCAAATATGCCCAATAGAGGAGGAATCCTGTCAAAAACCCTGGATAGATACAAAAAAGGACCATGTACAATCTTCATAAAAATAAAGACTAACAATGAAGACCCAGGCAGCACAAAGGCAATTAAAAAAGAACAACAAAAAATAACGCAATCCAATACAACCAAAAGTCCCAATACAGAAAGCAAAAAATGAAGTCAAAAATCACAGTAAAAATGTTAAATAACTAAAACGTAAATGCCTAGCGATTTCAAGATGTACCCCCACGAACTGTAGAACACCCTCTAGTTTTACAGGCTGCAGAGCAGTTCCTGGTGGTGACTGGATGGTGGCACTGCCTCTTGGAGGAACCACCCACAATACACATGGAACATAATACAGGCAATGGAAATACAACAGAAAAATAACACAAGTAACATTAAAATAAAAAAATAAAAAAAAAGAAAGACATAGAACGCTGGCTGGAATATAACAATCTGAGTCACTGAACACCTGAAAGGGGCAGAACCCTTCTGGCTACCATCAAGCAAGCTCACCAACGCCATTACTTCCTCAGACATCTTGAAACACCCAAATAGGAACACAACCTCTACAACTTCACCCTCAGCTTCGGTTAAGACCCCTGATGAAAATAAAGAAAGTGCCACCAGCGAGGTAAGAGAAAGTGCAATGACCTCCCGGATAAAATTTCATTAAAGTTTTGTTTACCTTTCTTGGCAGTTTCCATTTCATCTTCCGTCCATCGAGAGCTTTCATTCATCTCCAGGTTTGCTGAAAACAAGACAAATAAATCATCAAAAAACATAAAAAGAGAAAACCAAGGCAAACTAAGGTCGTGTAGCGGTTGACTCTGAGCAGCTATAATCAGTGATTTTCTACTCGGCCTGGTGAAAAAGTTAAATTATATATAAATATAAAAGCAGACAATTCCGTAGTGAAGGCTCTAAGTAGACACTTACAATGTGAATCTACTGGGTAAATGAGTGTAGTATAGTGTCTGTGATTCGGCAGTGTAGCTACACTTCTGATGACACATAACACTTGAAAGTCAAGGACTCCACAGAGTGTGGCACCGGCTAGAAATCACAAAAATAAGTGGTCTTAAATCAACAAGTGGTCAGATAAATTAGCCAGTATCTATATTTTCATAATTGACTAGAAACATATTTTAAAGATTGTCTAGTGTCTACTTTACTATGGAGTTCCAGAATGCAACTGAGGCAGTTCCACCTGTGATATCCTCCGACAAAGACTAGTGAGACGTTTCTTTATCTTCAGTCGCCAGTGGAAGTTACACCTAAAATGTACCTCCAGGAAACCTGCGCTGCATCATTTTAACAGGACTTTACTGTTCCATCTGTGATAATGGGTTCAGGTGCACATACTTGTTTGCTGTAATGGCAACATATCAAAGCTTTCTCAAAACTTTATCAACTTATTTTAGAGTGTTGATCTAAGAATCGGGTCAAAAATACCAAATGACGCAAAGAGCAAATTACAGGTCAAGGGTTAAGGTACACCACCATGGTCAACTGCCAAGTTTAAAACATACAGCTCCAAGAGACGGCCTGGATTAGGTATGACACAGATGAACAAACAATTCATCGTGACTGTTGTTTTAAAAGAGGGGAGGATACTGCAGAGAAAAATATGGATGTGAGACTTCAAGAAAAGACTGTGAGAAATCTTGGAACAAGTCAAAAGCACAAAATTGTGTTCATACGGGTGCAACTTAAGATGTAGGCACTGTCCTGCAAAGAAATGGAAAGGTGATTTATTTACTGAGCTAAACCGGAGGAACTGCATAAAAAAGAAAACAAAAAAAATAAAAATAAGCCTACCTAGCAAATCCTAACGAGAGACAAGTATCAAAATCGAAAAAAACAGATAAAGAGGTCAGACCTAACAAAACTCACGAGAAGCACAATAACAAAGGTTTCTTTTGAATATATAATTTATTTACAAGGTTTGTATCTGCAGATTGGATTAAGAAAGGAGCCCCCAGCTAATCTTTTATCCCATCACACCGGTTACCCGAGGGTCACAACCCAGGAAGCCACACATCTAGTTATGCAGAAAGTGAAGCCAACAGCAGCTCTCAAAATGATGGTAATAGAAGGACTCAAGAGATAGAAAATTCCAAATGAATTCATGCGAAACCTGATCATGACAGGTGTACTTTTGATATGTGAAAGTGGGGGGCATGAACGTCTGTTTCATTATTTAAACCACAGATTTGAATTGGCCACGAGGAGCACTCAGACATTTGCTCCAATGATCCAGAATGAGTTGGGTCATCAAAGAACCCTACCACAACTAAACACCTTTGAAAGATGGGGAGCAAAAGGAATTTTGGTGACATTCTTGATTTACATGCCCAGAGTAACGGAAGAGCACACTGAAATACAGACCTCATGCAAAGGTACAGGGAACACGTAAACTAACATTGCATTTCGGAATATGAAACTTAAGGGCCTACTGTGTATTACTGCTTTTAGAAAACCGAGAAAACTGGTGAAGTTACACTAAAAAAAAGCTGGGGAAGAGGTCTGGAAAGATGATGACAGGTACTGCAGAGGAGAGAGATTTAGAAGGGGCACAGCCTATTTGGTGCTTTTCTTTTTTCCGTCATGATGCCCAGCCAGAGATTATCGAAACACTTGGTGAAATTTAAATTAACTGATGCCCTGATGAAGTGGTACAAGGATCTCAACGTGACACTATAACCAGAATGGAGAGGGCTCAATAGTGAAGGTTAAGTTCACAGACCAGTTTTTAAGTGGTTTACGAGGGGCCAAGCAAACAAAACATTGTTAGAAATATTTACATTTAACTGAAATCATCTAAGTGCTAATAATCTTTATATATAATACGTTACTGTGGCTGTCCATTTGTCTGTCCAGGATTTTAAATCATCTGTAGCTCACAAACCGTTTGACCTATTGACTTGAAATTTGGTCCACATATACTACGTGACATCTACTATCCGCTTTTGGGGTGATGATTGACCTCCAAGGTTATTCCTCTGTTTATTTTATTTTACTGTAGAATCAACTCTTGGCAGCGGCCAGCAGGGTGGTCGTGTGGCACATGCGTACGTGCGCCGTTCTCATCCCTACCACCTTAACCGTCACTTTCCCTACCTCTTCATATCTTAAATCATTCTTGAGGTTGATTGAAGACTTGAGTGCCAGCTTAAGTGAGAAATTAAGCAAAACGTACTAAGAAATTGCAACACAAAAACTGACTTAATCAGTTTTAATGTGAAAAAATGCAGACAAAAGAAGAGAAGAAGCAGCCGCTAGGGTGGAGAAAAGAAGAGCAACTCAGGAAGGAACAAGCGCATCAACCTCTGAGCAAACAAATGCTAAACGTACAGAGAAAGAACAGGAAAACTAGGAATGCTCTAGTCAAGCGTATTCACTGCACATTATCGTGCAGTGCGCCATTACTGGTAAGTAATAATGCACAATGTGAACGTGGATGTTCTGCTCAAAATCTTATCAAATCAAAAGTATGTTAATTCACTAAGTGTAGCAACCATGAGGAACGCAGCGAGAATCAGTACTGAGGGACCTTTACTTGAATTATTTGATGCCGAGATATGTGTCAAGTGCGGGCATCTCTCAAGCAAAACAAACCACAGGCCACATATTGACATACTGATAAATATACAATATCAAAGAATGAAATGCTACAAGCACCTAGCTTGTTAAAAAGATTAGCAATAATTAAACAGCAAGTTTAACTTGAAACTAATGTGCAAAGACATGCTGTATGTTTTAGAGGGGCAGAGAAACGAGGAAATAATGAATACAGCAAAAAGTGTAGTGATTTATTTGTAACCTGTATTTACTTTTATGAAGATTACAGCCATCTTATAAGGTTATATATGGTGCCCAGGGCCGGATTAAGGTGGGTGCTATTGATGCTGCGGCATTAGGCCCATTCCTGAAATAAGCCCAGATGAAAACAGATGAGAATTTTCCAGAAGCTGAACAGTTTTCCTTTGCTATATTAACCTCAAAATAATTCTTAGAATGAAATTTGGAGTCCGACTTTCGGACGCCTAGACACAGCGTTACTTATTATGCAGTTACTATTTTTCTTTGCACTCTGACGTAACTATAATGTCGTTGTGTTTATTGTTAACCGAAGATTTCAAATTAATGCTATCAATTTTACTTTAAACAGTTTACTTAGTAATTTAGCTGTGTTTTTTGCAATATCTTGGGGATTCTTGCCACTTTATTATTGTTCGTTAAGTGCCACGTAGTAAATCTTTCACCTTGAAAGTTAGTTGTACAGTAAAAATCGATGGCTATTTAAATGGTTATCTGTAAAGGTAAAACTAAAAGCCGGCCCGCGGGCCTGACATGGATGTTTAGAATTTTTAAAATCCTCGACAGGACTCTGGTCTATTATGAAATTTAAATCATGGACAAATTTTTACCCTCAAGAGCCTGAGCTGAGTCACTTTGACCCAATGTCTCTGCAAATTCATTTTTTCTTAACTCTGTTTTGTAAGAGAATTGTGAAATTTTGTGTATTTCATTGTCAGGTTTTCTGCATTAAGTGCACTTTTCAGACAATTGCTATTGAATGTTGATGTTACATAGTTTGATGTTAATCTCGAGTTATTACGATCCTACGTCGTTTTTATTATTCATGTTAAATAAAGGCTGGCTGGTTGCGTCGCAAGCAATTAAGGCTCCTTGGTTGGTCTGAGTGCGCATGTACGGTGAGAGTCGAATGCACAGGCACCAATGCCAAGAAAAAAATAGGCCTTTTTTGCGCAGCAGCATCAGGCCCAATTTCGTCTTAATCCGGCCTTGATGGTGCCTACATTTGGTTTACGAGCCACGTTTTGTTTGGTGCATATACATACATAAATAAGTATATCTGTATTTGTGGGGACTTCCCACTTAAACTTATATATAATAAACTTAACGTGACTGACTAGAAAGAAAAATCGCCCACTCTATTTTCTATATCTGCATAATTCATGTTTAGGGGTGCAAGCGGGGGGGTAACAGGGCCTCTCAAACACACCTGACACAAGCCCTTTGTGCACACCCTCTCACTTACAAAAGGCATATTTAGAGTTCACTACATGCATGACTGCCGCCTCTGTGTGTTTAAACGTTTTTTTGTGTTTTTCATTTTTTGACACTGGAAGACATGCATGGGGTTTAAAAAGTTAAAGAAAATGACACTGTTACTCAAAAGGACTACAAAAAAGGCTGAAAGGTTAGTTCTGACTCCTACTGACTGCCAGCATGTATTGTGTGAGGCAAATAGTTACAGGGATTTGAGATATAAAATCATGACATTCATTAACCCCAAAAAAGCATGTTGTTAAGTGAAGCTGTATTTATAAAAATAAAAATAAAAAAGATTTAATTGCAGTCAATAAGGAACAGAGGGCGGCACGGTGGCAGAGTGGTAGCGCTGCTGACTCGCAGTAAGGAGGAGTTTGCATGTTCTCCTCGCGTCTGCGTGGGTTTCCTCCCACAGTTCAAAGACATGCAGGTTAGGTGGATTGGCGATCCTAAATTGTCCCTAGTGTGTGCTTGGTGTGTAGGTGTGTATGCCCTGCGGTGAGCTGGTGCCCTGCTCGAGGATTTGTTCCTGCCTTGCGCCCTGTGTCGGCTAGGATTGGCTCCAGCAGACCCCCGTGACCTTGTGTTAGGATATAGTGGGTTGGATAATGGATGGATGGAAGGAACAGAAGTGGTAGGCTTGTAAACAATAATGTATATGTATGAGGGAACCCTGGAAAATACATCACTTGATTAAGGTGTTTCAAGAAACACAAAGCTGACAGCACGTGAATGACCTTCTTTCAGTTCATTAACCAATAAGCAGCACAACCTTTGCAGTGTCTTTGGTCTTTGTCTTGTACGAGTTGACATTGCGTCTCCTTCGACACAAGCTCTATAATGCTCTTCTTTGGCGAGGTTTAGGTTTGCACAGATTCAAATTCTCAAAGTCAAATGTTTACTATAAAATAGGTGACACGATTACGTCATGGTTATTTTGGAAAAAGCAGCAGTTGACTAATCACTCAGTTTACAGGCTTGTGTTCAATATACAAAGCAGTTAAATGCTGTCTATTTGTTTGGATCAATGCCATCCTTGCATTCATTTCCATTAACCCACCTGCTGGCTCTGAACAAAGTCACCAATGGCCTATTTCTCTACAACATTGGTGCGCACAAACGGAACCTGTACTTACTTCACTGAATTGCAGAACAATGGTCACACAGATCTAAAACGGGGCAGCCTGATATGGAACCCAACCCAGGATCAAGCTTAGCTTTGACATAAAACGAGCTTAGTTAATAAAGTTCATCTCTGCAAGATCACCGTCAAGGTCAGCTTAGCAAACACAAAACATGATGGCACAGACCACATTCCAAATACCCTACAGGTGATACAAAAAGATGGTGGTTTGCTTTTCTAACTATTAAAGTGAAAAAAAAAACAAAAAAACGAGGGTTTCAAGTAGATAAACACCATAAAGCATACTCTGGCAGCTTTCCCATCAGACACACTTGGCAGGAGCTGCAGGATCTGTCTTGTAGCTTACAATTGCCCTCTGTGAGCGGGAAGGCACAGTGACTGAATGTGCTGTCAGCTCTTTAGCCGTGACCCCTGTGTTTGTGAAGGTTAGAGAGAGTTTACGGCTTGATCCTGTTGCCTAGTTAATTTGGAAACATCATCGAAATACTAGGCTGTCCTGGCGACCTTCCAAGGATGCTGACACTATCGAGCAAATCAAGCATTCTCCAGGGCAATCCACTAGGTGCACCGCTTCTGGTGACAGACTGCCTGTGGCCTTTGATGCAGCTACTTAGCTTGTTGCCACATCCATAGCAAAGCTGTCGTGTTACTAGTCTACCCATTTTTGTTTTTTCGTCCACACATATAGAAAGTGTGGAGCAGATGTGAAATGCAGGTGAGGGAAACTTCATCTTTCAAAAATTCATCTTCAATAAACATTTTAAAATAAATTCTGGAAATATTGTTAAACTTTTACAGTCCAAGAATGGAAACAACAGTGGGCAGCACGGTGGTGAAATGATAAGCCTGCTACCGCACACCTTTCATGACCGGAGTGTGGCTGCTGTCGAAGTACACGCTCACTAAGCAAATTATTAGGAGCACCTGTACACCTGCTCATTTATGCAATTATCTATTCAGCCAATCATGTGACAGCAGCACCATGTGTCAAATCCTGCAGATACAGGTCAGGAGCGCCAGTTAATATTCATATCAAGCAACAGACAGAAGGGCTACGGTACCTCAGGTGACCAATCTATACAACCGCAGTGATCAGAAATGCATCTCAAAATGCACAACATGTCGAATCTTGTGGAAAGTGGGCTACAGCAGCACAAAACCAAATCAGATTCCACTCCTATCAGCAAAGAGCAGAAAGCGGAGGCTGCAGTGGACCCAGACTCACCAAAACTGGACAAGTGAAGACAGGAAAAACGTTGCCTGGCCTAATTAAATGGCTGAGGCACACAGGAAGGATCAGAATTCAGTGCCAACAGCATGAATTCATGCACCTCACCTGCCTTGTGTTAACAGTCCAGGCTAGTAGTGGTGGGGTGGTGGTGGCGGTGGTGGTGCAATGGTGTGGGGAATGTGTTCTTGGCACACTCTGAGCCTATTAATGTCAATCAATCATCGCCTGAATGCCACAGGCTATTTCAGGATTGTTGCTGACCACGTGTATCCCATCATGACCTCAAGTTACCCATCTTCTAATGGCCACTTCCAGCATGATAAGGTACACCATGTCATAGAGCAGAAGTTGTCTTACACTGGCTTCAGGAACATGACAAATACTTCAGTTTTCTTCAGTGACCTTCCCAGCCAGCGGATCTGAATCTAGCAACACCTCTGAGATATGGTGAAATGGGAGATGAATGTGCAACTGACAAATCTGCAGAAGTTATGTGATGCAATCATGTCAACATGGACCAGAGTATGAAAGGAATGTGTCCAATACCTTATGGAACCCATGACATGAGGAACTAAGGCTGTTTTAAGAGGAAAAGGAGGTCCTACCGAGGATCAGTACAGAGGTCCTGAGAATTCACTAAGTTTGCACACAAATCCATCCACAATCATGTGGCCTTTTTACAGATGCTGAAGCACACGTAAAGTGGCTTCTTGTTGAAAGGCTATGGAAGTTCACTTGTCAGGAGAGGCCCCACACTAAGACAAACTTACAATTCAGCATGTTTAGAAATATAGGTTTGAGGCTTTAAAACGGGGTGAAATACAGCAAATGTCCAAATGGGAGCCTGGCTTTAAAACAGCTTTCATTTATTTGATTTTTTTGCAGTTACTGTGGCTTAAAACGTCAGAATAAAAGTATGTGGGTTACTAATTTACCATGAATACAATAAAATGGCAACAAGACATAGTTCAAAAGTTTGGCCTACGTAAAAGAGCAAACAGGACCTCTTATGCGACGCCTTAGTTTATACTTTTATAAAAACACACACACACCACATGTTAACTAAGTGCTTTAACCGTTAGGCTTGAAATACGCAGTCAGGCCAGTAACAGCTTTGTATTTTTAGTCAACTGCTGTTTTCTTTTTGAAAAAAGATACTTTCTATTGGCTGGGTTTACTGAAAAGTAAAAAAGGCATGGAAGACTTGAAAAGTGACCCAGAACAAAAACACTGCAAAACTAACCAGAACAGACACACACACACACACACACGCAATTTTCTGACTGACTGCAAATATCTAACTTGGGAGAAGAAAATTTCTTACCAAGTTCACTGTTGAGTTGCGGAGCAGCAGCTTCTTCATTTTCATTGGCCATCGAGCGAGTGATGCGACCCTTGCGTCGACCTTGGCTGTTAGCCGTCTGGCGACCTTTGACAGTGATCATAGGCTCTTTGTCCTCTCCTTCATCTCCTGAAGTATCACCACTTTTATCCCTAAGGAAAACAAATTAAGTTAGCCGGGGCTCCCTTAAGACAAATGGGCTACTCGGGAGGTACAGAAACAAACTTTATGTGATGGGCCCTTGAAAAAGTCGCACCATCGTATACACTTTTATAGCAAACGGTAAAAGGAAGTTAAATGTGGACAAGGTCACTGCTTAGATTAGGTGGTCACTGAAATAGGCAAAAATAGGTGATACACTGCCATCTCGATGTCACGTTTCTTTTCTGCCTGTGATCTGACCATTTATATTAAAAAGGAGTACAGTTAAGACAAAACAAAATGTGCATTCAGTAAGTCATATGGGGACCACAAGAAGGCTAAGAAGATTTGGGCCTGTGGAGCCAAAAAGTTGAGGATGACTAGGTGAAGATATGCACTGCAATGGAGTCACACAGCATTAGATTAGATGGAAGAAGGCTGAAGACGACATGGCTGGAAGTAGACACAGAAAGAATTCAAACATCAAGACAATGGCCGTGAAAGAAACTGTGGTAATCTGATAAACAAATCTCCATGGAAGGACAGATTGCCTTCTTGACAAAGGGATCTACTTGCTGCTACTTATGCCAATACTGGTCATGAGAAGTGCAATACTATTTTTGAGGGTCTCTACAGACAACCACATGCATCTGAAATAACAGGGACGACTGCTGCATTAGAAGCTTCAGTGTAACTCAATGCAATGTTCTAATTATGGCACAATGTTCAAAAGGAACCAATGCCTAAGAAGCATTCTAGGGATCAAATGATAGGTGGGGAGAGAAATGAAGAGCTCCATCAAAACTCAATACATTATTTCCTTGTTTTATGTATTTATTCATTTGTGGTCTACTGCTTTTAAAGCTTTTCACCAGGAAAACTATATTACCTACTGTACAAGAAACTGAAATGTTGCAAGTGCACTGCAAAAGCTGCGTAAACTTGGCAAATTAATCATTGACTGCTTCTAATAAATCTCGAGGACTTAAACCTGCATGCAGCATCCGGCTGTACCAAAAATAGAGCCTGCAGATGTGAACAGAGCAGCATGTGAAGCTCCCAGGAAGCTCAGGGGTATACTCATCACGCCGATCCAAATGTGTCCAAATACCACCTCCTCTAGCAGTCAGCAATACGCCAACTTGTGCCCACCAGAGGTCATATGTTTAAACACCTGCCAAGTGTATGTGCTTTGCCCTTGGCTTACAGTTTATTTGTTGTTCTTCAGTAAATCAAACTATATTCTTTTAAATTCATTTCAATAATAAATAGTGTTTCATCATAAACTAACAATTCCTTTTTAAACCTTCCCAGAATAGAAGCCACGTTTGTTAAACAGAACACACTGACTGGGCTTCTTCCAACGGGGAGTTATTTACTAAGCCCACATGTCAGTGAAGAAGCCTGAAACCCCAAAAACAGGTAATTATGTACACGGTGCTAAGAACCGGACTGTGGGTACAACTCAAAAGTCTCATGAGGCTGCCAATAAATGAGTGCACTATAAGCGATAAAACATGTCACCCGATGTTTCAAAAGTGGGTGATTACTGCATCCATTACAGAAAGTGATATAATATCAGAGTATGAATGTATATGTTTCGGTACTCAAATGTGGCAATTGGTGCCACGGCCCACCTGCCAAGTTGTTTGCCTGCCTATGGTAAAGTCATCCCTGATGGAGGATCACAGGAATCATGGGAAAAAGGGGTCCTTTCATCGGATTGGCTGGCCGAGCAATGTTTCAGTCGTGGAATGGCCAAATGGGGAGGCAGCTTGACGGATGAGGTCTCCAGGACTCTAAAAATATCCAAATCTTATTATGTGATATCCTCTACAGTTAAATTCTGCTCCGTGCTTCTAAAATTTGTATTATTATGCTGTATTAAGGATTTGTTCTGTTCTGTGTATTGTATTGTATTGACCCCCCTCTTTTGACACCCACTGCACGCCCAGCCTACCTGGAAAGGGGTCTCTCTTTGAACTGCCTTTCCCAAGGTTTCTTCCATTTTTTCCCTACAAGGGTTTTTTGGGAGTTTTTCCTTGTCTTCTCAGACAGTCAAGGCTGGGGGCTGTCAAGAGGCAGGGCCTGTTTAAGCCCATTGTGGTACTTCCTGTGTGATTTTGGGCTATACAAAAATAAACTGTATTGTATTGTATTGTATTGTATTGTATTGTATTGTATAAGTAAGTTTTAATGGTAACAGGCCTTGAAATTTAGGAACCTGAAGGTTTAAAGGAAGAGTAGCTACTGCCAAAATAAAAAATGTCACAGGTTGGGAAAGGATCTAAAACGTAGGCGCCACTGCTCAGAAATCATCCACGATTACAACACTAGTGGGTGTGAAATATTCAAGACACAGTGGAATCAGAAAAGTATTCACGCCTCTTCACTTTCTGCACACTTTATTTAATTTTAAACAGACATGTTTGCCATTTGCGCCCCTCAATCTACATTCAATAACCTGTAATGATAAAGTGAAAAATATGTTTTCAGAAAAGTTGGCCAATTTAATGAAACCCAAAGACTGAAATTGGACTCTTGGATGAAGTAAATAAAAAATCAGTCAACTTATTCGGCAAATGAAACCTGAATGTTATGCCATGTCGATGTTGTCTAACTTGTGGAACTTTCTACGTCACTGCATTAACAGGTCACTCAGTGCCACTACTGATGAGTGGTCATCTGCTGAGAGGGTGGTTAGCTTGTCATATCCCCCCACCCCTCCCCTCCTCATTCATACTGTTCTTATTCATAAGGCTGTGGGCCTGTGAGTGTTTGGGTGATCTGCTCATGAGGGTTCTTTATGGTATTTTGATTGGATTCTCATTTGATATGCCGGTTATTACCATCACATTTCTCTTCAAATTCAATTGTAAGGACAAAAAAATATTACTTGTACTTGATAAATTTCATAGAGTTTACTTGCATTATAAAAATTACAGTAGGTACGAGAAACATAAAGACTTCATCAGACTGACTTCATCCACTTCAGAGCTGCTTCAAGTCATTACACATTTGCTGTATATTCTCCGTACACGCACAGAACATGCCTCTGACCCACAATACCGACTATCATCCATCCATCCATCCATTTTCCAACCCGCTGAATCCGAACACAGGGTCACGGGGGTCTGCTGGAGCCAATCCCAGCCAACACAGGGCACAAGGCAGGAACCAATCCCGAGCAGGGTGCCAACCCACCGCAGACCGACTATCACCTTGATTTAAATATGACACTGTGTGTTATGTGTAAGTGACAACTAACAAAACACAAACACGAATAACACCACACTCCTTACTGCCTTTATTTAACAACAACTAAAGTATATGACAAAAATAAAAATACGGAAAATGCAACTATAGGTGTTAAGCTTTGAGGTTTTTATAAGGTCATGTTGTAGATCAAAAATCATTAACTGTTCTGAACTTTCCTGTATATGTGGCTCAAGAAATAAAAGCTCAAAAAACAGTGAGCTGAATGAGCAGAAGAAAACTTAACAAAGCTCCCGTTTAATCTAAAGCACTTCTTGACCATTAAAATCGTACAAGCCACTGCATGGCACCTCAGGTATTCCACAACACAAGCACTTGGAGAATCATGACTTGATGTTCAAAAGATATTGATAAGAGAGTACACTGAAAACAGTCTGAGGAAAAAAACTGCACAATGCATGCCAGCTAGTAACATACTTGAGAAGGTCCTCTTTTTCATTCTCCATTTCCACCTTCTCCTCTTCTTTCTCGGGGTCTCTCTCTTTCTCCTTCTCATCTTTTTCTTCTTGGCTGCTGCAGCTCAACTGCTGTTGCTGCTGTTGTTGCTAGGAAAAGGGAACATAAGAGCACTTAAAAAAGATGAAATATATTACGTTACAAAAATTACAGTCTTTTTTAATTAAACTCAATAAATAAAAATGAGAAGCAGACTAAAATGTCAAGTTTCTTCAAGTTTGAATGAATTTTGCAAAGTAATACTTATCAAAGAGAGTGAACAAAGTATGCTCAGGCCAAAAGAACGGTGAGCTCCATTTCCCTGTAACTACTGGAGATTCTTCCATTCTAAATGCAATGCCTATTATTGTCAGTTCTTGAATACTGTATGTCAAATTTAAACAAGTCATAAAGGTTTGACACAAGGGTCTTCCAAACTAAAGAAACACCTATACAGGCCAGTATACATACATGATTTACTACAAAGTCATTTGTAATCCTTTAAATCTGTGTATGACTATAATTAATTAAGTTGGCTAACTATTTTTGTGAGAGAATGGCATATAAAAGAATTCAGACGTAAGCATCAGTAGACTTTGCCCTCTAGGAACAAAGTTACCCGAACTATTGTTTAACATTTCAGTAATTATTTACCACTCTGACGCTGATCCTTCTAACTATAAAATAGGCCATTACAATAGCAATTGACAGGAATCATTCAAAATTAACTGCAGAATTATGGAATTTGAGGGTTCCTCTAGCGTGCCTCTTCATCTTGCACAATTTGGCTCAAAAGCTAATCAGCACATCGTCATCTCATAACAGGGTTATGTTTCGAGTTTGGTATTTTTCCGCTCAGCCATTTTAGCTCTTGACTGCCCACAAAAAACTGTGACACACAGACAGACACAAACCCATCATTGACCCTAAAACGATGAGATCCGTCGAAAACCGGAAATCAAAATTTTTGAAGAAGATAGGTTATGGTAGGGGAGGGCACAAAGCAAAAAACAGCAATAACCCCCTAGAAATAAACTGTGCATGTTCAATGTATGTGTTACAAAGATGTATATAATTCTAAAAGATAAAACAAAAGATGTCTGTCAGCTGTTTCACTTATGGTGCGTCCAAGTCCATGGCAATTCACCACACTACAGATATCCCAGCTTAGGACTTTTGAATATGCGGTCTGTGTCACTGCTGTGCCTCTCGGACTGCTGCTGCTTCTCTGTGAAGGCTCTCCTTTGTATTCCCAGAAGAAACTGCTTCAGTCTGAAAACATTTAGATTTGGATAATGAGCGGTTTGTGTTTTCCAGGTGCAAGAAACAAAGAGATTCCTTTTGGTCTAGCTGGTGTCAAGTACATCTCATACACACACACACACACATTATATATATAAAAAGCCCGCATGCCCCTATCGAAAAGCTAGGTTTTGTGTGTTTAAAAAAAAAAAAAAAAAGAAACCAAGAGAAATCCTGTCAAAACATATTCCTCCTTTATTACAAAATGACAATTTACATAAAGAAGGTGAAAACAAATCAGAAACTGTTCAGTGCAAAAAGGAAAAAAAACTACAAAAAACCTGGATGCATTAGTGTGCACCCACATACCCCCTAAACCACAGGTATCGAACTCTAGGCCTGGAGGGCCGCACAGCTACAGGTTTTCATTCTAACCCTTTTCTTAATCAGTGACCTGTTTTCACTGCTAATTCACATTTTAATAGCCCTGTTAGAAGGATTCAGTCCTCTGAATTGATTTGTTTCCTCATTAAAATGCAGCCAAACAGAAATGAGACGTGAAACGAGCCAAAAGATGACCAGCTAAACTGGGGCTTCAAACTCCAACCAGTTTTTTAATGAGAAGCCAATTCTTGCTGTTTATTAAACTCGGTATTTAATTCCACGGCTTGTTGTTGCTCTTGTTCTGCCACAGCTGACATTTCCAAAACTGTTGATATTCTGTTTTTCATAAGAACATTGTCAAAAGTGTTTTGGTATGTTGAGAGATCAACATTACTGAGACCTTCACCTTTCTTTATTTTCAGATATTGTGTGATGTGGCAGATTGTTTTGTGTCTCATAATTGTTTGGCTGCTAATTAAGGAAAATGAAACAACTAAAGGGCCTGAGTCAAGTTAATTAAAAGAAGTAACTAGCAGCAGAAACTGGTCACTAATTAAGAAGATGGTTAGAATGAAAACCTGCAGCCACTGCGGCCCTTCAGAACTGGAGTTTGACACCCCTGCCCTAAACTAATACTTAGTTGAAGTAACTTTTGATTTTATTACAGCACTCAGTCTTTTTGGGTAAGAGTCTATCAGTTTGGCACATTTGGATTTAATGATTTTGCCCACTCCTCATTGCAAAACATTTTCAGATCATGTGGGCATCTCCTGTACATAGTTCTCTTCAGGTTGCCCCACAGATTTTCAACTGGATTAAGGCCTGGGCCATACCAGAACATTGATCCGCCTTTGATGAAGCCATTGCTTTGTTAATTTTGATTTATGCTTTGGGTCATTGTCATGCAGAAAGGTGAAGATGCTCTTCATCTTCAACTTCCTAGCAGGCCCATAAGGTTTTCTGCCAAAATAGGCCGATACTTGGGGTTCTTCATGATTCTGTCCACCTTGACTAAAGCCCCAGTTCCAGCTGAAGAAAAGCAGCCCCAAAGCCAGATGCTGCCTTCACCATGCTTCACTGTGGGTGTGGTGTTCTTTTGATGATGTGCTGTGTTATTCTGGCACCAAACACATCTTTTGAAATTATGGCCAAATAGTTCAACCATGGTCTCATCAGACCATAATATATTTTTCCAAATGATTGTAGGAGACTGAGTGTACCTTTTTAAAAAGTTTAGCCAGGCTTGGGTGTTTTTCTTTGTGAGAAAAGGGTTTTGTCTCGTTACCCTAACCCTACAATCCAGAGATATAAAGAATACAACTATTTGTTGTCACATGTAAGGAACAACTAGTACTTGCCAGGAAATCCTGCAGCTCGGTTAATGTTGCTGACCAGTTTTCTCTTTGTCTTCTCATCAGTCTCGGAGGGACGTCCTGATCTTTGTAGAGTCACTGTTGAGCCATATTTTCTCCACTTGTTGATGAGTTTCTTCACCATGCTCCATGGGATGTTTAATGCTTTGAATGCTTTTTTGTAACCCTGTCTTGATTGCTACATTTCAACGATGAGATCCCATTCATGTTTTAAAATCTCTTTGTGGACCTTGGCTTTTAGAGCCTGTTACAACCAAGAGGATATAAGAGTAATCCTACAGGAACAGCCAAACATTATCTGAGCTCAATCAGAGCCACCTTAATTGATGTCAGGTGTATACTACGGTACATACTATTTGAGATGAGACTTGTTGTGATAGATTGATTCTGAACGCAACCACATGCGTGATCATTAAAGGTTTTACACACTAAAGACATCAGGTTTTTGTAGGATTTTTTTTTTCTTTTTATCACTAAACAGCTTCTGATTAGTTTTTACCTACTTTGTATATATAGATATTATACATATATATACAATATTGAAACAAAGGTGGAATAATTTCTGACAGGGTTTTTCTTCATTTCATTTTTTTATTACACAAAATCTGCAATTTTGGCACAGGTGTGTAGACTTTTTATATCCTCTGTGTGTGTGTTTGTGTGTGTGTGTGTCATTATAAATATATGTATGTATTTATATATATATATATATATATATATATTCATTGCATTTGTAGCCTGAGTCCCAACCTGAACTGTGTGGGTGGTTACCTACCAGGTAATACTTGTGGTTGGTCTGTCATTTGGCAAACATCTGCCACGGTGCCCTGTTTAGTTGCGAGAAGCAGATCATGGAATGTTACATAGTTTACTGTCAAATAATGCAAAGAGTACGTGACACGTGTTTCGCTCTCATTTGGGCTCATCAGGCGTACACACTCTACTGCTCCCCTCTCGGGGATCGAACCTCGGACATCAGCGTCAGAGACGAAGCTCCTTTACGCTGTGCCACGGTGTGTGGTTCGTTTATTTGACAGCCTTTAGGTCCGGAGTAATTACATTCATTGCATTCGTAGTCTGAGTCCCGACCTGAATTGTGTGGGTGGTTACCTACCAGGTAATGCTTGTGGTTGGTCTGTCCTATATATATATATATATATATATATATATATATATATATATATATA